>WBNH01008997.1:0-284593 GCA_013401255.1 Urocolius indicus
GAACATGGGAAGAACATTTAACATCCAGGCAAGGCTGAACAAATCTGTGCTGCAGGGACACCATCTGACCCCACACTGGTTTGTCCTTCCCCAGGAGGTGAGGAGCTGCCCTTGCAGGCTGTGCCAATGCTAGTACATGCAGGTTCATGGGAGAAGATGCTGGGTTGTGCCATGTCCCTGGGAGATCCAAGTCCAATGTGGTTGGCAGCTCTGAGTGCTCAGGCAGCCAGGCAGGCTGCTGATAATGACACTGCCTTTGACACATACATTATTGGTTTCTTCATCTGTCATAGACCAGCACCTCTACCATATGCTGTCACTTAACACTTGGAGATGGGCTTCCCAGTGCCTTTCCCCCACTTCTGTTCATCTCTCTTTTTTGCGTTTTGATCTTTGCAGAGAGTAGAAATTTGTGAAGAGATGGAGGCTCATGGGAAGAGGATGCAGTACTTCCCTGAATGGCAGCCAACACCTCACATCTGGCATCAAGGATGCTCCTGTCTACAGTCTGCTTAGCCCTGAACCTGTGCTGATGTGTCTGTGGGCTCATAACTGACAGGATGCAGGAGCAGAGGTCTAAAAAGAGCTCACTACTGAGAAAACAGGTCTTTCTTCTGCTGGTCTTTTATGTGCTTGGAGAGCCGTGACTTGTTGAAAGTATAAGCAGACATCCTTGCCAGATAGTGGTCTGTGTTTGTTTATTGACTCTGTGCTTGCAGGACCATGGTGTTTCCTGCCCCTCAACGTCTTTGTGAAATAGCCTTTGTGAAATAGCCAGGAAGTGAATTTGCCTATTAACTATATCCTTGATTTATTCCAACAGTTTCCTCGTCAGGGTCAGTGTCAAAGATGTACAGGGGCTCTGAAGCAGCCATAATTCAGCAGGAAGGGAAGAAGAGTGCCAGGTGTGGGGAGGCAGGCAGGCAGTCCTGTTGCAGTGGAGATGCTCTGTAACGCCTAGTTGCCAGGGGAGAAGGAATGGCTTTAAAGAGCATCTTTATTAGGGTACACTACTTAGCATCAAAGAAGTGTCAGGGCTGCTTTATTCTGAGTACCTGCCTAAGGCACTAAACTACCCTGTCATTCAGAAGTCTGAGTACAAACCAGAAGAACCACTGGCAGAGTCCTGGAAAGATTTATTTTTCCACATTTAATTGCCCTTTTTGCTTTGTAAACATAAAGGTTGAAGCTTAAAATCTGACAGCTCCAGTAGCCTTTTTCTTATCTCCTTAAAAAAAAATGACATTCAGCTTGTTAGATTTTTCTTTTACTGCAGTCCAAAATCGCACAAAATCTGCACAACTTTTTTAAAAGATCACTGAAGCATTTCAGTACTCACTTTGGGAAAAACCCTTCAGCTCACAAAAAAGACAAAAGCTGGAGCCTGAAGAGCCCAGACCTTTCCCCATAGCAATGCAGGATAAAAATGCTTGGCCAAAAGAGGCAGAACTAGCAATCAGCATTCCACCTTTTCAGTGGGAGCAGATTAAAGCATACTTATCTGCTCCTGTTATTGTTCCAGAAAGGAATGAAAGACCAAAGAAAAAGAAAAGCAAATGTTAAAAAGCAAAACTGGATACATCATGGCAGCATGAAAACTTCCTGAATTTAGTTCTTTGTCTGAAATGGGCTCCCTGTACCTGGAAGAAGGTTTTCCATGGGGTAGTGGGGTTGCAGGCTGTGCTGCCCTGCAGACTGCACATTTCCTTGGCTGTGAGCACTGCGACTACGGGAGCACTTGTCCTGGGGTCAAGCCTTTTAGCTGCTCTCTGCAGTTACTCATGGTTAAAGAAATGCTTGTCCTGGATTATTTCAACCGCAGAGAAGTGGTTTTGGAGCTACAGCTCTTCAAGAAAGTGCCTCAGTTTTGTGGGAGGGACTTCTTGGTCTCTCCATCTGACATGAAAAAGGGACTGTCACCTCATCACTGTCTTTGCATATGGAGCACCTTTCTAGGCTGGGCTCTGCTTCCATCCACCTGCAGGAGATGGGGAGCAGACACTGGCCCTGCCTCTGGTCCATGAACTGGCCCACCTGCTCCTTGCACTGTGCATGTCTTCATCCACACACCCAGTCTCCACTTCGCTCAGCTACCTGTGGCTTACTGAGTTGTTTCAATTAACAAGTGACAGGGTCATTGCTATTGTCTTGATTTTAGACCCTAAGCACAGCTGAGGTCTGCAGGAGCAGCAGCTCTAACAGGCCATGCATCTGGGCCAGATGAAGAGGAATTTTTCCTGCCTGTTTTTGCTGGTGCTCTTTCTCATTTGCTCTGGGATCATACAGGATGTTCCATGATCCTAGAATTAACCTTTATCTTAATCAGCTGCAACATGCTTCCTGTTTCTATAAGGACGGACTGTGTCAGACTGTGTCTAACAGTAGGTCTTAATCAAAACATGTGCAGGAGATTCCTAAGCACCGGTTATTCTATGGCATCTGAATTGCTTCAGTTCACTGTGTGCCAAAGATACAGAAACAAGGCTGTTACAGAAACAATTCAAGCTTTTTACATACAGAACAGAAATGCAGAAAAATCCCTGAAACATATTTTAAGGAAATCCTTTGATTCAAACTAAAAGCTTGAAATGACAAATGGGAGAGACAATCTTCAGGAGAATCTATGTCTATCACAGATCCTTCATCTCCCCATTGCCGTCAATAAGGCAGTGACAATGATTGGCAAACTGTAATTACCATTTACTCTGCAGAGCTGAGCACAGGCATGGCTGTGCTTTGTGGTGCTTGAGGAGTAGCTGTCACAGCTGTTAGAGTGAATATGTCTCTCTTAAGTTTTTCACCTTCTCTATCTTCCAGTTTGGCTTAAATTAAATTTTAATGTTATTCGAGTGAGGCTTTCAACAAAGTGTAGAAAGAGGACAGCTCTGCAGCAGGTCAATTTATCATTTTCTTTTCCACGAGGCTACATGTTTTTTTGTAATAATCACAAATTTCTTCCTCTTCTTTCAACATCTGTGTTGGTGGGCTGCACGTGTTCCAAAAGCCTTGCTTGGTCCTCCCTCTCATGGCTGATAGTGTTGGCTCGCTGCAGCTCACAGAGAAAGCAGGTAAAGTGTTGCTGTTTCTGAAGATTTACTGTCTGCCCCAAGTGTGCTTTGTTGAAGGATGGGTCTGGTGCACTTCACTTTCATTTTTTTTCAGGCTGCTGAGTGGTTTATCCATGCAAAACTCTTTGATGTTTATTCATACAGACAGTTATGGACTGCTGGTTTAGATGCACAGAGTGTGAATGGGTGTGTGTTCCCCGGTGGCTGTCAATTGGCTGGAAATTCATGCAGGTTGATGAGGATAAAACTCTTTCTTATTACTGTCTGATTTAAAAATTGGCATCTCCTTGGGTTCAAATACACTTGCTGTGTTTCTCCTTCCAGAGCATTGTTATCACCCACCAGCCATTAGTGATGTAGATGCTCCAGATGTTCTGGGAAACTGACTCCACAACATTTCTCTGAGCAAAGGTTTAACTCCATAATCAATTTGTCACTTTCTTATTGGGCTAGATAGTGAATACCAAGCAAAAATGCATTGTTACTGTGACATCCCTCTTGGAGTCAATCAGGCCAGTGACCCAACATCACTGATTGTGATCTGTCAGTGTCCTTTTCCATAGAACATCTTACATACTTTCCCATAGATTAGGCTTTTCTATTCAGTGCACATTGTAGTTCCTGTGCCTCGTGGTTCACATGCAGTACTCAGTCCCTCTCTCTGTTGTAGGCTGTAGTTTCATTCATGCAGATATATTTCTGATTGCTTCCTAGCCTACTGTTTAACAGTAAATATGAATTCAACTAGAGTTGTATAGGTGCAAGTAGAGGAACTTTGTGTAGATGCTCCCTATTTTTCAGTGGACTCCATGAATCCCCTTTTTAATTATGCATGTTTTACCTGCTTGCTCTTGTTGTATTTTTTCCCTCAGTTCATCAGATAATTAATTTCTCTCTTGCAAGATGCTCAGCCGATAAGCATCTTAGCACTTCTTCAAACAGCTTGTGCTTGTTATCTGGCAGCCAGCTGATTATGATTAGACTGTAGTTTTGATGATAGTTTCCTGTCTTTCAAGCCTGAACAAATGCCATGCTTCTGCCAGTGCAAGCTTTGACTTTCATAGTACTTTGTGGCTTGGACAAACGGCAGTTGTGTAGTCTGCGCATATGAAGCTTCTCAAGGGGATGCTTGCAAAGAGAGAGAAGCAACCGAGTCCTCTAAGGACCCTGCAAAGTTAGTATCTGCCTTAGAGAAGTGCTGGAATTGGCTTGTTTATTGCATGCAGTCCTCCAAACTACAGTTTCATTCCGCAGCTTATAAATCTACTGCTGACATGCTGTCAGTATCATATTTAGGTCTGCATTTTAGAGAAAAAAATAGCACTATCTCTGATGCTACTTTCGGATTTTGTGTCATAGGATGAGCATACTGTATGTTTGCAGAACAAATGACCATTAAGACCTTTGTAAGAACCAGACAAGGAGATCTTTTTCTGTCATGAAGAGAAGAGTCATTCTATGTTTGCCAATGTATGCTGGACTATGTTGGTGTCTGTCTGCATGGATTTAGTAAAGGACTAGAGTTGGTTAATGATCATGAGCACAAGGGCAAAGGAATGGGGAGCCTGCAGTGGCCTGATAATGGATTTACTCTCTGGCTTTCCAGATCTCCTTTTTCCTGGGGTAGTTTTCAGTTCCACCATATCAAGTTTTCATATCTGTCTGTGTTGGTCCCACAGCCCTAAGAGGATCTCTAGCCAATGTACAGGGTAGCTTGACTGGGCTCCCTCTATCCCTGCTGTAGGAGAGGCTGGTATCAGCATCAGGAACCCTCCATGCCCTCCTAGCTGAGGATGCCAAAGAGATGGGGAGGGTCTGGTGATGACAGAGCTGGTGGGAAGAGACTCTTCTCTTGTCACATCAGCTGACTTAGGAAACATCTTGACTGTCCTGGAAAGAATGATCATGAAACACAGCCACTGTCTGCCAGAAAATAACATCTCCTCCTTCTTATGAAATAGTAAGCTTTCGTTTCTTCATTTATTGCATTGCATGAGAACAACTGGCAGCCTGCTCACATGCGCCAATTGATTAACTAAATCTCATTTAGTAACTGGGAACAAATTCTTTTTACTTGTAGCTCCTGAATACAAATGAAGCTGAGCTTCAGAGTTGCCCAGGTGCCAGGCAGCTTCCTTGGCCCATTTGTCCTTTTTTCAACAGCAGTGTCACTCTGCCAGTAATAAGCCTCTCTTCTGATGAGACCTGCTAGACATGAGCCCAACGTAATGAGTGCTTACTCAAGAGGAAGACCAGTCTCACTGGGAGACCTATCTCTGTGTACTGAATTGAAAGCAGTCTGCTCCAGCTCAGAGGAACACATTACTGATCATTTCTTACAAATTGTGGGCCCTGCCCAACTAGTAGTAGGAAGAGAAGAGACAGCCTTGGAATGGGCAGCTTCCTAAGGGCAGCCATCAGCCATGCCATGTGTCCAGTCCTGACAGGCATATCTGTAATGACATACCAGTGGAAAGAGCAGTACTTTTTGAGCTGTGTTCTGGACACAGCAAGGATTGCCCCTATTACACACATTTCTGATGACAGCCATCTGCTGTCCTGCTCCCGATCCACACAACAGCACTTTCACCCCTTTCTTAAGAGAGGTTTTCACAGTTTGTGGCCACTTATTCCTTCTCCTGCAGCACTCGCAGCCATGTTTTTTCCTTGTGTTCCCATACCCACTTTGGGAGACCTTCCCTGGCACAGTGCTATCAGAAGGATAGGAGTATGGAACACAAAAAGTTCCACTTAAGGAGAAAATTCTGTACTGTAAGAGTGACAGAGTATTGGAACAGGCTGCCCAGGGAGCGTGTGAATTCTCCTTCTCTGGAAGTTTTCAAAACCTGTCTGGACATGACCTGTGTCCTGATCTAGGACCTGTGCGACCTGATCTAGGCAGAGCTGCTTGAGCAAGACGGTGGGACTGGATGATCTCTAGAGGTTCCTTACAATGCCTGCCATTCTGTGGTTCTGGGAAATAAAGGGCTCATGAGTTGAGATAAGGACAGGGAGTTCACTCAGAAATTACTGTCATGGGTGAAACAGACTCAACTTGGGGAGAAATGGTTTGATTTATTAACAAACAATCAAAACACACTTGGGAAATGAGAAAGAAAAACTAAATTTAAAACACATCCTCCCACCCCTCCTCTCTTCACGAGTTTCTACCTCCTCCACTCCACTGGCACAGGAAGACAGGGAATGGGGGTTATGGTCAGTTCATCACAGATGGTCTTTGTCGTTGCCTTCTCTCAGGAGGAGAACTCCTCACACTTCCCAGTGCTACAGTGCGGAGGGTTCCTTCTATGGTAGACCATCCTACACGAAGTTCTCTAAGTTCTTCCAGGAAATGCAAATCTTAATGAACTGCTCCAACGTGGGCCTCTTTCACAGGGAAAAAGTCCTTCAGGAACAAACTGCTCCAGTGTGGGTCCCCCACAGGGTCACAAGTCCTGACAGCAAACCTGGTCTGGCATGGGCTTCGCTCTCCATGGGTTCCCAGATCATCACAGCCACCCTCAGGCATCCATCCACTCCAGTGTGGAGTCCTCCCTGGACTGTGAGTAGATCTCTGCTCCACCATGAACCTTCATGGGCTGCAAGGGGACAGCCTACCTCACCATGGTCTTCAGCACAGTTCACAGGGGACTCTCTCCTCTGGTGCTCAGGCACCTCCTCCCCTCCTTCTTCACTGACTTTGGTGTCTGCAGAGATGTTGTTCTCACATTCTCACTCCCTGTTGCTGCTGCAGTTCAGCATCTGAGTAACTTTTTCCCTTCTCAATTATGTTAATCCAAGAGGCATTACCTCCATTGCTGATTGTCTCAGCCTTGGTCAGTGGCAGGTCCATCTCACAGCTGACTGGCACTAGCCCTGTCAGCTACAGGGGAAGCTTCAAGCAGCTCTTTGTTTAAAGAAGCCATCCCTGTAGTCCCCCACTACCAAAGCCTGACCACACAAACTCACTACAGTAACACGCTCTTATCTCAGCATTTCCAGATGCTTCCTGGGGCAGCAGCTTGGACGCCCACACCTCATTTTATGTCCAATGCCTGCATACGATTCTCTGATGGTGGATAAAGCAACCTTTCTAAAACAGATGGGCATTTGCTCCTCGAGAGAAAGCCTCTGTGCTGGCACTCACTCTCTGCCAAGGGACAGTCATGTGCAGAGTGTGGTGGTGCCTCTCAGCAAAGGCTTTGTCAGGAGTCAAACAGGCGTGTTTAGCTTTGAAATCTCCAGATAGGGCCAGTCTGCTGACAGTGTTTGCTTTCTCTTCATACTTGCCTCTAGGTTTCATAGTTTCTACCAGGCAGGAAAAAATAAAGATAATTCTTTTAAAAATTATTATCTGAGAGTACAGATTGTCAAGCTTTATGCTGTTGGATAAATCAAACTAACTGCTGAGAGTTAATTTGTCTGACCATAAAGTGGATTCAATAAGTGTAAAACAAAACTAATTGGTTTTCTTCCATACAAATTTAATCATACTATAAAATGAGATCAATGCAAATAAAAAGCATTGAGTAGGTTAAGTGTCAAGAATCTATAAAGGAATTGCAAAATGCATGGGTTTCTATCTCTGTACTCATCGTCTCACGATGCGGTCCCGGTCTGAATGTACCAAGTGCTGGCATCTGTGCAGTGTGTGACAGAAGTAGCTTGTCCCTCAGTCTTTGTAGTTTCTGATTTTTCATGGATGAGTTGAAGCTGTTGGTAGAGTAATATGTGACTCTTAGGGATACTATACTTAGGAACCAGGTGAAACACATTGAGCAAAATGAAGGCTAACAGCACCTTGCCTGTGGAGGCAAAGGGACAACTCTCACCTCCAAGAGTCTCAAACATGGACCCTGTCCCAGAGCTGATGGCAGACTTGGAGGTGCATGGAAAACAGCAGGACTTCTGTTGCTTCAGCTTTGCTTTCCCTTCTCACCAAGGAGCAGTGGCACTGCTGGAACTCCATTTCATTACCCATATAAGACCCCTCCTCTAGGCTTTCCAGCTCTCTTTGATCTCAGAACAGCCATCTGTTGATGATTTCTCCAGAAGAGATGACTTCATGACCCTGTCAGGCTTCTTCAGGGGGCCGAGACACTGCCCAGAGCTCTCCAACTCCCTCCATAAGTCCCAGACTTCAGCTGAGAATGGGAAGGAGCATTGTGCCATCTCCTGGGGCTTGCCTGGCATGCACTCTGTGTGTTGAGCCCCTTCAATTGATATGCAGTTGCCAAAGCAGCCATCTGGTGAAGCTAGAGGAGGCTGTCAGGACAAGAACTACAGCTCTGCCACAGCATCCTGACAGTGGTTCAAAGCAAATTAGATGCAATCAGCCAAACTGAAACCTTTTAAATTAATCCATTGAAAGTCCTGCTGTAAGAGGCTGACATAGGCTGTAGTTATGGTGATAGCTGGAGTGTGGCTGGGGTTACTGCAGTTGCTGCTCATACAAAGAACTGCTAAATCCCTCAAATATGCAGGTTGCCATGAACTGACATCTTTTGTAAACAGCATCTCCTCAGTTTCCCCATGTGGATGTCCAGCTTGGACAAGATGTAGAGGAAGACACCTACAGCTTGGCAGATAGATGGGGCGGAAGGAAAGGGAAAGGAGTAGCCTGAGACATCTGGGAAATGAAAGGATGCTGTTTCCAGCACACAGAGTTCCTCTGCTGTCGATGTTGCAGAGCTGAGGCAGGAGAGAGACATGCCAAAGCTGGAGGTGAGGGAGAGAAGCTGTTGCAGCACTTCTCCCAGTCTGGGCCTCTTCACTTGCCTTCCTGGATCTTCAGCGAGGCACGCTCAGGAGGGCAGGAGTGGCTGCCACTGCACACAGCCTGTCTCCCCATTTCGGCTCTTGAGTCAGGAGTGTTGGAACACCTTATGGGAACACTGAGCTACCGCGGTGCCGGTTGTCCTTGGAAGGGAGCTGTAAGCAGCTCTGCCCAGGGAGATTTGGTGTCCCAGGACCACTCTCCTACACATGAGGACCATGGGCAGAACCCTCAAATGCTCTGGTTGCAATGGGCTTCAATGCAGCTGCATTCTTACCGAGGCCTCTGAGATCCCGGGAGAGATGGAGTCATTGTCTGCCCAGTGTCTGCCCTCTCTCTGAGACAGGGACAGTCTCCCTCCTGCATGGGAGGGAGGAGTGGAGAAGCCCTGCGAATTTACATTCGTGTCTGCTGCTGCTTCCCCATCAGCTGCAGCCCCTGAGTTTCCAGGAGAAGCACAGCTGGGAGCCTCTCCCTGTGCCAGGCAACCTGGTGAGCCTGCTTCCCTCCCTCAAAATTTTGAGGTTAAGTTCTAGTATCTCATAAAACATCATGTTCATATCATAATTTCAGCCTGCAGGAAGCCCTTTCCATGCAAGAGCCAGGATGCATACAAATTGCTGCTCTAAATCTCCAGCTACAATAAGGAAACTTCAGATGCTGACAGTTTACTTGATAAATACCTAACATAGCTTAAATAATTATTTAATGCAGACAAATGGAAAAAGAGAGCATCCATATGCTGTGTTGTAATAAATTACAGCTTGCAACTTGCCAGGCAGTAGCAGCAGCTCTGATAAAGGGCTTCACCATGGCCTGGGAAGGAGAGCTCAGGCTGAGGATTTCCAATGGGAATGCCCTTCCAGGAGCTAATGGATGTTGAGTGGTAGACTAATGAGAGATGAGAGCCCTCTGCAAGCCCAATTAACCTTGATGGGTGATGATGGAAGGTGATGACCTTGGTGGAGTAGATGAGTGCTTTGTCCTGCAGCCTGCCCTGTGCCAACCATGGGGCTGAGTGCTGGCACAGCAGGGCAAGCACAGCCCCAGGACGGGCTGGTGCTGCTGGCAGCTGGCTGGGGCTAAGGGCAGGGAACTCTTACCAGCAGCGCTGCTTGAACAGGATGAGTGGCCTCCGCACACATCTCTGTGCAACACCTCTTTTCTCTCTGGCCAGCAGCCACATCCCAGAGCTCCTGCTCTGCGTGTAAGCACTGCTCGCTGCTGCTGCCACCTGAGCAAAGCTGTGTGGGGCTCACAGAGTGTGCTGCATGAGCCTGGGTCAGCCTGGAGCAGGCAGGGAGCATCTCCATCCTCATGAGCAGTTCTTGCTGTAGCCTGGAGGGATGTGTTAAAGAGCCTTACAAGGCAAAAGGCTCCCTGCAGGCTAAAGAAGCTCCAGATGCCAAGGGCGTTGCTCTGCCAGCAGCAAAGTGTGTTCCCTTCTGGAGCTGCTCACTTTATTCACAGGCTAATCTTGTGGTTTTCACGAGTCTAGCTCTCAGTCTTTACCTCCTTTGAGCTCCACGGTCGATGATCACTTATAGGTTTTTGCTTTGCTTTATATGCTCAGTGGTATTTTGGAAAGCACGTGGATCTCCTCCGTGAGCTCTCTGACAGATTATAAGGGCTGCGCATGACTGAGCTCCCAGTGTTCTGCTGTGTCAGCTTTACAGCAACAGGGGGCTGTGGGTATGCACCTTTGCATAGCAGAGGATAAACACAGCAGCAGAGATGGAAGATAAGTGGCAATAAAAAGTAAAATGTGGAGTGCCTGCCCTTTAAAATATATTAGATGGTTTATAAATAAAGCTCTGTATTTTTAGGATGCATGCAGAATTGTTCAGCCTCTACCCCTTGAGGAATCTGACCTTGAAGAGAAGAAACGCAGCAGTGAACAGCTTTTGAAACATTCTGGGAACAGACAGACAGGACAAGCACTCTTGCTTATTGATTCAGCAGTAGGTGAGCCTTTTTAGACTGGTGTGACTGGGGAAGCAACTCAAGCTCCAGCACTACTTTTGCTATCAGATAACCTCAGCATGCAGTCAGAGACAGAGAAATTGGAGGTAAAAATACCGAGCTTCTGGTGAGATTTCCAGGGATCCTTAACTCCTGGCAGTCAGGACAATCTTGGCTGGGTTGCTTCATGTGCTGTTTCTGGGCAGACAAGCTCTGATGGTGTGAAACTGAACCAGACAGCTTTGTTCCCACCACCTCACTCATCCCTCATGTGCTCTTGCCTGGCAAGCTCTGCTGTGTGGGTGCAGTGTCAGCAAGGCTCCTTCCTTCACCTCTTGCTGTGGGAGAGCATCTTCTAGGCTGTGGGGGCTTGGGCTGTGCTTTACCTCCCTTCCAAGGGCAATTGAACACTTCTTGAGCTCCCTATCTGCAGCAAATGCCTGTTTTGGGTGAGGTAGGCTTTCTTCTGTTACTGGAACTGTTCCACTTTGTATAAAGTAGTCAGCCTTTTTTTTTTTTTTCTGTTGGTAGAAAGAAAGAGCTTATGAGTGAGGGACTCAATTGGGCATGAGAAGTGGGTTGGGGGGGTTTTGTTTTGGTGAATGCTAAGGAGTCAGATGCTTTATCTGGACAGGCAGAAGTTATGGCCCAAACTGGTGAAAACAGCTGCTGATTTGGAGTGCTTCTGTTTTCAGGCAACTGAAGGGAAGGTCCAAGCTTTGCCTTCTGCTGGAATAGCTCAATCTTTCTGAAAGATGAATGGCACCCTTCTGGCCTCTGTTTTCTGGACAATATGAAAAATAATAGCCCTGTAGATTCCTGTAAGTGTATTAAGTGAGCAGAGACAGCTGTGAGGCCAGCATAGGGATCTCAGCCATGACCAACTCATATTAAATTTGTTCTTGGAGAAACCACAGATGATTCTCTATGTGTAGGAATAACCAAGAAATCGATCCCTGCACGTGCTGATGCTGATAATCCATGTTGCTGATGCAGTGAGCCAGCATCTCCATGTGCTCTGGGCTCTGGCAGAGAAAATATAAACAAACTCCAGTTTTATGTCTGACCAAGGAGGTGTAAATCAAACACACATGTTGAAGCCTTTTAAATGTTTTGACATTTTCCAATCCATCAAGGCCTTTAATTGTGTTTTGAGTGAGTTGTTCTATATGTAAATACCAGTTAATGTTGAAATTGTTTATAGCCAAATTGTCTGTTTATGCAAATTGTGTTCCAAGATCACAGAGCTTCTTCTATTGCAGAATAAAAAATGTCTCTTTATTTAATGCTAGAAATGTTTCCTTTGGCTGCTGTGGCTTTCACAGACAGTGTGGCTCTTCTGTGCTGCTGGAGTATGGTGGAGAGTGCCAGGCTTCACGGGAGGGCCGTCACAGCAGCAGGGCAACAGCCAAGCTCTGAGTTACCAGTCCTCTGAGACTGTGCCAGTGCCTTGTTTTTGCCTGCTTTGCTTGTGGGCCCTAATACCCTCCATAGACTTTGGGAAGCCTGATGGCTCACTCTGCTCAGCTCACCAGGCATATCAGTGGTGCCTAGGTGCTGCAAGCACCTCTGCCTCCCTGCTGGGCTCAGCCTCAGCCTCAGGCAGAGCCTCTCACTGCCCTGGAGCAATGTTGTGCTCAGGTGAAGACCCATCAGCTGGTGGTTGATGTTCTCTGGGATTCCTCTGTCTGGGGAATGTGTTAATTTGACATTCTGGTGCAGAAGGCAACAGGAATTAAAAACAGCTCCTGCTGGGTTAAAAATGAAGAGAAATCAACATGCTGTGCCTGCTTTTGCTGTGCCTGAGCAGTAATCAAGATCATCACCTGGAGATAAACCTCTTCCTGCCATCACAAAGAGGAGGAGCAGTTACTGTGGGCTTTGCCTCAAGGTTTTTAAGCATGGGGGAATACATGCAAATTGGTGGCTCACCCATCATAAGGATCAATAGTGCTGGAGTGTTTGCAGGCTTCAACTCAGATACTCAATGTATCTCATACCTAGCCAGGAGAGCAGAGTTCACAGTGGATGCAGCATGCCTGCATAGCTGCATCCAGAGGCTCTCACTGAATCTAGCCACCTCTGTGGCCCAGGACCACACTCCCTTTCTCCTGAATTTTTCAGTCAAACAGCACTGTTGAGCCGGCTTTCCCATTTGCTTAACATCAGTGTTCCTCGGGGAATACTGTAGAACAACAGCAAGCTATGCAGCCTCAAGTTGGGCTCCCAGATTATTTCTTCATTAATATTTGTTGTTCATAAATACATACACACTCCTATTTATCACAAGAACCCCAATTACCAACCTTAAATTCTAACTGTGGGGAATATTTCAGTCCAGTTTTATTAAGAAGTGATTTTTTAAAATGTTGCTGAGGCTTTTAGCCAGTTATGTGCTACTAAATATTTAAATCTGTATCTCTTGCTGAATGCTGAATTACAGCAAGGGGATATATAATGCTCCCATTTCTCCAGCATAAATCTGTGAAAGATTGACTGGAAAAAAAAAATGGTGCCATGAACAGCCCACATCCTTGCAGAGTGCTCACTCACGCTGTATGTTCACTCCCATATGGCAGACACCCAGCCTGGAGGGAGTGAAGCCCCCCACAGTCATTCTGAGGGTTGCCCACCTACAATCCCCTGTGGGGAGCATGGATGAGCGCTGCTGGGGCAGGGGATGTGGAGGAGCCGCTCTCAGGCTGCACAAAGCAGCTGCTGTCCTGGGCTGGCATGGCACGTGGCCTTGCTGCTGTCAGCTCTGAGGAGCTACGAGTGCCTGGAGGCCTGTTACCCACCAATTAAACTGTGAGCTTTATTGTTCGATGGTGAGCCTGGTTTACGATATGAAAAGCTTTCGACAGTTAAATAGTACTAATATTAACCACTCCCGCATGGGCTCTAACAGTCTCCCCCATTAAAAGTGTGATTAAGAAATTAATTCATCTGGAAGGGATTGGCATGCAGTGCTAAACAATAGAGCAATGATTTTTTTTTTTTTTTTTTTTTATTGAGGCTGAACCCCTGGCTGCACAGAGAGAGGAAGCCCTGTAGTTCTTTCATGATGTCTACGGCAGCAGCTAAATGTGATGGGAGGACCGAGCCCCATACAGCGCTGTGGCAGGTTTGTGCAGCAGGGAGGAGGCAAGTCAGGACAGCAGGGACTTTGCAGAGGCTGGTGAGGACAGGCTGCCCTGGCTCACTGCAGTGTTGTGGGGCTGCCTGCAGCTGGTCTGTGCCCAGCTGAGGGGTCTGTGCCATCTGTGGGCATTCCCTGCTCGCACACTCTCCAGCCACCAGCCCCACAGGGCTCAGGTTGCTAACAGGCTACCTCTCTGCTTTGTGGCCACATGTAGTGCTTGTAACATCCAAAGAGGCTTAAGAACAGCGACACTTGAGGAGACTGCAGAGCAACAGCACACTGTCTGCTCTTGGCAGGGGAAGAACACCTGGGTGACCCATCTCACACCTCCTGCGTGCTGCTGCCATGGGGCACAGGGTCGGGGCTGCCCAGGCTGTCAGGGATAGCTATGTTGCTGGCACAGCCTGGTGCCCCCCAGCTCCAGAAGGCCTGATAGTCAGTGGGAGCTGCAGCCACTGGTGTGGGGCTGCAGAGCTCAGTGAGTCTGCAGTGAGGCAGTCCTGGCCCTGCATTAACCTGCTGACGAGCTTAGCATCCTACAGATGACAAATTCTGACAGACATGGCAAAAGCTTTGAAGTCTGTCAACATCTGCTGGCAAGAAGCTGTTATTTGCTTTGGAAATACATCAGATTACCCTTAAACAACCCATTTGAGAATGAGCTGCGTGCTGGCAGTTTCCCTCCCAGCATCTCCTCTTCCTGATGCTCGTCTCTCCTCTTCATTTGCTCTCATGTTCTGACCTGTGATGGCTCATCCCCAGCTCTTGCTCTGCAGCAGGGGGTTACAGGTGAGTGAGGAACGATGCCGTACGATGCTGTGGGAAGCACACATTTCCAAAACAATTTTCCTGATTGAGAAAAATGATGGGACAACTCCCCTTCACTCCTGGAAAGTGCCAAAACCAGAACAAAAGGAAAAATGGCTAGTGAGCCTGCCTGTACAATGGAGCTGGGGTCTGGTGGGCAGGGGAGTGGCCCCTCTGCACAGGGGCAGCCAGGGTGGCCTGGCTCAGCTATCCCGAGGGGCTGCCAGGGTAATACGCTGCTTGCCCAGCCCTGCACACACCAAAGCATCATCCTGGCTGCTTCCTGGCAAGGAGTGAGCAAGGGAGGGAAGTAGCAACTTCCAAGAAGGAGCTGCAATGCTCCAAAGAGCTGTTGTTGTTGAAGACAATGGAGGGCAGGGAGTCTCCTCCATGCCTTGAAGGAGTCACTGTCTGAATGCTGGCAGGAGCTCTGTGCTGTGCCTGCATGCAGACACTGAGAATATTCATATTGTGATTTATCCTGTTCTTTCTCTCCATTGATTTTAATTAAGTTCACTCTCTCCTGCCAAGCCTAGGGAACACAAGCAAAAATTAAAAATACTGAAAGTCAGCTTGCTTTGTGCTGGAGTCTTCTCAACCTTCCAGAGAACAGAGGGAAAGGGGGCCCACGCCACCACACAGGCATTTTCCAGTGCTTTGCTAGTCCCCAAATAATAAACATAGAATTAAAATCCTGTTAGGAGAATCACAAAAGCTATTATAGCTCAGCAGCTCATATTGACTCTGATCAAATCTTTTATGTGATTTCACAGCATTCTGGGCTACTCACTGTGCACACCTGATCATGTTATCTGTGGCTTGATTTTTTTTTCCCCTCCTCCACTGAAACAAAGCAAAAAGAATGGCAAGAAAAAACCAATCTAATCTTGCAATATAAGTTTGTGTCACACTTTTAAAATGAGCAGCAGAGGAGCTGGTGCTGCTGTATCACCTTTGCAGAGTCTCCCTGGGAGGGGATGCTCACTCCTGCACTGGATATGCTGGCCTCATCCTGCACACTGCATGAGCTGCTGGCTTGGCAACCCCCATGGGGACATTGGTCAATGAGGATTTCATTTCCTGCACTGTCTTCATCACTCAGTGCACATAAGTGATGCTGCTGCTTTCCAAAGAGGGCAGCTGGCTCTCTGGGCTGGAGGGATTTTCCTCAGTACCTTTGCTTAAAAGCATCTCATTGTTTTCATTGCCTTTATTCTTACAGTAATTATTATGATAGACAATAAGAGTATCAGAAATGAGAGGGAGGTATCCCAGACCTCCATCTCCACATATTCATACAGTCACAGCTTGTGCAGCTATGAACAGAGAAAGCAAAACCTTGGAAACTTTTTTGCATGTCTCTTTCAAATATCACTGGCAAGCAGAATTAGTCCCCCACAGGAACGTGCCTTAAATCAGAAACTGGTTGAAAGAATCTGAGTAATATAAGTTTCTAACTTTATGCTATTTTTCAGCAGTTAGTCTCATTCTTCATATCAAATAGGGTGATAAGAAGATAAAGGTACCTCTTATTCAACTCTAATTGTAATTAATATGGTCATCAAATTAGATATAAAGAATGAAGAAACGTCAGCAGAGATTCCAAAGGGATATAAAATGGAACAATTTACTGTTTGCCGATCTGTGCTCTCCTCCAGTCACAGGCGGTCATGGTGACTTAGTTTTTGATAGATGTCTGGAAATACTTGCAGCAATCTCTTTACAAAGTTTAATGACCTTGGGTCATTTAGTTTTAGAAATATTTCAACTACTAGGGAATAAAAATGGCAAGATTGTTACAGTTGCACTCGAGAAGGTCATATCCATCTACCTTTGGCTAAAGGTCTGAATTCCCTCAAAGCTAACATCATTCAGCAGAAGATGAGCCCAGCTTGTTTGACTTGCTGCAAATGAATAATTGGTGAAATACCAGGGAGGATGTTATGTTTTGTGGTTCCAGACATTGGCTGGTGAGTATCAGCTTGCCCTGAAGGGACAGAAACAGACCACACTCCATTTTCTCACATCTGAACCCACTGGTTATTTCGACAGAGCAGGAACTGAATGGCCCTCAAGGACAGAGTCAAATACAGAAGGAGAATGGGGATGGGGAAGCTCCTGTGGCCCCACAGCCAGAACGATTCACTCCACATTCAGGGAAACTTCTAGAAGTCTCCTGCAGATTGTCCCCTCACCTCATCCCTGCAGCTCCCCGGGTCCAGTGCCCAACTCATTGTCCCAGATTGCTGTGCTCTGCCTCGGAGAGCAGTCACCCTGGCTGCGAGCTCACAGCCCAGCTGGGCTTCCTGGGAACTTCTTTTGGAGTTAGAAGGGGATTATTCTCCACCTCCTCCTTCTTTTTTAGCGATAACCTTGTCTTGCTAGTGCTGACAGGATACAGTTGGGTGGTGGGAAAATCAGGTATACAAAGAGTTTGTGGTGGTGGTTTTGTAAGAGGGCTGGTTGCTTCTATCATGGCTTGAAGAAAATGGAAAGTAGGCACACTCGTCTCTTCCCTGGGGAAACAGTGTTTTGATTGCTTGTGGTTTTGGAAGTATGTGCCCAGTTAGAAATCCAAAGTTAGTCCCAGGAAAAATGTGCCAGTTGGGCAGGGGCGATGTCTGCAGAGCCCTCCTGGTGCTGCAGTGGGGCAGCACTGGCCTGGGGCCCACTGCCCACTGCACTTTCTCAGCTTAGCAGCCACCAGGACACAGTGATGAGTCCCACACGGGAGAAGA
The DNA here is from genome assembly GCA_013401255.1 of Urocolius indicus. NCBI lineage: Eukaryota > Metazoa > Chordata > Aves > Coliiformes > Coliidae > Urocolius > Urocolius indicus. Next base: position 17,494 of record WBNH01008997.1, read on the forward strand.
AGGGCTGGCAGGTGTCACAGAGATGGAGGGACAGGAAAGTGAGGGTCACCTGGTGCAACCCAGACACCTGCACCCTGGCACACGGGCTGTGTGTGCCTTGGAGGGCACAAATGTCATGGGGTGAGCACACAGGACGGTCACTGCTACGCTCCTGCTCTCAACATGGGGGACAGACACAGCTGGAAGTCAGCCTTATGGGAGGCCTGAAACCACACACTGGAGACACTCTTCCACTGTGGCCAAAAAGCCACAAAAAGAGGCTGGGAGTGGAGCTGTGGGCAGGATGACGGGGCGTGTGGCAAAGGGGCTGTTTTTCCCTGCCTGTGTGGCACCCGCTGTCAGAGATGGCCCCGTGGTCTGGGACACTCTGGTACACCACTGCAGGAATGAGGCAAAGCTGCCAGAGAAAAGCTGCCTGGAGCAGGCACCATGGCAGAGCTCAGGGACAACGAAAGTACCAGCACCCCCAGGAAAGCAGCAGAAAAGTTGTGGATGCTGCAGGCAGCCCTGTCTGTTCTTGGCAGACTGAGGAGTCTCCAGACTCCCTGGGACAGAGCAGATGCAGGCAAAGAGCAGGGGGCTGGATGACAGCCAGATCCTTTCCATCCATGAGCTTGGCACTGAAGGGAGTGAAGTGTGGGTTTGAGACTGCTTCCATTTCCTACTGGATGTGACTTCCCAAAGTGCCTGCCATGTGGCTTGGCACAGGGAACTGGGACGAGACAGGAGAAGTGAGGGGCACTGTCAGAGGAGGCTGTCAGCACTGGCAGGCACAGGCTGGGCTGACTGGGGCCTGAGGCAGCGCAAAGGGGGCATGCCAAGATGGTACTGATGGTCCCCCATGGGAGTTCTGGTAAGGACGCCAGAGTCAGTGGGAGCACACTGGTGACACTGGGGCAGGCGATATCCTCCCCACTTGGATGAGCATGTCCTGCACAGCTCTGCCTCGTTATGTAAAAAATTGGCTTTGGCATAAATGTCAGCTGATTCTGAGCTGGTGTTACACAAACAAGTCTCTGAGTGACAGAAAGAGTCTTCATTAAATACATTTCTGGAGTCTTTTGGCTGTCTCTTGCACAATGTCCACAGCGATCACTGCAGACAGACAACTTGGGACCCAGCCTTTGGATTAACCCGTGAAAATCAATTAATTAATCCTCACTTAATCTCAACCTTTGTATCATGTATCAATTACATTATTCAAAAAGAATATGATGACATGGTCTCAAATTAATCACTTCTGGAGGGGACTAACTAATTCCATCTCCTCCTGGCCGAGGGAGATGCTCTCAGAGAGAGCCCCTGTCCCTCATCACCACCCTCCAGCCAGTCCCCTCCCTGAATGCAGGGGCTGGTAGGTGCTGCTCCAGAGGACAGATCTTGGTCTGCCTCCCTTGGACCACAGGATTCTGTGTCAGGAAGCACTGATTTGGGTTACTTCCATCCCTCAGCAGCCAGGCAAGAGGAGACCTCCAGGGTTGCCTGGACTCCAGGACAGGCAAGCAGCCACACAAGTGTCCAAGCTCCTGAGGCGAGCCAGAAGGGCCAGGCTGGGGGATTTTTCAGGAGCTATGTTACAATGAGGCAACAAGGGTTCAGAGTCTTTCATATGAGTGTTTTCTAAATGCAAATGTGTGTGTGAAATGCAGATAAGTGTGTATTAAACTTGTCCCAGCCCTCTCAGCAGTGTGGAGTGTCTGGAGCCTGTTTGCTTTGCTTCAGCTCCTTTACCCCCTAACTGCTGAGCTCTACTAATCTCAGCTGTTGTGGGGACAGTCAGCCCCTCTAAGCAAGGGTGATTGGTCTAATGGGAACCTCTTAGAGCCACCAGGAAAGGGAACATGTGCTGTATTTTGCTGTGTTCAATCCTCTCTCTGTGGTGATGGTCTGCTGGAGGATTATCCCTTGTGGGCTTTGCACATGCTGTTCTCTTGCTGCATTTTGTGTTTGCGTCGACTGTAAGACAACACTTCCAAGCCAGGGCACAGTTCAGCCCATCTAGCTTATGCCAGCGTGCTATTGTCTCTTGTGCTGTTGTCTCTTGTATTGTTGCCACTGGTGAAAGTGGCCTGAGAAGCAGAGCATCCCTAAACTTTGACTACCTGACCAAGATCTAAGTGCCTTTGGGGGAGAACTGGGGGTTCTGCATGTTGCCCAACACCTTTCTGGTTGCAGGGCCCAGCGATGGCACTTGCAGCTCAGGAGCTGAACTGCACCAGGGCATGGTGGCCATGTCAGCCTGCCCCCGCATGCCTGCAGCACTGAACTCACCCTGGCAAACTATTATTTATGCTTTCAGATACTGCTAACTAATTAATGTCAGAAAGCTGCCATGGTGCCGTTGCTAATAGATCAGCAAAAGGAGACACATTGGTCAATTAGCAACTATTTGATCTGACAGTAGCTGCAAAGGACAGATCCAGCTGCCACCCCCTTGGCTAATAGCATTAGGATTAGAGATTTGTCCAGGGAGGGGTGATGGTGGGGACCACCGGAGGAGGGGGAGCACCCGCAGGCAGAGCCTTTGCTCCTTGCTGGCTGTGGCTTCCTCTGGGGCTGGACCAGGTGTGAAGGCGTGTCATCACCCCTGTGTCCTGATCTGGGAAAGTGGTGGTATGTCTGAGAATCAGTTGGAATGACAGACTGGCCTTTGTGAGGAGATGAGCTGTATTCCTCTGGAGAAGCCAATGTTATGAATTTTGCAATATTGAGGAAGTATTAAATTAGAAAGAGACCTCAGAGCAAAGGAGAAGTAATATCTGCATATGTGGAGGCCTCCAACTGTAGGCACTGCAATATTAGAGGATTTGTGAAGTTTAACGGTGTTCTACCGTCCCAGGGCTGACACCATAAAATGAGACACCACGATTCACTTGGAAAATCAAAATACATATAGGACGTGGGTAGATCTGTTGTATCCCCTCCTCAGGGGGACTTTCAGCTGTCTGAACTGCGGTTTGTCGCTGCAGCTTTGGCACTGCAGCTCTGATGCTTCCCCAACGCAGCATCTGGTAATTCAGGGTACAACAGGACTGGGAAGGTGTCTGATTTGCTTTTAGCAGCCTGTGCTGCTCTCATTTGTCAGCTCTCAGGGCAGTCTGGGACCCCAGCAAAGGGGAGCAGTGCCTTGAGTGCCAGCAAAATGGAAGAGCAACTGTCAGCCATTGCTGGAAAGTCTGTGGGGGAAGCTCTGGGGTGGGTGCAGAGAGGAGATAGATCAGAGTGAGGATATACATTAGTTCATGCCTACATACAGAGCACCAGCCTGTGGACACAGCCCAGACTGGGGCTGGCACATCTTCAGGAGAGGGACTAATCCCCCTTCCCATGCCCACGAGGAGCCTCAGAACTGTCCAAAACCATACAATCCTTTCCAAACCAGTTCCTGGAAGCCAGGAGTCCTTGTACAGTACTGGGGAACTGGTCAGTGCTGCCAGGAGGAGGAAGAGGAGGAGGAACCCTTTTGGAGCCACTGTTTCCCGTAGGGCTGGGGCTGCTGTGGCAGCAGCTGTGCCAGCAGTGCATGCCCGCGGGACCTCACCGACTGCCTCTGTCTCTGCGGGGCAGCCATGTCCTTTGCAGCTGTGGGCATGTCCGTGGCCCTGGTACTTTTCTCTGACATTGTCTGAGGGGTGGTGATGCCAGTAGCTGGTATTATTTTTGCCTTCCCATAGTAGGAGCCTCTGATTACAGCTGGTCGCCTCCAGGAAACTGATGCTTTAATATTCAGTCTCGTCCGATGAGGGCTAAATTTTATTTCTAGAATAACATTTAATTAAGCGCCCTGGCTCTGTCTGTGACGCATCAGTGATCTGCACAGATGCACTTACCTTCATCAGCTCTTTTAAAACCAGCTGGAACCGAAGTTAGAATAAACTGTAAAATTTATGGGCTGTTCCCTACCTTTTTAATTAGCACCGTAAGTATGTGACAGGAGGCCTCAGGCCAGGGGAAGGAGCCATTTACTTGTTTACTGGTACCTATCTTGCTCTTCAGCCTTGTCCAGCAACATCGCCCCCCTAGATGGAGCTCTGCAAAAACATTTGAAAGCAAGAAAGCAGAAGTTTCCTGTTGCCCTGCAGCCCCCACACAGTTCCTTGGAAAAATCTTGGGTTTGACCTTTGTCCTGGGGCAGGAAGGAGCTGATCCCATGGTCAGCAGAGTTGGATAGGGCACCCAGGCCCCTTGGTGGGGTGAGGGCTGGTGGGCACTGCAGGGTAAGGGCTGTGTAGCACCTGCTGCTGAACAGCATTGCAGAAGAGCTAGCACTCCACCAGCAGACCAGCCTCATGGGCCCGTGCTGCTCTGGCCATGCCTCTCAGCTCTTGTCCTAGCCCTGCGGAATCTGGGGCAGTTCCTCAGACCATCACTGTTTCCCTGAAGCCTATGGTGCCATTGTGCTTGCTCCCTCCCCTCTCTCCCCTTGGCTGGCAGAACAAGCTGGGGGATTGGATTTTGCTTTGTTCAGGGTCAGGTCCTGTGCACCAGCGTCCCCCTCATCCTTTCTGTGAGTGCTTTTCAGCACACTGCTCCCTTTCTGGCATCAGGGGAATGTGCTCCAGGTATGATGGGATGATGACATCAGAAGAAAAAATGGGTGTTTGCTGTAGACTGGTGCTGCTTTTGTGCCTGAGCAGTTTCTGCCATGCTGTGACGTGACCACCTCTCTGCCCTCACAGCTCTGCTGGCCCCTCGCCTTCCTCCTGTCTTTTGTGCAGTCCCACTCAGTCTGCACCACTGAATGGTTGATTGCTAGATGGAAACCGAGCTCAGATGCAAAACCTGGCACTTCACAGGTGCCAGACCAGAGGGGACAGCTCTGCTTATCCAATCTGACCTCCTGCCAAAGACCTGCCAGAGCAGGAGGGCCAAGGGGAAGCAGCTGCCCAAGAGGATCTGCAGCAGAAAGAGCTAGAAGAGAAAGTGCAGCTGATTCTTCAAATGCATCCTACATACCCAAAAGCTCAGCAGTCAATAGAGCAAAGTGATGGGGATGTCCCCCCTCCTGACGATCCTTTCATTATTAGCCAGGAAATCTTAGGCTGTAAGTAGCAAAAATGTGTAAATGACTGGGGAAAAAAATCTGCCTGTGTCATTGCATGAACGAGAGATGAAGACAGATGAAGGCCAAGCGTCAGCACAGCTGATAAGGCAGTGGAAGAAGGCAGAAGAGAATTGGAGTAAAGCAGGAGGGGTAGAGGCCTGAGGTTGAGGTAACTCATTTTCATACAGCAGAGGAAAACGCATGTTGCATTAACATGGTCATTACTGTTTGTACAGCTAGTGAGACCTTACAAAAGGCCTGTGTGGTTTTTTAGACAGTTTGGTGTTAATGTGTACAAAGACAGAGGAGGCTGGGGATGGAGTTGGAGGCAGGGAGCAGTGCTATGGGAGAGCGTGTTGTGCCTGAGATGCTTCTCAGGGCTCCTCAGCACTGGAATTGCCCCCAGAAATAAGGAGTAGGGAGAGGAAAGATCACAGCAAGGAAGCTGCTCTGCAGTGCAGGAGAAGGAGAAGCTTAGTTCTGCTTATGCCTAGCTTGGAGGGAAATTAAACGAGTTGCACTTTTCTCTTTCCTTGTCTCTTGGGACATTTTGGGTAACCACTCTGGATTTGTACCTGTATGAATCTCTGGCAGGCAAAGCTGCATGAGGCATCATTTGTGCCACTTGCACCACACAAAGACTGGCACAAGCAACTCCTACTTTCATGAGTATCAAGCTGAGACTGGTAGAGATTTTCCTCCTGAGGGACTGAGCACTTGAGACCCAGGAACTGACTGGTGTCTGGTCTGGAGAGCTGGAAGAACAGGGCAGCTGCTTTCCTGAGTGTGGTAAAAGTGGTATCTCACACACTGCTGTGCTGCCTCATGACTATAAGATGCTGGCCTATCTTTCCACCTTATCCCTGGCTCTTGCCAGTGCTATTACTCCTTTGGTTTCACAAGCATTAAATTCACTCACAAATTTTATATATGTATATAAAAGACATACTGTCATAAAATCAGCTGGCTGAGCATTCCCCAATGAAAATGAAATGCTGCTGCACCTCAGAAGTGCTGGTTCCGGATCATTTGTCTATTAAATATTTGGCAAAGTCTGACTACAGCCTTAGTGTTCTCCTCTCACTGCTCAGTCCTTTCCAGTCTCTGAATGCAGCCTCAGTCCTTCACCTCCTGCTGCCAGTTATCGATCTATCTGCCTTGCCATGAGAACTGGGCAGGATGACGTTGTGCTGGTATGGATGGGTTTGTCTTTGCAGGGGCAGAGCTGTGCGTTGTTTCACTGAGGTGAGGAGCCTGGGTAGCCAGCCTAGAGTGGAGCAGGGCAGCAGGGTTCTCACATCTGCTGGGATCTGGGCTGCGTGTCCGCACAGCAGAGAGCTTGTCAGCAGCCCTCACTTCTTGCCTGCGGTCCATTTTGTAATGATGATACTCCGAGAGTGTGGATTTCCTGTGCCTGGCCTTGGGGGCTCCAGAGCATTTGTAAACTCAAGGAAAACGCTGTGAATTCTGCTGCCTCGACAGATGGTCAGAAAGATGTTGGATGAGCTGCTGACCCGTGGGGAAACGGCGGAGTCAGGTACAGTGCTCAGAGACTCCCTGGAGGGCTGGAGTTAATGTGTTTGACTCAGACTGCAGGAGCAAAATGTTCTGCTGTCTCAAAGCAGTGCTAGGGGAGTGAGGGCAAGAGAGCTATGTCTGGCCTATTTAACAGGCAGGTGCAGGAACATGGATGTCACTCAGACAGCTGCTCCTGCTGCTGCTGTGCCCTCACAGAGTATGAAGGTTCCCTTCCCCTCCTGCACTCACTGTGAGCTCCAGCACAGTGGAGGTGAGTTTGATCTCTCTGCTCTGTGCGCCCTTGCTCTTAACTGGGCCCATGGTGTGGCTTATCCCTCTGCTATTTCCATTGCAACTCAGTAGAGCCTGTCCTTGGGGAAGCTCAAAGCTGCAATTGCTGCTGTTGATCCTCTAAGAGGTGCCTAGGTTCAAGTTTTGCTTCTGAACCTCAATCCCATGGAGAATGGTTCAACACAGAGGTGGGGGTGCCTGACAGCATTCTCCTCTCAGTCTGACTTTCATGCTGATGTATCTTTAAAAACAAAATGCTTTGATTCCGCCTAAACTTGTGAAGTGTTCTCTTACACAGCTGGCATGGAGTCAGCTAGGAGAAGAAGCTCTGTTTGGCTGAGTCTCTGTCATTCCCTCCTTTCTGATGCAGGACTGATGACAGGGAAGTGGGATACTGCCAGCAGTCCCAGCTCACCCAGCCGTCTGGCTATCTGAAGATGCAACCTGAAGCAAAACCAGGAGCCAAATGGCAGCTCAGGGGTGAGGTAGGTGCTTCCTGGAAGGACTTGGCAAAAGCCTTGCCTGAGTGAGCGGTGAACTGGCACAGTGAGAAACCTGGACTGGCTGTGAACAGGAGCTGGTGCCTAGCCCAGATCCCTCTAACAGCTTTCCCAGCACTCCCTCATGGACCATGCTGATTTTGATAGGCACATAACACAGTTTGAGGCTTATTATATTCCTAGAAAGAATGAAGCTTTGAAAGATCCCCTCAAACCAAATGCAAACCACAGGAACGGTGAGCTCCTGTCGGTGTTAATACCACTGAGCAGCCGCTGGCAAGGACAAAGGAGACAGGGTTTGCAAGTTCAGCTGTTGGCCTTTTTGGGGCACCTTGGCTGCTGTACCAGCAGGTAGAGGAATGTTATAGCTGAGCATGGAACATTTTGCAGAGGCTTTTCTCTTGGCAGGTTTATGATCTTTCCTGCCTCAGCTGGGAAGCCAGCAGGACTGAATAAATCTCCAGGCCAACAAAAGCCCAGGATGTTTTCACAATTGCCAGGATTTTATTAATTTACAAGTACCTTATTGAATTTCTTCCCTCCTAACAACAGCTTTCACTGAGATGGGGAGTCCTGTAGCGTGTTTGGGTGTGCATGGTAGGCCAAGCTAGTGAAACTCTGCAAGGAAGTCATCTGCTAAATACTTGTGCCACTGATGCCAGTAGACTGCAAATGTGGTAAGATGGATGTGGTGCTTTAATTTGTCAGGTCTTGCAGTGATTTGTAGAGGAGTGACTGCCCTCCTGCCCCTGTCCTGGGATGCCTGGCCCTGGGAGGGGAGCTGGCCTATGCTACCCAGCTTGTGGGGCACGAGGCTCTCATACAGTCTGTTAGTGCACCAACACTTCCTACAAAAAGAGGCTCTTCCTTCATCCTGCTCTCTTAAAGCTCCTTGTGTTCTGGCCACTAGAGCAGTTAATTTGGTATCTTTGCCTTTCCCAGCTTGATAGTATGACTAGCTTTACATACTGGCACTGCCAATGAAAGGACCCAAGTGTACCCAGAACCTGAGAAAGCTGATACATTACTATGACATTTCCCACTGCTTCTGGGGTGAAACTCTGCTATTTTTATCTGTGTTTTGGGACCTGCCAACCCATTCCATAACAGTCGTTAAATGAGCTGCTGAGACCAAAGCAAAAGAGCAGGGGTGTTTTAGACTGGCAGATGGTGTGTGGGGGCTGTGTCAGGATCGCGGTCCCTGCCTGAGCCTGTGCACTGCTGCCATCAGGAGGGTGAACAGGCTGAGCTTTCCCCGGAGCTGGGCAGCACACAAGGCACTGCCTGCAATAACCTGTGGTGGTAGTGGCTTTGTGTGACTCACGCAGCAGAAGCTTGGCCACCCCTGTTTTTAATCCTGCATTTGGTGTGCTGCTGCACCCCTTGCAGCCCTGAGACCCAAGCATGCCCCCTGAGCAGCTTTACTCAACTCCTTAACTGTGTTTCTTTCTATTGCTCACTTAGTCAAGGCAGACAACAGTTGTCACCCAAACTTAGCTTGTACCTATGTTCTCATTTGGGCCCTTCAGCTGTGGTAGGTGTCTCCTCTGTGCACAGCCAGAAGATAACTGTTCATCCCAAGCTGCTCCTGGGCTGTGAGCGTTGTGTCAGCTGTAGTTTCGCTGCTGTGTGTCCACAGGAGAGCAAGGGGTGGCAGATGTGGCTCAGCAACGTCCTCTGCAAAAGCAATGAGGCAAGTGCAATTTTTAAGCTGTTTGCTATCCATCAAGAGCTGCTGTCCCAGACGTATCTTTCTCATTATAGCGTCTAATTTGCTTTCTCTTGTCCTTAAGGAATACGTTTGGCAGATATCATGTTTTTCCCAGTCCTGGTTCCACCATTGCTGTCTTTTCTTGGCCCGCACTTCTTACAGCCCACCACTAAGCCATGTCCCTCAACACCTCATTCTATGTTGTTCTGCAAGCCTGAAGCCCAGTTAGTGCCTTCACAAGCTGACTCACTCTTTGTGCACTGTCCTCTCCATGCTGGTTGTCCTCACTCTGTGCACTGTCCTCTCCATCAAGGGTAGTGGCCTACCCTGCTGTGATATATCTTGCCCCTGAGGTTACTCTCTGCGGAGCCACTTGTTAGTCCTAAGTTCTGTCTCTTGCTAGTGGTTGATGCTGTCATGTGCTGGTGCTGAGCGGAGCGGCTGGCAGAGAGGTGCCATGACTTCGGGACCTCCCAGTCTGGGGACATCTCTCCCTCCTAACAAGGCAGCCAGGCACTCGGCCAGGTGCTGAGTACAGCCAAGCTGTGATTAAGGAGGGCTCCTGCACTGTCATTACTGTTGTTCTGATTAGGGACAGGGTTACTAAGATAGTGATTTTATTCCTGTTTCCTTCTTACATACTGCAGAGTTTTTAGCAATATTTTCCTTCTATATTTCCCCTTGCTGCTGCATTGTGCTCCCCACTGGAACAGGCCACCAGGGGTTATCACAGGCTGCACATCCCAGCTCACGTTTATGGCAAGAATAACACCCCCCATGCTTCCCGTTGGTACTCCTACCCAGCTGGGCTGGGTCTGCACAGCGTCTCCCACGTAGCTCTGGAGGAGCAGACAACAGAGAGAGGCAACCACCAGCCATGCCCTGAGGATGCACAGGGCTGAGCTGAACCAGCAGCAATGGAGCTGAGGGTTTGTTTCAGTGCAGAAGAGACCCTTTTCCACTCTGCTTTGGCTCCAAAGGGCTCCTCTGCCCTACACCCCAGCCTGCCCATGTGCAGAGGTTCTGATGGGGAGTGGGGCAAGGCTGGCCTCTGCCCTCAGCTCCCCATTGCTCCTGCTGTGCTCACCTGACCTGCCTGGCTCCAGGGCACCTTTCCAGCCGCAGGGCTCATGGATCTTCTCTGGTGACAGGCTTTTGGGGCAGGCTAATGTAGAACAGCCTCAGGGATAACGTCCTGTGAGAGGAAGGAGGTGATGTGAGCACAAGCTGACACCCACAGAGGAGGAGCCCAGTCCTGTTCTTTGGAGCCTCTTCTCCTTGGGGTCGGGCCAGCGTGGCAGGTCCCACGCCAGGATCACTTTGTGGAGCTGGGATGTGAGGCTTTGGCCCAGCGTGGGAGTGGCCATGAGGTTTCCCACAGCTGATTCTTCCCTTTGGAGTCTCCCAGAGCTGGTGGGCTCCTGTGGCAGGCAGGGCCCCTCCCCGCCAGGGAACAATTAACAGGAAATATCATCCGGTGATTAAAAAGTTTAAACAGGTTAATTATTTCCAAAAAGAGAAAAGAAGAATTAAAATGGTTTCTGTGGGTACATTTTAAATTCAGTCAATAATTTATCAGACAATTTTCACTCAACAATGAGGAATTAGGAGGCTTCAAACACTCCTAAATGTTTCCTGCAAGGGAAAGTGTTTAAATTATTTATTTTCTTTCCTATGGTTTGTGCTGGGGAAGCAGCTCCCTAGGCAGCTCCTCCCCAAGCTGTGGCTGCAGAGCGGGGCTGGGGGCTGCTGAGATGTGCTGCTGGTAGGGCTAACCTAGGCCTCAGCACCCCTCCTGCAGGAGCTTCCAAGCCAGTGGATCAGTGTGCCTGTGGGGACTCCCCAGCCCGGGAAAGGGTTGGTTCCCTCTGCCCTCACCTCAGCCCGAGGCTTGGTTTAGATGAGGGCTCAGGCTAGATGCCAGGGTAGGAGCCCTCCAGGGTGTAATTAGCCCTGAGGGAGTACAGCAAAGTTGGAAATGAAAGATAAGCCATCGGAGTTCATCATCCATCCCATGAAAAAAAAATTGCATGCCATAAATAACAGAAGGGGCATATGAGCTGCTGTGAAGAACCCTACATCACCTGTGGAAATGTGCCCGGTTTTACAGAAAAAAAACTCCACAAATATAGTGAATTGAAAATGAATGGCATTATTAGCAGAAAGGGAGTCCCTAATTAACCAGATATAGCCCATTACTGTAGCCTTCAATTCATTAAATTGCATAATTACATAAAAACACTGTTGATGTGCTATTCAGTATATCTGGTATTGTCTTCCTAATAATTAGCTCTATAATTGTCAGTTTGACAGGGTAATTAAAAATGTTTAAAGATGTTGTGTCAGCCTTTTCTCCTTTGCTGAGCTCAGTTGGATGTCTCTGGAAGATGATTTTCTACCTCACTCTACCACGGTTTTCGTTTTGATTTATACGGATGTGTTACAGGAATGACCAGACTCATGGATTACTTTGATGTTCCTGCTAGACTGATCTTTAAAAGCAGGGGGAAAATAACTCCTGATGTCATTTTCGTTTACTTTTAGGAAATCTGTGGTCCCCTCCCCCGGTTTGTGCTACTGGTGACCTGACTTTCTTCCAAGCTTTACGGAGGGAGCATCGTGAAGCATGACATTTGTAGCCTGAAATCTTGATTCTGTTTGCTGTGTAAAACCTTTCATCTCACATGCATTTTTGATGAATGGGTTGAAAACCCGCAAGAAGGGAAGCTGGTAGGTGGAAGCGTTGTGGCTGTGTGCAGAGCAGAGCAGCTCAGCCCACGCTGACAGCCTGGAAGCAGCTGATGCTCCCCGCCCCGGCGAGGGGCCTTGGCCAGAGATGTCTCCACAGCCCTGCTGGGCTCAGGCTCAGAGGCAAGCATACTGGTGGTACAGTAGGCCAGCGAGCCTGTCTGCCACTGGAGGGGTGCAGGTGACACAGTGGTGGGGAGTGGGATGGGATATGCTGGGGAGCCCAGGACCGATCAGCTAATGGCTGGAAACAGCCTGAGAGTGTCACACATGCCCTGTGTTAGCAACCAGCTGTAAAGGAGGCAGTTTCATAGAATCACAGAATAGAGGGGATTGGAAGAGACCTCTAGAGATCATCCAGTCCAACCCCTTGCTAAAACAGGTTCCTCTCAACCAGGTCACACAGAAATGCATCCAAGTGGGTTTGGAAACCTCCAGAAAAGGTGAGTCCACACCATCCCTGGGCAGCCTGTGGCAGGGCTAACTCACCCTTACACTAAATAACTTTTTCCTTGTGTTTAAGTGAAACTTCCTGTGTTATGTCCATGACCCCTAGTCCTGTCACTGGATACTACAGGAAAAAAGTCACCCCATCCTCACAATAGGGTTTCTGGAGCCCTCCACGGCAGTCCCTCTTGCTTCTGTTGTTTTAGCACAGAGATTATTTACAAATATCTAAATGGTGGGTGTCAGGAGGTTGGAGCATCCCTTTTCTTGATGGTGCCTAGCAACAGGACAAGNAGCATTCCCATGCCACCTGATCTACGTGAACCTGCTTCTGCAAGGGGGGATTAGACTAGATGATCTCTAAAGGTCCCTTCCAACCCCTACCATTCTCTGATTCTATGATTGCCACTTTGGGTGGTCAAATCTATGACTTACCTCCCTTTTCAACAAAATAAATCCAAATCCTCATTGCTGAGGAATGATGAATGTGTCCTCGCACCCAGGAGCTTTGCCAGCTGGGTTTTGGCTGGATGGGAGTCTGTTTGTGAAAGCTTTCAAGGATTTTTGCAAATAATCTGTTTTGAATCATTAAACGAACGAAGTGATCTGGTCTTCTGGAATAAACAGTAGTCACATGAAAGTGAAGTCTGAATTCTTTCTTGGCAAAACAATTTCTAACACTTCGTTCTTTTTCTTATTTTTAGGTTTGTATTTGTGTTTACATTTGTTTTTGTTCCTGGACCCTTTTTTACACCACATCTTTTCTGCTGCAGCAGGCTCCATGAAGATTGCACACTCATCCAAATACTTACAGCATTCAGCTGAAGGAATCCCCTCCCTGCACTCCTTCCCTTCATAGCCAGAAGTGCATCTCTGAGTCCAGATGGCCCCGTTCCACCACTCTCTAGCCATTAGTTTGTATTCAGTATTCATAATTGCTTTGCTAACTGAGAAACTTTACAATCTGTTGCAGGCCATTATATGCAAAACCGTGCCCAAATAATTGATCCCCTGCCATCCAAACTGCAGAAGTTCTCAAGCGTTTTGTAATCTTACAGAAAAGGTTTGTATTCTGGGCATTTCAAGCATATATTAAAATGAAAGTGATGCTGAGATAACAAGGGATAATTTCACAGCGGCTCTGTCGTTAAGCGATATGCGCCCGTACCTGTGCACTGAGCCGATGTCCTGCTGGCACTGGCAGCTCTCTGATGCTCTGTCTGCACCTGAACCCACGCTATTTACTCCTCTGATGCCACACCTTTCCCAGGCCCAGCTTGCCACCACCATGTCTTGCTTGACCACTTGCCATGAAGCCAACAGAGTATCTGGTACTTGTGCAGGAGAAGGGGGATCTCACAGCTCCAGTGCTGTGAGGCAGGTCCCCAAGGAGGCAGGAGAGCTGTGTAGCCCCAGGGCTGTAGGTTTCAGCCCACTCTCCAGCCCAGGTGAGAAACCAGCTCTGTCATTTCTGCAGTGCTTCAGCCACTGACTTTGCAGGGGAAAGGAGGCTGTGGAACTACTGAGGGCTGGTGTAGAGCAGGGATGAAGCGTCAGTGATGCAGGCTGTGACTGCCCAATGCCTGCCTGGGTTGGGCATGGAGCCAGTGCTGATGGCTTCAGTCCCCACTTGAGAGGTGAGCCGTGTGTTCTCAGAAAACAAGTGATTTCTCAGAGGATCAAACTGATGTAACATCTGCCAGGAGTCCTGTCTTCCTGTGCTGGTGCTGCCTCAGTGGGTGCAGGGAGGCAGCCTAAGCCTCATCCCCTCTTCACAGCCCCGTCCCTGGGCACTCAGAAGGGCTGTGAGGACCCATCTCTGCAGAGCAGCACTGGCAGTTCCACAGCCTCCGTGTCAGCCAGGGGCAGCCCCACTGGGTATGTGCCTCACAGCACACAAGGGGCCAGTTCCAGGCTCTGGCATCAGGATTGGGCTTCGCAGGCTGGAGGTCTCTGCCCAGTGTGTCTGCACAGTGTGTGCTGTCTGCAGTGCTGGAAGAGCTGAGTGCATCTGGCTTTCCTCAGGCAAGCAGGTCAGGGAGGTGTCATCCAGCAGTGGAAGAGGGCAAAAACAGAGACAGTGTGCAAGCCAGTGAGGTTTTAGGAGAAAGGGGCAGAGTTGATGCCATTTGCATTATTCCAGGGGCTTCCTCCAGAGCTGATGAGGCCCTGAAGGATGACTGTGGCTGCAGCTGAGCTCCCCTCCTTGAGCTGCTCAAGGTATGGTGAACTCTGGCAGGTCTACCTGTCTTCAGCTTGCATGACAAAGCAGGGGTTGTGCAGCCCTTTCCCATGGCCATCACCACTACCAAAGGCTCCCTGCAGCAGGAAGTGAGATTTTTCTCTGCTTTTGAGCTTCGTTGTGAGTCTCTGGGAGCATCACACGAGTCCTGTGAGGCAGGGCCTGAACATGCATGGTCATGGGGAAATCTACTCGGTGCTGCCTCTGAAGCAGTGGGGCTGCACAGACACTGCCCTGCTGAAGGTTCATGCCAGCTCTCAGCTGTTCTAGGAGCGGTGATTGTGAGTGCCAGGGGATGAGCCTTGGTGGACAGCCGAATCACCCTGCTGTGGCCACGGCGGCAGTTCTGCATGGGAGCAATGTTGGCACAGCTGGCCCCAGAGGTGCTGACAAGCTGTCCTTGTTTGTAATGAATGATTCATGTGGAATGAATCCTTAGAACATGAAGGCAGGGAATGCAACATAAGGCCTTGTAAAGGTTTCCAAAGAGAGAACCAGCAAGGTCTCTTGTAGGATGATAGATCCTTCTTTAAGTCATAGGAGGAAAGGTTCCTGCAAAGAGTAATAAATTCATAAATTCCTCTAGTCACAAGAGTTATTTCCCACAAAAGAATTTATCGCATGGCATACATTTCTCTGCTCCCAATAATGAGATCTGGGCTCTAACATGTGACATTTATGACTGGCATTATAAAAAAAAAAGAGAAAAAAAGACAAGACATACAGTCATTGAGGAAAATATGTGGGACAAACCTCCAGCTCCCTTACACAGTATATCCTCCCACCAGAACAGGGCTGGCTGGGCTGGGCTTCAACCAGGGAACCAGAAAGGGTTCTGTGAATGCTTTCCTGGGGAAACCATCTGCAGTGGGACCACTGATCCTGGATGCTGTCTGGCCTGCTGCTATCTCTGCCACCACCTAGGGTTTCAGAGGTTTATCTAGGCCCAGCCACACCACCAGCCGCAGTGCAGGTTGTACATATAGATGCTCAGCTCCCTGTGCTGTATGCACGTCTTCTGGGATGCCTGCAGATGTTGGGCTACCATCCTTCCTTCAGGGCAGCACAAATGCCACCAAGCTCTGTTTGGGACCAGAGGCAGAGATAATGGTTGCCTCCTTGCTCCAGGACTCCTGTCTTGATCCCTGCAGCCTGGCATTACCTCAAGACATGGACCTTTAGAGCGCCTGCTGAAGGACAGGGTAGGCTGGCAACTCAGTGCAGGAAGGCATGGGGCATCCCTGGCTTCTTCCATGCTAGTAGAATGTCTGGCCTGGTGAGGAGGGCTTTAAATCTCCAACAGGCTGAGGCTGTAGCACAGCACACCTCTGTCAAGGTGCACAAGTAGAAGCCCTTTGTGCTTTGCACTCCAGAGCTCCCCATGCATCTCCCTGACATCACATGGAAGGACACTTTGAGCTGCTCTTTGCCTAATGGGGTACTTTGGCTGTTACAGCCTAAAATTAAAGACCTCATTAATTACTATGCTGAAAGCTAGGCTCTGTTTAATCCCATTCTTTATCATGATTAATGAGGCAGCACCATCTCCTTCCCCCTTTATGCAATTTCCTGTCCTGCCAGAGTGGGATCACAGTCCTACCTCCCAATGCTCCTGTCCCTCCTTGGCAGTAACAGCACAAGCAGAGTTCAGGGCTGAGTGTTGCCCCAAAGTCCACACGGCTCTCGCTTCTAGAGCTTGAGTTGCGCCCTGCTAGTGCCAGTGCCCTGTGATCCTTCCACCTGGCATTTGCTTCCTGATGAAAAATACTGTTGCAGGCTGCCCTGGCCAAGGAAGAGGGACAGGCACCCATGGAGCAGTGCTGCTGAGGCTGCTGGTCAGCCCTCAGATGCCCGGCAGCTCCCATACCTGCCTGTGCTGAAGAAGGTCTCAAACCACTGGTGCTGAAACATTTTCTTGTCTCCACCTCATCTGAGACTGAAGTGCAGCTCATTTACCAGCAGGAATTGGTGCTTGCCACCAGGCCACATGTACTCAGACACCTGTGCAGGAGAACTGTACCCACCTCACTTCTCCTGTGCTCAGCAAACACAGCGCTGGCACAGCTTGGGAGCGTGGGCTATAGCCACAGCCTGCCACGGAGCTGGAATCCCCTCCTACCATTGTGCTGCCTGTTGCTGAGGCTTCAGAGCTTTGCAGAAAAAGCAGTGACAGGAGATGGGCATGTCTGTCTGCAGGATGGTCACTTAGTACCTGGGAGTTTCCTGTTAAGATTTGTCTGCAGAAAGCAAGCAAAGACATTACTGCACAGCAGGGCTTGTTATGCAGCTTAAACCTTGGATAGTGTTTTTTCAATAAAATAGATGAGAAGAGTATTGGTGGCAGCAGCATGCAGAATATAGTGCAGCTGCTGGAGTCCAGACTGGATTATGCAGATGTGTCTGTTGGAGAAAGAAACCATCCTACTTTTCTGTCTTGTAATAAAACTTTACACTTGCTCAGTGCATTTAAATGATCTCTCTCTGCCCCTCCTGCCTGTGGGAGGCATCCAAACCCTCTGCATGGTGCTGGCAGGCTCCTGGCTTTTCACAGCCTGCAGCAGCTGAATCGAATGCTTTCTCAGAACTGCGAGTGAAAACATCTGCCATAGCCCCGCTCTGCCGTGCCCCTGCACCAGGAAAGTGCCTGCCCAGCTGCAGGGCTGCCTCTGCAGCAAACCCTCCTGGCAGCAGCCGCCGGCAGGGGAGCATCACCTGGGGAAGCAGCTGCCAGGCAAATTGCCCTCTGTGAGCAGGAAAGGTAGTGCAGGGAAAACCTGGTTTATGGGGGAAGATTAAAGTTTGCCCTCCTGCTCTGCTCAGATGGAGGATGCAACTGACTATTTTTGGGCTGTGGAAAGGGAAACAAGAGGCTGTCAGAACACATAGTTATAAACTAAGGTATGTAACAAGCTGTCCCCCCTCTCAGATGCCACTGTGTGGAAAAGATCTGACCCTCCTTGATACGATATGCAAAGAACCTAATCCCCTGGGACACTCCTGAAACTGTCTGCATATGTAATTATCAAATATGCTCTCTGTGTTAATCTGTTAAATATATGTGCTTTGGTTATATGTGCCTCAGTGATGTCGGGGAAAAAACAAGAAAAATAAACTATGAATGACACTGCCAGGTTGTTTGCGGGATAAATACATCTGGTAGTACAGGGTTTATAAAAGGTTGGTGTGATGATGCCTCTCCAAGAGCACTTGGACTAGTGGAGTACCTCCCCAGGGAGCACATGCTCCACTTGCGTTCAGAAGGGATACGTTCCTGGGTGTTAATTCTCTAGTGGCAAGGCTGTCAATAATTGATACTTCATGTATAGCTTTTAAACAAAGCTTAGAGGTCTTCCGGAAGCCTTGAGATAGCAGAAGGATTGAATAATTGATATGACATGATTTATATGATTTTGAAGAATTCACAGTGTATGTTGTCTGGGGAGGAGTCCAATTAGGGTTGCAATTCAGCCAACCCACCTCCCTCCTTGTTCTCCACCTCCTAAATTAGGGAGGCAGGCAGGTACAGAGGGAACACACACATCATTTGCATTGCAGAGAGAGTGAACTTAATGACAACATTTGCATTTTTACTGAGTGGAATGGAGGAAGGGAGCGAAGCAAGGTAGACATGCCCCCAGAAGACTATGGACATCTTCTGTCCTTTCCCCTATGTACCTGGTAGCCTGGACCATAGCACGATGTGCTGTCCTACATGGGGCAGCAGTTCCTGGAGCAGCCTTTCACGCACTGCAAGGAGCTAGGATCCTGCTGTATGGGTAGTGGGGGCCTGTGCTCTGGGACAAGCTGTGCGTGAACAGCACGCTGAGGATGGGATCACCTTCCCAACTGGGCTTCTAAAGGACAAGAGTGCACCCTATGCTGTGTCTGCACCTGCACTGCACCTGCTGAGGGGAGCCAGGGGTCAGCAGGTGGTGATCTGAGTGTCTGATACTGGCGATGTACATCTCATTCCTGTACATTCTTCCTGTACTTCTCATCCTGGTATCTACTGCTTGATTCTTTAATTCAGCTTATAAAAGATAAGCGTGGTTTACTCTTTGTGTTCACCTTGTGACATGCACAGTGTCTCTGACCACTGGCTAAAGAGGTGGCAGCACTCAGGGCACACACAGCACCTGCCTGTCAATGCTCTTCTGAGGCTCAGTGACTGACACATGGGCTCTACTGAGGTGCTAGGGCTGCCTGAGTTCTTGCCAGAAGCCACGTGTGCCAGAGAAATTCTGCTTTGCCACACCATACCAGACCTCCTTGTTTGGAGTAAAGCCCTGTGAAAACTCCATGGGTGGGCACTGTGGCCCCCAAGGCACTGGGGTGGCTCACCAGCAGCATGGAAATGCTTCCTCTGCAGCCAGAGATGTCAGAGCTGCCCGGTGTCTGCATAGTCCATGTGCCAGGGACAGTGGTGGCAGCCAGCAGGCTGGGATGATGCTGCTGAGGCAGGAAAGGTGAGAGCTCCCAGGTGACCCACAGTGCATCCTGAAGGAGAGCCCAGAAGGCATCAACCCCCCGGCCCTGGGCGCAGCTGTGGTGCCTTTGAAGAGGGAGCCTGGAGCACTGTTACTATAGTTACTGCAGGGCTGAGGGTAACAGGCAGAGAGAGAGATATTTAAAAATTGATTGTTCTAGCAACAGCTCATCCGTGTTTGGCAACATCAGGCACATGATGTCAGCTTGCTGAGCTGAGACCCTGCAGCCTCTGACAATCCCTTGTCCAAGAGGTGCTGATGGGCAAGGGAGTACCTGGCTCCTTAGGGATATGCATGAGAGCTGGGAGCTGCTGGGGGTTGGCGGGGGGTAGGTGGAGAGGGATGCAAGAGGAGGCTGTTGAGACTGGACTGGTGGGATCCCTGTGCTGCAGCTCTGAGCTGGTGCAGAGACAGTAACTGGTGCGAGCTGGTCCATGAGGAAAAGGCTTAGTGGGTCACCACTATTGATTCTGAACAGATACTCCAACGGCAGCTGCCTCCAGCAGATGTGGCCTTGGGCTCTCCTCAGACCTTGCGGGGCCCTGGTTAGGAGGGGAGAGCAAGGGCCAGAGAGTCAGGCTGGGACGGGGAGGCTAGGGCTACCTGGAGCTGCCTCCCCAGCTGGGACACATCCTGTGAGACCCCCCCATTGGGAGGAACATGCAGCTGGCAGGATCTTCATGCCAGCTTCTCTTACCAGCACGCAGGTAGGTGCTGCACGAAGCCAATGGTGCCTGTGGCAGCCAGCTGTGTGTCTGTCAGGCTGCTGCTGCCTGGAGCTGCCATTGCCAGGAGCAGCTGCACAGCCTCTAGGGGCAAATGCATGTGGTGTGGCCTCACAAGAATGGCACCTGCTATGTGGCCTGGACAGCTTGTGCCCACCTGGTCAGAGCCCAGCAGGGACCTCCACTTAAATGTCCCCATGGAGGGGATGCTCCAGCAGCCACAAGTAATTTAGCAGCACAGGGGATAATAAAGAACGCTTTAGAACTGTTTCTAGGGAGGGAAAAGAGCCTGGATGAAAGAACAACAAATACTGGATTTGTTTTGTGTGGAGAAAATGGCTGCCACCGTGTCAGGACATTGTCTAGAAAGTGTTTTCATTCCCTGTAAATTAGCCCAAGGGCTTGTCCTCCTCCTGTACTTCCTGCAGAGCTCCAGGCTGGTTTTATTCACAGCACCGAGCACTGTTGCTAGGTGCCAGAGAAAAACACGAGTATTTTGTGTATTTTCTTTTCCAGACACCAAAACTGAAAGCTGACCACGTAGCCTGATCTCTGGGTAGATGTCACCTGGAAACAAATAGCTTTCACGAGGCAGATTCAGAGTTAATTTTCTCCACATCATGTGGCAGTGCTGGTGCCTTGGTCTGGGATGAAAAAAAGAAAATATATTTCTGTCTGTGTTCCTTGGTGGTTCTCTCTGGGGCTATCCACCATCCCACACAAAAGACAGTGCTCCCAGGGAAAAGCATCAGCCTGAAAAAAACCTTTGGGATATCAGGATAAGCAAGGCTCAGAGTAATCTCAGGAGGTGTCATACACCCAGGGGAGATTTATCAAAAGCATAGAGGCAAGCCCTGCTCACTGTGAGGCATGAGTAGCACCCATCCCCATGCCCCTGGGTCTGCTCCAGGGCAGCTATAGGGCTTCACTTGACTTGTGCCCATTCTGCAGGCTTCATTAAGGCCAGGTGATCCTGCTGTTGTCATCATTGACCTCACTGATGTGCTCTTCCCAATAGTTTGTGAGGAGTTGTGGGCTGGTTTTTTTTTGTCCCGTCCCGTGTGTGTGTGTCCCCCAAGAAATGATAAACGGAGGCAGAAGAGGTTTGGTTTGGTGATCAGCTAGTGTACATGGAGAAGGCATGAATGCAAGAAGACTGTCCTGTTAGAGACAGAAGAAGATATGGAAACATCCAGTAGCAGGGATGGACCAGCCACCAGATACCCTCTTGGATACATGAGTCATGCTGGAGAAGAGAAGCATTTTGATAATTTACATTTAATGTGTGAAGAGGTTAATTACAACAATGGTAAAGACAGTCATTGACAATTTGATTAGATGGGAACTTTGGTTCTCAAAGAGATCTAGGTAGGGACAATGTCTCTCTCTGAAGCAGCATTTTTTTTATCCCAAAGGCTGGAGTAGCATGTTGTGGGGGGACTGGGGAGACCTTTGGTATGATTTCATGCACCAGGTGAAACATTTTTGTCTGAGTTGCTGCCTCTGCTTATAAATCCCAGATTGTAAGCAGAGGATGATAGGATCTCAAGGTTTTCCTGCCTGTGCAGTAAGGAATTAGGAAAGATACCTTAAGAAAGCTATTTGATTGCTAGGTGTTGGTGCCAGGGTAATAAACAAGAAGATTCAGAATTGCTCATTTATGAGAGCCAATTTGAACTATTTGTTGTTGCTAAGACCTGCTGAGAAAGTTAACTGGAAAGTTAACATTGGAAAGCCTATAACCAGCATACTGTTGTCTACACCTCTCTGGGTGACATCAGGGGGCAAAGGTGGTGCAAGGTCAGTCTCTGTATGAGAGGCACTTTTGTTGCTGATAACTTAGCAGCAAATTATGTCAGATATGCAGCAATGGGTGTCCTGGTATGCAGAGCACGAGGTGTTGGCTGTGAAAACTAGAAAGTGCAATAGGGCAGGAGGATCAGCTCTGTGCAAATCTACATCAAGAGGGAGAAAAGACCAGGTCTAGATGGAATATTTTGCTCACTGATGTGTGCTGGAGACCTCATGCTACCAGAACCCATGTGTGATAGTTCCCTGACTCATCAAGAGTTGTGTGGTAGCCCTTGTTTGGAGAGGGACTGGACACTGAACTAAATATTCCAGGTAGCTCTGATGCAGGGGGTTGTGACAACTGTGGTTTTTTGGTTGGTTTTTTTTTTTTTTTGTATGAACACAGTAAAATCCAAAGCTATACACAGATGTACACTGGGTGTCTTAAAAGGGCTAATTTCACAAAGCTGAAAATAATTATGAAGCAAATCATTTGGGACTAAGGGTTTTAGGAGACTGATGTAAACAAGTGAAAGAAAATGAAAAGTGTAAAGAGAATGTAAATTAGAAGCAAAGTCTTGCAGAATGTTGATAAAGGGGAGCAGTAAGTTTGCTGGGAACTGGTGATCCTGCAAGGGAGGAAGGGGTGCTTCCAGATGGGCTGGGAGGGCTAACTGCTTTTATGGATGCAATAGGGCATAAGTAGAAATCAGAGGTTATAGCCTACCAGTGTGGCTGAAGCAATGTGTCCAGTTCTGCTCGTTACATTAAGCAGGAGGCTGACATCTGAGAAGAGTTAAGAAGAGCTGTGAGATGACTTTGAAGAATGAAATCATGCCATAAGGTGAGAGCCCACGGGAGAGGGAACTCTTATTTGCTATCAGAAACAGGCTGTGGAAGCAACTTACTTCTGCCCGTAAGTACTTATGTAGGGAACGGAGCTCTGACAGCAGACAGCTCTCTTGTCTGGCAGACGCAGGTCTGTCTAACTAGATGCTGCTGAAGACAGACAAGTTCAGATTAGAAAGAAGCTACACAATGGAAACAGAGTGTAATTAAACGCTGGAGCAATGCACCTAGGATCGCTTCCTCTCTAGAAGCGCTGCAGTGAAGATCAAGTGTTTTCTTTCTAAAAAGACTTGTGGTTGTTCAAACTGGAATTAATGTGAGGCAGTCTGGCGGCCCGTGCATGGGATGAGGTCAGGCTGGGTGACTGTCGGGTCCCTCCTGGCCTTATTGCCCACAGCTGTGTATGCAGATAGGCTACAGAAGGTCTCTAAAAAAATCAGCCTGGCCAGGCCTGAGTACAGGGGCAGTTATGAACAGGCAGCTGGAATAGGGCTGTGTCACAGTGAAAGGGAGTACAGGGGAAGCGCTGGACAGGGAGCTTGGAGCAGGGCTGTATCAGAGTGAAAGGGCTTGGGGACCACACCAAAGAGTGGTTCCACTCCTGATGGTGGGGATGGAGGGGCTCTGGGGAAGCAGGGAAGGCAGAGGACACTGCAGAATCAAAGCTAGGTGTCAGGATCCTCATACAGTGCAGAGACGGGGAGAGCAGCTGGCTCTGCCTGTGTAGCCTGTCTGGGCTGGTGCAGTGTATGCTCTCAAGGTGATGTGTGAGGGCAGCTCCTCTAGCTACGGAGTGCCAACTGGGAAGGCAGCTCCTCCTTCGGAAAAATGTGCCTCTAAAGAGCTCCTCTCTGAAAAGACTAACTTTGCTTCAGATAGCATCACCTGTTGATTTTACTCTTCCTCTGGCAACTTCTTTTTAAGGGAAGAAACTAAAGTGCCAGCAGTCAGAGCTGTTTGCTGATCCCTAGACCTGGGCAGTTGAGTCACCATTTCATTTACCTTTGAGTGCCCAGGAGGACTTTCCCTATCTGTTTCCAGAGCTGGCTATTGGTGCATTCTGCTTTGTGCTTAAGTATTATTTTCTGTGTTTGTCATGCCCATGGCAGTCTCCCCCAGTTTTTAGTAGCTGTCAGTTTAAGTTATGGCTGCCTAGAATGGATTATATAGAGTGTCATTTACATGGAAGAAATATTTGAATACATCAACATGCCTTGAATGCTTAAGATTTAAACCACATGAGTATGCAGGTTCAATGGATGAGAATAAGGAGGATTGAAAGCTGTGTTATTGCCACACTGCTCTTTCAGCTGCATTCAGCAGAGCCTCAGGGGGTCCTGAAGAGGAGGTTCCCCTGTGCGCTCTCACTGCCTGCTGCCTCTCCTGCCCCCTAGGCCTGCTGCAGCTCCCGCTGTCCCTTCAGCTGCTCTTGTCTCTGCAGGTCCCAGCAAAGGAAACATGGAGCTTCTCATGCAGTAGGAAGCTGAGTCCAGGCTCACAAGGTGGGGCTGCTGGAGCCAGGACTGACAGCTGTGTCTCTAGTGGCTTGTCACTATCCTGTGTTGTGCCTTGCTCCCTGAAAGCCCTGTAGGTTCTTACTCTGTCTGTCCTGGCAGCCCCTTGATGCATCAGAGAAACCACAAAGGATGACTGTTTCAGTTGTTGATCTTTGCCTGTGGAGAGCAATACTTTCCTGCTCCCATTACCCTTCTGCTCGCTGCGATCATGCACACTAAATAAATCCCAACCTGGCCTTGTCTTTTGAGGGAGGATGTGCTCTAATCCATAGTTCCTCTGTCTTTGCACCATGAAGCTGAGCTCACTAGAGGAACCTGTGTAGAACTGGGTTTGGTGCTTGGTGGGTGTCTGTGTAGCTAGTGCCTCTATTGGACCAGTCTGGCATCTTCCCCTTGTCTCTGCCAGTGCCAGTTGCTGACAGTCTCTTTCCAGAGTCCTTTTGTGCATCTTTGTCAGTATGGGCACGTTTTGCCTTTTCCCTTGATTTGGACTATACTCTCCTCAGTTTGTAAGAACCTTTCAGACAGGGGCTTGGTACCAGCCTTTAGCACTGTCCTCTGAACCTGTGCACCTTCTGCAGGCTTCTCATCTTATTTCGGCAGGAGCAGAGGCAGTGAGGCTTACAAGGATGCTAAACAAATTTACTGCTAGAGACTTGTTTAGATGTTTGTGTCTTTTCCTTCCCTGTACATAAATGCACAGACACCTGGGTCAATCAGTGTCATCCTTCTATTCCAGCTACTGAACAGCATCTGCTTTCCTTACCACTTAATAAAAACTTTTTCCTTTCATCTTCTACATGCAGCTCTTCATTCTGAAGCAGTTCATGGTCTTGTTAGTTCTGGAAATGCCTGACACCTGCTCCATGCACTGTCTCTGCCCAGGTTTCTGAGTGGTTACACCTATGACATGTTAAACTTTCGAATCACTGAATCTTAAGGGCTGGAAGGGACCTCGAGAGACCATCCAGTCCAATCCCCCTGCCAGAGCAGGGCCACCTAGAGTAGGTCACACAGGAACTCATCCAGGTGGGTTTGAATGTCTCTAGAGAAAGAGACTCCACAACCCATCTGGGCAGCCTGTTCCAGTGCTACCTCACCCTCATATGGAAGAAGTTTTTCCCTTATGTTTCTTTGAACCTTTTATGTCCCAGTTTGTAACCTTTGCCCCTTGTCCTATCATTGGCCATCATCAAGAACAGCCTGGCTCCATCCTCCTGAAACCCACCCTTTACATATTTGTAAGCACTGAGATCACTCCTCAGTCTCCTCTTCTCCTAAAGATACTGTTGCTCTAGAGGATAAATCAGCCCTACAGCAATGCCAAGGGACAGAAAGGGGTTCTTTTCTGACTACTTCTCTTGCTGTAATATAGCAGTTAATTTTGACCTGCAACACTATCATGCCTGGATGCTATGGTCACAACCTCATTGCACAGGGTAGGACAGGAGCACAGAGTACGAGTACAGCCACGTTCTTGTCCTGGAGAGCTGATGAGGCACATTCCTTTTCCACTTGAGCTGCTGGTCTTTAGCATGGGCCTGTCTAGAAACCTCTGATAGATCAGCAGGGATTGCTTTGCAATGACAAGTACAAAATATGGTACCTTATTTAAATGGCTTTTCTCCAGACTAAATAACTCCTCTTGTCAGATTTTCCTGCTGTATAATTACTCACCACTCCAATCTCTTGTTGTTTGACCTGTATTATTCGAGATCCAATTCAATTCTACCATTGTGCACATCAGGTGGCCAGATACTCTCCTCTGCTGATTCACAGCTGACACCATGACATCCTCTGACGTATCTAAAGTGCTCCTCTCTGTATGAGCCAGGATCTCACTAACCTCAACAGTGCTTCTGGATCACAATACAGAGGTGCAGAGTCTTAAACATCCAGCTACGCCTTCTACACTGTGCTGGCTTCTGCAGCGGCATTTAAGGTGTTCTTAGTATCAATGTTATTCATACCCACATGTACAACATCAGATTGCTGATAAATTGCAATGCATTTGCAGTGCTTTGCCTTCTCCTGGAGCAACTAAGACTAGAGAAGTGGATCCAGACAGTGAAGCTTTTGACCAGGAAACCTGCTAATGTGAGGGCTGAAGCAAGCATTCAGCTGCCAGTCTCCTGTGGTCAGACCTCCTCTTAGGCTGCTGGGCAGCGCTGCAAAGGTCTGTCCTCTACACCTGGTCTGGTGAGGCTGGTCACCCTTCTGCCTTCCTTGAGAGGAGCTATTACTGAGAAGGACTGTCTGCAAATGCTGAAAGTGCTTTAAGCATGAATAAGCCCTTTGAAAACTTTGTGTAGGGACTGTAAGTGCTATAAACTGAGGAATTGGATGGAGATCTGAGATGTGGAGGGCTCTGCATGTAGTGGCCTGTGTAGCCAGTTACTTAGAGCACCTGATGGTGCCAGGACCCTGGTATACCTGCAGGTGGCCAGATGAAAGCACCTCACTTCAGGCAGTGCATGTCATCAAGACCTTCTGCCACACACTGAGCAATGACACTCAGTGCCAAGTCCTGCAGGCTGATGGGAGCTGGACCCTCTGGACACAAGTAGTAGCTTCCAGGAGCCCTCTCTGCAGGATGAGTGGCACATCACTCTTGTAGTGAGGTGGGGATCAGTCTATTCTCTCCAGAGATGAATGACAGGACAAGAGGAAATGGCCTCAAGTTGTGCCGGGGAGGTTTAGATTGGACATTAGGAAGAACTTTTTTTCCTGAGAGGGTTGTTAAGCATTGGAATGGGCTGCCCAGAGAGGTGGTGGAGTCCCCATCATTGGAGATATTCAAAAGGTGCATAGATGAGGTGCTGAGGGACATGGTTTAGTCATGGGCTTGGCAGTGTGAAGTTAGTGGTTGGACTTGATTTTAAAGTTCTTTTCCAAGTGAAATGATTCTATGATTCTATGGGGAGTTTTGTCTCTTTGGAGTTAGGTGGGCATCAGAGAGGTGTAGCCTGGCAGATTGGAGAAAGATGAGTGTCTTGGGTGCTGTGGCGGAAGGCTGCATTTTCTCCTGCTCCTTGAAGAGCTCTGCCCATTGATAAACCCTCTGGGAGGAGACTAGGTAGACCCCAGGTTCTGTGGGAATGAGACAACCCCTGAGACACCCCTGGGAGAAATGAGCAGAGCAGACAGCAGATATGGGCTGTGTGGCTGGCCAGGATGGTGGATTGGTGAGTTTCTTCTGAGGTCTGTATGAAATAGTGTCTGGAGGGTTTTCAGTTTGTGTTGTCATTAGGACTTACATGAAAAAAAAAACTTGTGACTGTAACTGGGAAGTGAAAGCTAACAGCTTGTCTCAGCTATTATTATACATGCCAGAAGCGGTAATGATTAAAGGGACTGCACTGTGAGGTAAAAAGATGCCATCCTGGAACCAGATGACTGGGTGATACAATTAAGATAAAGAAATCACATATTGTTGGCAATAGAGAAGCAGAAGTGATGAAATGTGTGATTGGGAAGTATGGGAACAAGATGAAATTAAAGAAAAATCACAATAAGGAGCAGAAAATGAGCAGGACTTGGAACAAGAGATTCAGTTCTTGAGAAGATAAGAGGAGCAAAAATAAATAGAGAGCAAACATCCCTGGAGTAGAAGTGAAGACATACAAAAAAGTCTTTCCAAACTCTATTAAAAATAAGTTACTCTGCTAAAATGAGAGCATTACAATTGTAAAGAAACAGCAGTATTTAAACCATTGGCCTCTACAGTTAGTGCTCAGGGAAAGATGGAACAAAAACCCTCCCAAGTTGAGCCACACTAGTGTGAGACTTTCTGCAGCAACCCAAACATGTGTAATTATTGTATGTTTCAGGAATGGAGCATTTGAGATTTGTTAATGGGGTGTTGTAGTGACTTACCCTCCAAGTAGGGCTCAGTGACCACAAATAAAAGCTAAAAGCACTATGTGGAAATGAGTGAGGAGCTGCTGGTGAGGTGACCAGGACCAAGAGCACGGGGTGGCACTTGGGGGTGAGGTGTGTCACATGTGAGTGCATGGGTGGCAATGCACACAGTTGTGCAAGGATGGGCTACCCAAGGCTTGGGGAAGAGACAGAGGTTAGGTGGGATAGGGCATTCTGGAGCTGATCTGGGAAGGCTGGTGCCCAGCGTGTGTGCCTGTGAGCATGTGCTGTGTTACAGACCTGCAGAAGCTGGGACAGACCTGCTGTGTCTCTGCAAACAACCTGCTTTTTGCTAAAAGGCACAGTGTTGAGTGGCATAGCTACATTGGTGTGTGTTGCCAGGAAAGGACTCAACAGTGCCATGGTGCGTCCAAGAGTAGACTGAAAGCCTCAAAGGGTGTCATGGCAGATGGGGTGGCTGGTCTCTGGGAGTGTAGTGCAGGTCCCTTCTCAGAGAGCTGCATAGCTCCTGCTCCTGGGCTTGCTTTTGATCCTCCCAGGCAGCAGCTCCCAGGCCATGGCTGGCTGAGAGCTTGCTGGCTACCTTTTCCCAGGAGCAGCAGCATCAGTGCAGCTAGACGGATGCTGCTGCATGCAGGGGTTGGGGCTGTCGCTAGACTGGAGTCAGGGCTGCACTCAGAAATAGATACAAAGCATCTTTGGCACAGTTTTCCTCCAGAAAGATATATGTGTCTGTGTGCACAGTCTCAGGAAGATCTGTATGAGAGGAAGAAAAAGTACAAGGTGTTGTGATTGCTATTTCTAAATCCTGGGGAGGCTCCAGAACATGCTGGTGACAGGGCTGCATAAGCAGGCTGGTAGCACTGAAATGTGCAAAAGGAATTCTGTCCTTGTGCTGAGTACAAGATGTCTGTGCTGAGCTGCAGCTCTGAGACCTGTCACAGTTGATGGGAAAATTGGCTGTCTCCAGAAGGCAGAAGGGAGCTCTGGCTGGTAACAGCTTCCAGTGGGTGACTGAGCACAGAAATGCACTCCCTTGCCAAGAGCCCACAGGGCCCCAAACCACACTAACACAGGGGAGGAAGCTCCCCTGGAAGCTCAAGACTTATGCAGGAATGCAGCACCTGTTGCATGCAAGCATCATTAACATGATCCTCCCAGCATCTCTCCTTTTGATGACCCCAGCAGAGTCATCATTCATCTCAGGGTCAAGATGCCTCTGTTTAGGCTTTAGGACATTCAGACCCCATGGCCTCAGTGACATACTCCCTCCTTGTGTTTATCTCCATGTGCCCAAAGGGTGTATCTACCTGTTTGGCAGATATGTGACACTGTGGCATGAGAGCCTCCTGCTTTTTTTGCCACGGGAAAGGGTCTGGCTCACATCCAGATAAAGAGTGGTAGGGTATCAGCTCCAGGGTGCTGGAGCACACCCAGGGGCTGTTTCAATATACCCTGAGTGGTCTGCAGACCTGGCAAGCCAGGTGGTCCCATGAATCTTTGCTGTATCAGAGGACTCTGATGCATGCTTGGAGGATGCTGTGTGCTGCCTGGCTTTCATGAGGCACAGTCTCTCAGCATTCCCTCCCACAGATCTGCATGGGAGGTCAGTGGGCCATGTCCTCTTGAAACATCAAAGGGCTGGCAGCATGCTCATGAGACAGCAGCAGACTGGCTCCCTGTTCCTCCTCCCCTTACAAATCACTGCATTAGAGATTGTGATTACAGAGCAACAGCAATATATTTGCATAGTTAAATCCTAATTCTTGGTGTGAGGGAATGATTGGTTGTTGCTGTCCTTTTGTGATGCCTTCAGTGACTTCTCTTTTGTTTTGAGGAAGTTCTATTCATACACAAATCCCAAAGTCCTGTGCAGGGAGAAAGCTTAATCTAATTACTAAAATTCAAACTTGGTGAATCCCCAGGGTGGATGACAAGTGAATTCAAGTTTATTTACATTTCCCAAAAACTTGAACTGCAAAATACTACTCTCTGCACACTAAAAGTGAATGTCACCTGGGTGCCAGGCAGCACAGAGAGTGTGCTGGCACAGCCCATCTCCCCGGGCATCTCTGCCTGGATGTTCTCCAACCCAGGTCTGCTGGAGCTGAGCAAGTCCCAGCGCTGCACAGACCATCTTTAGGGACAGTGAGTGAGCCCTGGGCTGCTACAATGCTGAGTTTTGCCTTGAACACTGCTTGCCTGGATGGTCTGTTTGGTCAATGAAATGGAACTTTCTCCATAATGTTAAAAAACAGATTTAAACTGGAGTGTTTTCAGCCTGGCAAGGAAGTGAAAACAGTGAATCGATCCAGTCCACAGGCCCTGCTCCTCTCCTCTCACTGTCTGCAGTAATGCAGTTTGGAAATGAATCTTCTTAAAACGTCCAACTGGTGATTCCAAGATACATTTTTTTTTTCCACCTGTCATTTTCTCCTTGACCTCTGCAAAGAGTTATGGGATAAAGTGAAATTCAAATCAGGCAACTGCTTTATCTGCTCACCCTGCATTTTCTCCCTCTCCAAACAAAAAATGAGAAAGTGCTATGACACCTGCACAGATGGATTGAGTCAAGGTGAAAATTTTAAACTTTATTGAATAAAGTGTTGGAGCTAACCAGGAAAATATTATTTTATCTCTTTAACACGTGCTCTGAGCTGCTCAGGGCCTCCAAGCAATAGATCTTGTCCAAGACTTGCAGGTGTTTTCCATTGCACCTCGTGGAAGGAACAGTGTTAACATCTCTGTGCTGCTTGGAGGTGTGCAGGCAGAGCAATGCTGTTGGCACTGGCTGCTGGGCACAGGGACCAGCTTGGCTCCATGACATATTGCCTCTGGACCTTTTGCTTCTCATCAGCAGAAATGCATAAGGATGGAGGTGTCTCAGGTGGAATGGGTGCAATCTTTCTCTTTTTGTTATCTCTGTCAACTCCAGTAGTTCCTTCCAGAGAATGATGTTTTGAGGTAGTCCACAGAAACCAAAATTAGCTCCATGTGACTGAATTAACATCAAGTTCATCAAATAAGAATGGCCTCTTGCATATTGGGATCTAAACCTAAAGCTTGGCTGTGGTCAGGAAGCCGTTTCCTTTTCTGTGATGCACCCAGAGTGAGGGGTAGGAACGTCCCTGTGGGCTATGGGAATCCCATGTCACTATCCTGTCTGTTTTGCCCCCACTAAAGCTCATGGACAGATGACTGTGCTGTTAATAACAAAAATGCAAGCCCACAGGGCTTGTCTAATTCTCCTTTTTCTTTTTATTTTTTTTCCCCTGAATTAGTTGTGGATTACTACACTTCCTTGCACTGATTTTTGGGAATTCTTCTTGTCTCCTAGGTGACCACATATAGTCAGTACTCATTATCTGGGACTCCAAACTGTTTTTAAGGACAATAGTAAAGTCTATCAAGCAGTGGAGAGTGGAAATCCAATGAACCTCATTCAAGGATGATGGGTTTATACTAGGAAACCCGGTGCATGGACTTCTACTTCTTTGCAGTTTTTCTTGGGGGAGGAAGTCGGGAGTATGGGTTCAGCAAAGTCAAGTGTGCCCAAAAAAATGCTGTGGCCCGAGCCTCTTTCTTCTGACTTGGTCCTGCCAGTGCCTCAGGTTCAAATCATTACCATTAGTGAGCTGCCGGAGTGCATGTCTCAGTACATTAGTCTCATTGCTGCTGATACAGGGGCAAACTGGCACAGGGGAGCTGCCACCAGTTCTCCCCATCTCTGTGTGCAGCATGATAACTACAAGAGGGTGAAGGTGCAGATTCCCATGTCCCTCCATCTGCACAGGTTCAGAGTACGGCAGTGATACACAGCTGCGTGCTGACCCCACCTTCATGTGAGGGTTGCAGACCTGTTGCCCCTCTTCCCTGCATGCTGCTTCCCTTGTAGGAGGGATGAGGCAAGAAGTGCTCCTGGGTGCCTGTTCCTCAAGTGCTGAAGCTACCCCTTGCCAGGTGGCCCCACTGCTGGAACTGCTGGCTCTTTGTGGCTTGGACCCAGCATGCTGTGACTGGTGCCCAGAAAGAAGATGCTAGCCAGTGCCAGGGGAAGATTTGTGTCCAGGGTGTCAAGGGTCTTGGTGGTTGAGATCTGTGCTTGAGGGACAGGGAGTGGGCTGTCCCTAGCCAAATGGCTGCTGGAAGGACATTGGTCCTTCTGACACTCTTGCAGACCCATCAATGTTGGCAGCTCAGGCCCACAGATTGTCTCTGAATCCTTTCGAGATGGGCAGCGTGGGTGAAGTGCCCCATGAGGAGTGGTGCAGCCCATGCAGGGAGATGCTCTGCAGGCAGAGGTGTCAGGGCAGCTCTCCTGCAGGCACCCCGCGTCCTCCCACCCTCCCCGGCGGCACTTTCCTTTTCTGTCCTCTCCTTTTCTGTCCTCTCTCAACCCTTCTGCAGGTTCTGTGGCTGCTGTCCTCTGAAGTCAGCACTGAGTTTCCCTTCTCAGAATAATGGAATTTAATGGAACTCAATTCCTGCTGGGCTAATTTCTGTGCAGTAAAAATAGCTGCAGTGATGATGCATGTAATGTACCTCCACTGCCACCTTTGCAAGGGGAAATATGACTTAGCGGTGGCAGAAACAAGGGACAAGGTGACAAGTTTTGGCTCATCTTGGTCCTTCAGCTCCACAGAAGTGCTCGTGAGTCTGATGCCTGCTGGTGCAAAAGCCCTGGTGGGATTGCCCAGAGTATGGAGCATCCCTGGGGCCATGTAGACTGGAGAGTATCCCACCTCAATGGCCCAGGCAGAGCAGGACCCTCCTCAGGATAATTTGGTCCAGCGATAGCCAGGGAGCACAACCAATGTTGTCCATGTTTGAGAGGGGCTAAACCACAGCAGTAAATGAGTGGGGAGTTGCAATGAGGAGGCTGACAAGCTGCTATTACTGGAGCATTGCTGTGTGGAGCCGTCCTCTGCATCTCTCTCCAGTTGTGGAGTTTCCCTCGGCACTTGGCAGCAAAATAAAGTTGTGCTGACCCAAAGCTACTTCTGCTCTGCTTGGTGGGCTACTTGACACAAGTGGAGATGAGACAAAGATCAGAAAAGTGAATTATTGGAAAATTGGTTTATTTAATATAGGAAATTGAAAGGTCTGCCAAACACTGATATGGATCAGGGCAGAGCCTACATGGTTATAAATCTTTTTAACTCTGGCCCATGTCATGAAGGTGAGAGTCTAAGCCGTCCCCAGGGCACAGTTAGAATTGAAAAGGGGGCCCACACCACCAGAAAGTCAATACAGAAGAGTCTACATTCTGTACAGGAAGGAGAAATCAAAAGCAGAAGTACATACATATACATATATATATGTGTAAGTGTTTCTACTTTTGATATATGAAATATCTGGCAAGGCAGCCTTTTTGCAGGAAAGGATGTGGGTGTGATAATGCTTGGCTGTTGCCAAAAAGCAAAGCGTTAGCATTTTATGATGCATTAACATGAGTGGTTCCTGTATGGGCCTGGGTGTAATTGTACCCCCTGCATATGATGTCAAGGAATAAAATTATTTCATGTTTAAAAATAACAAAATATATATTTTTGTCCTTAAAAACCTAGAAAAATTGGTGAAGCCCTGGAAAACGTCAAGATGATGAGAGATCCAAAAAATGTGGCTCACAAGGCAAGCAAGGAATTGAATCTTGTTGGTCTTAAATTGGGACATGCAGAGGGGAAAAGTGGGAGTCTTCAAACAAAGGAAGTGTTATTACACTGAGGACAACACCCAGCTGTTTTCTGTCCTCTACTGACAGAAAAACTGGGCTACTGGTTTCATGCAAATAATATTACAGATGAGGAAAAATAATGATCAGTTTTTCTCTGAGTCTGTTGTGGGACAAACCTGTTCATTCTGAAGGCATTTGTTACCACTGCAGAAATAAGAAGGGAAAACTTGGGGGATCTGCAGATGATGTCAGCAGACCAAAGGCAGACGTGGTTGTACAATGCTGTAAGCTACACTGCAAGGACAAGGGCAGGGTGAAATTGTGTCTGGATTTGATGAGGTCTAAGATAACTGTCAGGAGATTCCTTATTCAAAATGCCTGGGGCTGCCAGCTGGATAGATGGGTTTGGCATGACCAGGTTCAGGGCCTGTCTACACTAGCAAGCAATTGTGCATGACAGGAGTGGGGCAGTAGATTGGAGCCTGGGACTAGACTTAGTCTTCCCTCCCTGACATGACCTGGCCAGGTGTGCATTTGGAAGCTGAGCAGTGATTTGTTTGGTCCATTGTGCCCTGATCGTCAGTAGGAAATGTCTGACGCGCACCTGCGAGGAGTTTCTAGTTTTAGCTTCCTCTGAAATAAACCTTTTCTCCTGTAGTAAAACTGCTCTGCAAATAAAACCAAGGCATGGGATTGGGGAGGATTTGGGAGTTTGCTTCAAAACCATTCTGCTGTTCTGTGCTGAAATACTAAAGACAACTGCTGGCAGAAGAAGCTTTTCATAGCCCAAAGGCAGCAGAACCAGCATCTAAAGTAAAAATATATGAGGTTTGTTTGCTGTGTAAAGAAATTCACAGACAGAGGCTTCCTCACCAAAGCGGGAACTTCTTGTGTCCTAGCCCTTGTGTATAATGAGCCTGGAGTTCAGAGACATATGAAATGTCTATGCTTTGGCTGTGAACACTTGAATGGAGCGGCAAAGTTTGGGGCTACAGATCAATGCCCCAAGCAAATCAAGGTGCATATCCCACAGAACATTATGCTCCACAGTTCCCCATAGCCATGACTTCTGGGC
This sequence comes from Urocolius indicus, assembly GCA_013401255.1. NCBI lineage: Eukaryota > Metazoa > Chordata > Aves > Coliiformes > Coliidae > Urocolius > Urocolius indicus. The sequence goes on from WBNH01008997.1 coordinate 51,995, forward strand.
CCTGGTTTGTATTGGAAATGTTGTTTTGTCTGTCCATGCCCACTTCAGGCTGCAGTGTTGTCCTTCATTTCAGGGCAGATCTGAACTTTCTCCACAGTTGCTGGGGAGCTTGGCTCAGGGCTCTCATCTCCAGAGACATCTGCACCACAGCCCGTGTCAAAGGAGATGATCCTATCTCAGAGCAAGACCCTACCGCAGCTGCTCCACAGGAGTGCCTGCTGTGGAGGGGGCTGCACGCCTCTGCCGATGCCTGTCAGGAAGGAGCAGAGGTGTCCCAAGGCTGACAGGAAGGCTTCATGCTGCTGGGGCGGCTGGCGGCAGCTGCTGCTGCTGCAGTGGCACAGGGGTGCAGAGGCAGACACTGAGCAGAGGGTGGCAGATGCCGATGCCAGCACAGTGACCTCAGCAGCCAAAGCCGGAATGAAGGTCTCCCAGTGAAGTTTTTGCTTCAAGTGACTTTAAAGCTCTTTATGCAATATCCTCATGCTTTTTGTAGATACAGGTATAATTATTTCATTATGCTTTCCTGTGAAGTGTGAAAACTATCTTTACCAATCCTCTTAAATTAGTTAAATATAATATTCAGTGAGACAGGAGATAGAGAAATGTTAATTGAAACTGGAGAGGTGTTTATAGGGTGATACAGTGTGGCCAACTGTGACTAAAATTAATGTTCAGGGTCCTTGATAGTGATTCATATTCCAGAGTTTATTAAATATTTTCGATGGCAGTCAAAGCCACATGGAGTAGTCCACTACATTTGTGAAAAACATCTGTGCAGATATATGGTACTCACTAGGAGTAGGCCAGCCAAAATAATTTTTAATTGGATCAGGTTCTCCCCAAGCTGCTGCAAGGATGCTTTTGAGTACTTTCTGTACTAGCAGGCTCCCAGGCCTGCCACATCCCATATGTCTCATGGAGCCAGACCAACTCCTTCACAAACCATCCTCTCCACGCGTGGGGTTTCTGGAGGCTCTTTACATAGCAATGGAGGCTCAATTCTTCCCCAGGAAAACGATCCCTCTCTTGATGCTGGAGGGCAGTGAAGACCCAGTTTCACCTTGGCCCTGCTGCAAGAACTCAGCCATTCTGCCCTCAGCAGAAGCCTCAGTTATAATGTGGCATGGGGCAGATCATTCCCTTGGAGAGCTCATCCCCCATCCCTGCTCTGCCACTCACCTTCCTTCCTCTGGAGGGAGGAGCTGGAGACAGGCCAGCATTCCCCCCAACATGTTGGCCCTTGGTGTCAGATGCTACTGAGTGCATTACACTAGACAGAAGACAGTGTCCCCTGGACAGAAGATGCTTCCCAGCCTGGTGTCCTTGAAGCATCTAGAAGCTGCTGCCCTTGTCTGAGGAACCACTAAACTGCTCAAGGAGCTGCTGGGCTTGGCAAGACAAGTCACAGAAATGCAATCTGTGACTCAATAACAGCTACTCATTAGTTAAAAATACCTGAGACTTCACCTCTGTTTTCTAATGCAGCTGCAGAGTAAGGGGGCTCTGGATGTGACTGCAGGGCACATCTCTGCTTGGGTGCATATGAGTCTTTACTGGGAGCAGGGATGCTCACTCTTCTTGGGGTCTGCATGCAGCCAGGCAGGTCACCTCACCCAAGAAGATGTCTGATTCTTTTAGGATCATCAGTGACTCTCTAATTGTACCCAGATCTATGTTGCTTTTATGCATATGTCTCTGAATATCAGAGATGGGTTTGTCCTCCTGACAATTACCATGCAGCTCATGGTAGCCTAGAGATATCATCTCTCTAATTCACTGGTATAGCCCTTCAGTTAAACACACTGCATGGAAAGGCAGAGGAAATGCAACTTAGCAGCTGATGAGTGACAATGATACATCACTGGTAACGGGCTCAGCATTTCTGCAAATCTTCTGCTTGCCTAAGGCACCAGAAAACATTTTAAACTATTGAATACTGCAGCCAATAAGAGGCTGCAGTAATTTATTGATGTTCCCAGCTTGCCTTATTCCTTTCATCTATCTTTATGCCTGCCCTGGAAGGCTGAAATAACTAATGTTGCTATTTTTTAAATGAAGTTAGGTGTGCTGTTCACCTTTCACTAGGAAGGCCTGAGCCCTTTTTTCAGGGTCCTGACAGAATGAAGGTCAAGATGTGACCTTCCATTGCTCTTCCTTGGTGCATGGTGTGGTGCAGACACACTTATTTGTGAGAGTTGCAGTTGGGCTGACCAGCCTTCCTGAGCTGCTGCTGTAGGAGTTACTCATTAGTGTGTTGCTGCTAGATTCTGTTCTGCATGCTGCCAAAAACCCCACCCTGTCCTGGAAAGCCTAGCTACTCCAGGGATGCCCACCTTCTGAGGAAGCTGGACTTTTCTGCTCTGAAGTACTGAAGATATTTGGATTGTCTGTATCTTTTCCCCTTTAGGATAACACTTTGGGTCTCAAGTCCTACTGCCTTTTCACATAGGTCCAAGCAGGTTTAGTTTCTGACAAATGTCATTTCACACAGCTACTGAAAACCAATGTAATGATTCTGCATAGTCCCATCAATAGCTTGTTAAACTGATCAGCACATCCCATCACTGTGGAGAGAGCCACCTTCCATTGGAAGAGAATGTGCTAAAGAAGAAATCAATTTCCTATATAGCACCATCACAGCTGACACCAAACAAGCTCATGTTAGATCGATGCCCTTCTATGAACTTGTAACTGGCAGGAGCTGCCAGGGCATGAAAACTCATTGCTACTTGAGCTGTTTTACCATCTTTGAAACAGAACACCATTGTGCCATCTTCCACTGCTCAAGCTGTTTGGTCTTTGTTTTTGTTCTGATGTTGGCTTCTCAGATTTTGGACCATGCTGTTTGTGCAATAGCTAGTTCATTTGCTAAAAAACAATTGAATTAATTATCTTTGTTGTCACTCCAGGACAACAATCAGGAATTCCACAGTGAAAAGTGGTAGCATGAGCTTGGTGTGCTAGGGATTCCTGTCCTTCCAAATTCACTGGCTCAGACTAAGTGTTTGCCTTCTGGGGAATGACAATACCTCTGGCAATGCAGATGCAATGAGATTATGTTTTCTTTCATGAAACATTTAAATTATCTGTATTTGAGTTATTTTGTTACCAATATTATGACAGTAAGCAGTGACAAAAGGAACCATCAGCAATCCTCAAATTCCAAAGCACTTGCCACTCACTGAAATATTTGCAAATTAGCTAATGACAGTCCTCAGAAATCAGTAATTATTTTCAGTGTTTCATTTGAACTTACAAATACTGACGTAAGCTGCTGCCTGGTCCCATGAGCGTCAGGAAGAACAGAGATGTCTCCAATGAATGAGGAGGCTCTCTGGAGTTTATTGTAAAGCCAACTGTCTGCAAGAAGCTTTGAGGCATTAAATGCTGTGACATATGTCTTTTGCCCGTCATACTTTCTGCGTTCGTTGCATTAATGTATCGGTGGTAGTGAAGAATCCCTTTGTTACAGCACAATGTTCTGGCACATGAAACATGCCTGTGCCTCTCATGTCTTTGCAGGTGAAGCTCATAGTCTTGACACAAAAGAAAGCAGTCATGATTTTCTCTAGGCTATGAGAGGTTAAAAAAAAACCCAACTCATTCAGCACACGGAGAAAATTCTCACTAGATAAATTAATTTTCAAGCTTTCATGGCAGAACAAACAGCAACTTTGGATTTTCAACTTTGTTGCTCTTCTCTTAGAAAAACCCTGTCATTGAGACAAGGTTGAGACTTGGATGAATTTCTTTTGTTTGGAAAAGTGTTTCAGTGCACAAATTAAATGTCATTTCCTCACTGGAAGATAAATCAGTAGAGCAGCTGGGTTGTTATTTTGACCACTGTGTTACTGCCCTCAAATTTCTGGACCTCATATCTTGATTCTTGACCTGTGTCTCTTCCTGAAAATATGTAGAGTAGCCCCTGTTTGGGGGCTATTGGGGACTGTTTCCAGTCCCACAGCCCATCCTGTGGCATGCAAGTGTTGAATAACTGGTGTGATCTCCACTGGCAGCTCAGTCGAGCTTCTGCCTTTGGTGGGACCTTCCCAGGGCATGTGTGGGGCAGAGACTGGAGAGTCAGGCCACAGGGTCTGTCTGCCAGCAGGAGGAAAGATGACTGGAACTAGGAAGGGGATCCTGCCAGTCCTTGGATCTGAGCATTCCAGTCAGGTACTGCATTAAAGGTACAGAGGGACAGGCACATATGGGCTGTGTGCAGCTGTCCAACTGGCCTGTGCAAACCAGAAATTCTTACAAATCTTTACAGTTCTTAACACTTGCTGCATACAGCAGTTTCTTTTTGTGGCACTGTGTTTTATAGACACACAATTTTACAGATAAAGCAGCAAGGCTTTTCTTTTGCTGCAGGAGAGCAGCAGACTACTGAAAATGAAATTGCAGATTTTTGCAAATGAGGTCTACTGATTATTTCATGGCAGAGAATGAGAGACATTTAAACTACTTTCAGGAGAAGTCTTAGCCTGAATCTGAGTGCTGCCTTACGAATCAAGGTCAGCTGGTGTAAGCCGTGCAAATGTTCCAGGCCTCTGGAGCTTAGGAAGGAATTTAGGAGGCTTTGAAGTGCTCTTGATCTTCAGAAGGACATCTGCAGCTAATGGTCTGTACTAGCACGCCAAGAGCTGTAAGGTTACTTTGCTACTGTCTTGAGCCTTCTCAGTCCCAGTAGGTTTCCAGGGCCCTTTAGTGCAAGTTCAGAGAAAAGCAAGTTGTAATGCACTCTCAGACCAACAACCGGTAACCTAGTGCTGGTTAAGTCAGGTGTAAAATGTCATACTGGGGTTTTAACTATGGTGTTCAAACACCTGCTAAGGTGTGGCCCACAGTATTGAAAGAATCTCAATGAAAATTAAGTAAGCAGAGACTCCAGACTCTTTGCTATGTGACTAAAGGTATATTTTGTAATTCTGTCTGAATAGATAAATATCTGTTTATTAGATATGCAAAGCAGCACATTAGTTGGCCAGATTGTTTTAGTTCCAGCCCTAATAAGCAGAAGAAAAAGCTTTGCTGTGAATTCGGGATTGATCCAGGTTTTCAGGAATAGCTTTTTCATCCTGCTCCCTTTTCTCATTAGCTGATGGTGCCAGGAAGTTCTTTGCTAATGAGTGGCTGCAAAGTTCTGCGAGACCTTCAGATGAAACACCTGCAGAAGCACAGCACAGGGTACAGTCACCTCTCAAAGCATGCTGTGTGATACAAGCCAAGATGTAAAAGCTTCACTGTTGGATTCAGCTCAGATCTGGAGCTGTGATTGTCTCCTGGGTGTGGGGGAAGGTTCTGCCTTCTAATTCTGGAAGTTATGGGTCTAGCACCTGATGAAGCTACACCAGGGTCCTGGACATGGTATTTGGGACACAAACACCACCTTTATCCTCTATCACAGCATCAGGACAGGAGGAGAAGCAGTTCTGCTTATATTTCTCAGGCAGGACTCACCTGCAAACCACCCTCTCTTTGGACCTCAGAAAAGGTATGACAGCCAAGCTGGGGTCTGTCTTATCTCTAGACCTTCTGCTCTTCCCTGGAGGTGGGTAGAAACCATGCCCAGCTCTGGCAGAAACATAGGAGGTGCCTTTGTGTCTGGCCTCAGCAGCTCTCTTTTGCATGGAAGGTAGGGGTTTGGTTTGTATAGCAGCCCCATCAAGGCTGTGGGCCACTGTGCTTCTGTCTCAGAGAGTAGCTCTGGTGAGATACCGCAGCATGGTGGGACACGCTGGGTGCTGAGAAAGCAGATGTGCTGTGACAGAGACGACTTCTGAACACCCCCGAATTCCAAAGTGGTGCTTTATTAACTAACAAGAGTGTTAAAAATGCACAGACTTGCTGGTATGAGCATCAAGGTCCATGACAGAAAGACAAATTGGACAACTAATAGGTTGTGTGAGTGGCAAGTTTTGGTGACAAGCCGACGGTGTGACACAGCAGAGCTGGAGCAAACACATTACTCAGTGGTTCCTGAAAGGTCAGATTGTCAGCGTCTCTGTCAGCGAGAGAGCGGCCGTTCATCGCTGCCAGACAGGAAATGACAAGGGGCTTGGCTGCCACAGTTGTTAACACCGGGCTCTCCTACCTGCTCCGAGCACTCGTGTGCATTGCAAAGTCTCCTGGTTGCATTTCCCAACAGCTGTTCCTGGGTCTGAGCTGCAGCCAGTGCCCCCATGCTGGTGTGAGAAGGGAGCTTCTGCTGGGCACCAGGCATGCGCACACCGCCTGCGTGAAAAAGGCAAGCCCAGCTGCCTCTCCAGCGATGGAGGGAGAGTTTCTGCAAGGGGTGGCAAGTGCTGTATCCTCACACCTGCTCTTCAGCTGCTGCTTTCTGCCCAATGTGCCAGCAAGCTGCTGCTTTTTATTCAAGTTGCAGCATTGGCCATGAGCAGCTGGGCAGGAGCCCAAGTGCCGGGCTATCTGCAGGGGGAGAGGGGCAGCAGGTCTCCACAAAAGGGCTACCTTGTCTCTGCCAGGACCTCACCACAGGAGGGATCTAGCAGAGCATACAGAGCCTTGCCTATGCCCCAGAGAGCTCACACATACCCTTCACCCTAAATCCTCACCTGTGAAGACTGATTATCATTCACCATGTGCAGGCAACTGATGTTTGTCTGTGACCCCCACATCATGGAGGGAACAGACAATGGGCATGGGAACAGGAGGAAAGACAGGGTTTTGTGCTGGTGCTGGCAGAGCAGAGGGAACCAAGGGAGGCTATTTGGCTGGAAACAAGAAAAGTTTGTGAAGAATAAGGTGCTGGAGGCCAGGATTTGGGGTGTGTCCAAAATCCTACAGAAAGAGATGGATGCAGTGCCCTGGTTATACAGCACTTTGTGACTGGTTGTGACTTGGAATTGTAAGCAAGGATAGCAACAATCCAGCCACCCTTCAGAAACAGCGCAACTAGAAAATGTAATGATTTCCTTTAGGTAAGAAGCAGTTACAAAAATAGTGGCCTTCTGAGGTGCCACCTGGGAGACTTCCCAGCATCCTGACTGTGCTTGGGTGTCTATGGAACATGTGGCATTTGGGGCAAGCATGACTGCCTGTCTCTTCACTGCATAGCCAGCAAACCCCACAATTAGACTGTGTCAAAATTTTATAATGGTTGTCTGATGTCTTATGGTAAATGTTTATTTCCACTCCATCTGGCCTGTTCATTGGTGTTTAATTTTCTCCTGAGAGGGCCCAGTGTCATGCTAGCACAGAGTGATCACCAGTCAGCACTGTCTGCCCTTGAGTCTTGGAGAACCACCATGGTTCCCACGGTCCAGGCAAAGAGAGGTCAGCTTGTGGCAATGAAGAGCTGCCACTTGGCCGAGGGACTGTATCCTCCATTGTGTTGTGGAGGTGCCCATGACCTCTCCCTGACTTACCACTGCTCAGGTGCCATGATAATGTTTGTGCAGGTGACAGTCACCAGGGCTCAGGATCAGGCCCTCCCAGTACCTTCAAGCTACCTTTGTTTTCCAAGACAGGGCAGGGACCTAAGTTTCTTGATATTTCAATACTGTGTATAAGGACAGTCTTTTTTCAAGGCACCATCTGAACGAAATTTGGATGTGTAAGTGTGTGTGGAAGCTAGATGGAGTGCACCAAGAATAATCTGTCTGGGTATGAGAGCTCAGAGAACTCTCTAGATTCTTAATTTTTTGTCAAATGGTCACCAGAGGGTTAATGTAATTTTGGTTTTAATTACATTGCTGGAGGGCACACTTACCCAAGGGAAAAGACATAATTATCAAGACATTTTATTAAGATATTATTTAATTTTATTGATGTGTCACAAGCAAAGGCACAGGAATGTTCAAATCAATATATACTTACATCAATGTTTAATCTACTTTCAGCATTTTTGCCTGTTCTATTTATGCAGTTACTAGTTGATAAATTAACTTCCTGGGAATATGTGGAAAATTAATGAATTTCCAGCAGAATCATGCCCTGTGTATTTGTTTCAGCAGGAAACCAGAATATGAACAGGCTTTCATCTTCTTTCAAGAAAATTTTTCAACTTCTCTTCCTTGTGGTTCACCGTTGTTAGGTCATGTGTACTCCACTTTGTTCTTCAGTTTTGGGCCTCTCACTGCATGAAGGACACTGTGGTGCAGGAGCTTGTCCAGAGACAAGCAATGAAGGTGGTGAAGGGTCTGGAGAACAAGTCTGATGAGGAGCAGCTGAGGGAGCTGGGAATGTTTAATCTGGAGAAAAGAAGGCTGAAAGGAGACGTGATCGCTCTCTACAACTACCTGAAAGGAGGTTGTAGTAAGGTGGGAGCCAGTCTCTTCTCCCTAGTAATGAGTGATAGGACAAGATGAAATGGCCTCAAGTTGCAGCAGGGGAGGTTTAGATTGGACATTAGGAAGAATTTTTTTACCTGAAGGGTTGTTAACCATTGGAACAGGCTGCCCAGGGAGGTAGTGGAGTCACCTTCCCTAGAGAAATTTAAAAGAGACATAGATGAGGTGCTGAGGGACATGGTTTAGTTTAGTGATGGGCTTGGCAGTGTGAAATTAGTGGTTGGACTTGATTTTAAAGTTCTTTTCCAATCAAAGTGATTCTATGTTTCCAGACCTTGCAGGTCAGGAGCCCTTGCATGGGGGACAGGTTAGAGCTGGGCAGCATGTCACCCTCGTCCAGTCTGAGGCTGCCTGTAGAGAAGAGTTTATCCTCTGATGGTGCGGGCACTGAGCATCTCTGCTCTGTTGGGTGGGAAGCCCCCTCAGGCTGGGCTTCTGGGCACTGTGGTACAATGAACACAGTTCTAGGTGTTGTGTAGAGCACCTGGGGCTGCCCTTTGCTAGTAGCAAAGAGGCATTTATGCGATGCGAGTGTGCAACTTATTCCATGAGGCAGAATCTGCTTTGATTAGGAAAAAACCTAAACCAATCAGCCTAAGGAAGTATTGCACGGGACCTGGTCCCTGAGCATGGGGAACACAAAGCCATGTGTCCTGGCAGTTACAGAGAAGCAGGATGAGGTTAAGAAGGAAAACAGAGCTCTTGGAGATCTTAAAGTCCAGGGACTGATACTGAATTCTGATTGCCACACTCTTGATGCTGAGGCTGATGCAGCACAAGGTTACTTTCAGATACAGACAAATTCAAGTTCATGATGGATTACAGAGCATTGAAATGAGAGCTTATTTTCACCTCGTGTTTGCAGCTGGGAGAAGAGTAAAAATAACCTGAGTGGTCAGAGATATATAGTCGAAGGGATGTGGGTGTCTTCATCCCCACGTGGTTACTGATGTGGGGTTTTTCTCTAGTCTTTTTTCATTCTTTTTCTTCTATTTGGGAAGTCTGTCATGCATTCTCCAGACCTGAGGTACAGGTTACAGCCAGTCAGCCCAAAGAAGGGACTCATGTGCTGGGTCTGTCTGTCTGCCTTTCCTTGTCTTGCAAAGGCAATTGTCTTTCCCTCTTCCCAGTCTTTGGGGTCCTCACTTATTGTTTGCCCAGGGCTGCGCTGCACAGTACCCTTCACACTTGTACCCTTACACCTATCTCCATTCTCTGCCATTTCCATCCAATTGCCTCATGGGTGAAAAATCTCTGATGTAATCTCTGACCCAGCCAGATGCTGAATTACTCTGACTCCAATTTGTCATCAGGGGAAGGACTGATGTTGGGAAGTGCTTCTTGAGATGCCTTTTATCTTCCCACATGCACAATGCTGCAGCACAATTCCTCTGTTGTCTTAATCTATCAGCTGCCCCAAGTCAATCTATTATCTACTGGTTCAGCAGCTCCTGCTCCTGCATGAGAAGCTCCTGCTCCCTGCTGCTCCCTGAGACATGCAGGTGACACTTGCAAAGGCAGCCCACTAATGCAGAGGTGGGTGGGCATTTCTGGGGCTGATTGTCATTAATGCTTCCCAAGTGCTGCCTCGTATGGTCACTTTTGCAGGAATCCTGGCTGTGGACCTTCTCTTGTTTCCCTGCTGAATTGAGCCATCATTTTTCCCAGGCAGTAGCTGCCATCTGCACCAGAAGGTTAATTTGTTCCTCTTCCCTACAAGTGCATTTATCACATGGAAGTGGCTGTTGTGGAAAATATTGATCAAACACCGGCTGTTCCTTGGCTGGACTGAAACCTGAGTGTTACAGCTACTCAGTTGCTGGTGTTTGGCTTTGTGTGCAGGCAGCTATGAAGAGTGTGGCTGTGTGTACATGTGTATATGTGTGGCGTGTGGTAGGGAGTGGGCAGTGGCTGCTGCAGGCTCTGTTTCATCCCCCAGTGTTCTCAGCAGCATTCTTCTGGAGCTGGATGTATGGCTGATCCCTTTGGATGGAGCAGGTTTTGTCCTGCATTAAATACAGGCTCCTGAGCTAGTGTTGGCTGTTCCTGCAGAGCCCTTGAGCATGGCTGAGGAGGAGGGAGGCATAGGTGTGTTTAGAGGAGATGGTGCTGTTTGGGAGCAGAGGGCTGAAGTGTCTGTAACTCAGCAGGGCACCCACCACAGTGGAGCCACATGTTTCCAAAGGCATTTGGACCTGTGATCTGGCCAGCAGAATGCTTGAACTGACTCTGCTTTAGACCCAAAACACAGCCTTTGTTTTCTGTCCAGTGCCTGTGGCAGCCCTTGGCCATCCTTCTCTCTGAGCTCCCTTCTTGCTTCCTGGCACTGGTACAGAAGATTGCTACTAGTCTGTGCACTGAAGCACACTTGTCTCTCTATTAAAGAAAAATACAATAATAACAACTCCTTATGGCAGCTGCACAAATATATGCTGTTTTGACAGCACCTTATTTCAGCACAGTGCTCTGGAAGGCTTTGTGTGAACATTTCTTGCAGGCAGCTTCACCGTGGGAGAGCTGTGGCACAATGAAAACATGTGTGTCACCCATTTAAAAATCATAGCAGTTTTAGCACCAGTGCCTGTCTCTGGTCCTGGCCATCTGTCAGTGACTACCCACACCACAGTGCTTTTCAGGTGTTTATTTAACAACGAAATAATGTTTGGGGCCCCTTGGCCCTTTGATATCTTCAGCAACATGCAAGTGGTCCCAGCTGCTTGCTTGCCACAGTGTGTCTGTGCAGTGAGCTGCATCTAGGCTGGGATGGTGCTTGGCTCCTGGTCCATATAGTGTCTCAAGGAGTCAAGGACATTTGGACCAGGGCTGGTGTCGTGGCAAAAATAACACTGAGCAGCCAGGAGCCATGATCTGGTCCCCTGGGCTCTCTGTTTGTTTCCAGGTGCATGGAGCAGCAGAGCAGATATGAGGAGAGGCAGGAGCAGTTGAGATATTTTTAGGAAGGCTCAGCCCAGTGCTGAGCTCATGGCCTGGCAAAACAGAAGTAGGAAAGGGACTGTCCTGGCTCTGGGTCACGGGTGCAGGGAAGGCCATATGCTGCACAGCAGATGCTGCTGGGACTGAAAAGGGAGCATGAGGAGAACAGCTTCCCAGTACGTGCCCAGGACACTGCAAGCTAGTGCAAGGTGTTAACCTCTCCCTGAAGCAAGGTCAGCCCTTTTGACAGCCATCTGTCCATAAAAAACAAGCAGAGAAGCCCCCAGAGGAGACTTCAGTTGGCAAGGAGAAAAGAGTAGCACTTCTAGGAAGAAAAGGCCACTTGGCTTCAGATGTAGACTATCAGCAAGCAATGGAGAATAAATAACCAACTCAAATGCAAAGCTACCGAATGTGTGTGCACGTGGTGGTCCAGTGCCCTGCTAAACATCAGCCAGGTCCCCAGCTCCATCTCCTCCATCTCTCAGATCCACTCAGGAAAGCATCGTCCCTCTGCTTTGCCACCACAGCCACCATCTCCTCCTGTGTCACATCACGTGTATCTTTTTCTTGATTGTACCTTTGCTGTAGAGAGACTCAGACTTCCAGTGTGGTGCCTCTGTGTGAGGAAGCCGTGGCAGCTGTGAGGCCCCAAGGCTGTGCCCGCTCCCAGGCCCTGCCAGCCAGGACCAGACACCGGTGGCCGCAGGCAGCTCGAGATGGCTCTTTTTCTGCACAATCTGGCATACTGTCCAATATAGATTCACAAGAAGAGCTGTACTCTGCCAGTATATTAAAATTTAATTAGGCAGTAAATGCTTCATGCTTCTAAGCCCTGAGGCTGAAGAAAGCCAGAATGTCTTTTGGTTTCTTAATGGGACAACTGTCCCCTCCAATAGGCTGTAAATGGTTTTAGTGACATTGGGCAAAAGCCTGCCTTCTGTTTTACAATTGTGTAATTGCTGACACGCCCCATCCATCTCTGCATTGCCTCTTCATGCACCAGGCTGTACTGAGATTGACCAGCAGCCTGGAGGAAAAGCTGCCAAGCCATAATGGGTCACTGGGAGACTTTGGGACTGCTGGGGGTGATGAGGAGGAGCTCACAGCGGTATCAGCTCCAGGGACTATCCCAGATCCCCCTTTCTGAGAGTCTGTGAAGGAGATGCCAAGGCTCAAAGCCAGGACTGGTTCAGCAACCCCTTTCTCCCCATTGTGGCACTCTTTCTTGGTAGAGCAAGGCCACCTTCCCCTGACCTGTCACAGTGAGCACCTTGGATGTGAATATTTGCCATTACTCCCATTATTTCTTCACTCTGTGTGCTGTGGCAGGAGCTCATGGCTTCAGCAGGCACAGATTTTCTGTACTGGTCACTGTGTACTCTACCCATGCTAAATTAGATACAGTCCCTTCCTCAGAAAGCTCAAAGTCTAAAATAAATTATAATGCAAAATAACAGACTCCTGTGATGTGGAGAGCATGGGTTTGCCAGAGCCACAGCTCAAACTGCCCCGTGCTGCAGTCTGGACAAAGCTTCTGCTGCTGGTTCTCCCCTCGAGAGCTGCGCTCTGATATTGAGTCTCCTTACCTGGAGAGTTGTTTGTAAATTCTGAGTATTGATTCTGCAAATGCAGTTCCTCCTTGTAATTTAAAGAGGTGAAGAGATTCTGAAGTGTCGAGAGAGCTCCCGGTGATTTAAAACCCTTTCAGCTTAAAGTATTTAAAAATGAAGCATTTTTATGCATCTTGGTGCCCCTTTGGGTGAGGGCAAGGGAGGATTGTGCAAGGCCTTTCCACAGGAGCCCAAGGGCTATATATATATTCCAGGAAACTCATTAAAACACATTTCCAGTATCAAAGGGCTGTTCTTAATCACTCTGTGGCAACCTGCTGCTTCAAACGGCATTTCCAGCCTCCCAGATGGAGTGTTCACTTCTGGGATGGTTTCTGCCTGGCTCAATACTTGTTCTCCTCCCTCTCTCTGGGGCAACGCATCATTTACATCTTCATCTGAGATGCAGAAAGGACTTTAAAACAGACAGATGTTGAGTAACAGGCTAATTGTGAGCTGCTGCTGTGGGCTGCATGAGTGCAGCCACACCTCTATGCAATGTGCCTGCTGCTGCTGCTTCTGGAGGCTGGCTGCTGCTGCTGCAGGCTGTCTGGCTTCTGGCTGCTGCTGCAGGCTGTTTGCCCACACTACCAGGCCAGTCCCAGTGGCTCCATGCTTGGTCAGGCTGGGTGCAGGGTGCTGTCTTCCCAGGTCTTTCCCCGATGAGATCATCCAGCACAGGCTGACCGCCCAGGGCCCTGCTTGCCCTTGGGGGAGCTGTGATCTTTTCCAAACTGCCACTTTGCCACTGTGCCTGTCCTGTGCCAGCAGTCTGTAAGGGACAGTAGCATCCCCTGCCATGCAGGTCCCTTCCCTCTAAACAGATGAGGTTATAGCAATGCTCTCACAAGCTTTAGAAGGCTGAAAGGAAGAAGCAGAGCCACCCTAAACCCAATCTTGAGTCCTGCACTCACATAAGGAATAAAAATTCCAGTTTCCTTCCAACTTCATCTTGAGATGAAAGGAAATGATGCAAAAGTGTTTGCTGCAGCCAGAAGCAGCCACTGCTACCTTCATTCCACCATGTGTTATCCACAACTTTGCAGCCATCTTGGTAGCCATCCTGTGGGAAGAAGTGCTCTGGGCTTGGCAGTGGTCATTGTAATCCTTGGTGGGACAGTGTGGATATTGCAGCCTCACAGATAGGCCTGGATGAGGGATCAGAGTAAGAGATGGGACCTGACACATGCCAGATTGGCAACTAGAAAATTGGGACTGTTTCCTTCTGTCACTGTAATACAGAAAATATTTTGACCTTGAGGTAGCTGGCACACACAGGGAGGTCCACCAGTGAGCAGCCCTGGAGGCAAGCGCTGCTCTCCATTCTGAGCATAGGTAGGACGTGTTCAAAATGGCTATGCTCTCTGGACAATGGCATCTGCTCATGAACCTTCATTCGTCTTTGAATCTAGGGCCCAAGAGGAACATCTGGAAAAGCCTGTGATCATTCTTCTTGGCTCTGACTATTCCTGGGCTCCTGAGGCTGTGCAGGTTTCTGCTGAGGTCTCACTCGCATCTGTTCCCGAAATTTCAAAAAAGAGCCTCGTCCAGCTTTTACTATCAACGTTTGAGACACTTGTCACTTTAAGAAATGTCTTCATTATTTTAAAATGAGGTTTTTGAGAGAAGCTGTTGTTATTTATAGATTTCTATCTGCTATCAAAGCACTTATCACTGTCATATCCTAGAGCCTTATAGCAAATGCCGTGCTGATGGCCACTTTGGCTACATGGCTAGACAGGGAGGGTAATTGCTCTGCAACCCTCACTGCTGGGCTGCAGCTCCTGTAGGTGTGGATTAGTAAGACCCTGGGCTTTGGAGCTGCTACCTGTGAGAGAGGGATGCAAGTGGTCCTGCAGTCGGGGCAAATTCCTTGAGAGCATCATTGCCCTGTCAGCAGTGGTTACACTGGGACCACTGCTGCAATGCAGCCAGGACACCCATGCAGCCCACCTCTACAGCATGGCCCTGCAGCACACCCCTGCAGCATGGTGCAGTGTGTGGTGCAGATGGCTGTGCCAGTGGCTGGGGTGCTGCCAGGCAGTGGCTGCAGGTGCTGCACCTGCAGTGCTGGTAATGCTGCTCAGCACCCTTGTGCTTGTGCCTGCAACTGGTGCCCAGCACTGGGCCTGATGCTGGCAGGATGCCAGGGACACCTTGACTGTAGCCTGGGACTGAGCTGGAGCCTGGGAGTGTGCAGGGTGCTATGCTCAAGCAGCTGTTTTTCATCCAGGGACAATCAATTCTCCTCATGAAACAGCCTGTTAGTCACTCGCAGCTCTGACTGGCTCTCTGAAATTAACTGCCATGAGAGTGACTTGGAGGGGCTTTGCTGCTGCAGTGCCTTGTTAGAGTGGGAGCCTTTGTCTGCATCTCGTGGCCAAGTCTCCCCAGGGAATCTTTGTCTGACCATCTCAGCCCCATGCAAAGTGCTAATGTATAATAAAGAGCAATAAGCATCCACTGGCTATTATTTTCCATTTGCATGGTCAGCTGGAACAGACAGCAGCTTGGAGCAGGGTTTGATATGCCTATATTGATTTTCTTTATAGATTAAAGCGATTCAAGCAGTTATAAGGTTAATTTCAGATGATTAACTTCACCATATTGTAATATTTGATTTAGATTGGCTTTCAAACACTTTCCACTTATTGATTTTCAATATCGTACTTTTAGCACCACAGCCAAAATGTCATTTAAATAAAAGGTTGACAAAGTAGAAAATATTCACAGCAGTCCGGAAAATTCCGCTACCCAGCAGCCCAGAGCTTCCCCAGCACAGCCAGAGAGGAGTGAGGCACAGCAGCACATGCACATCCAGACCCAGGCTGAGGCAGCCCCTGGGAGGTGAGTGACTCAGGTCCTGCACTGTCCCCTCCAGGATGTTGGGTCCCTCCCCTGCGTCACCGCACTGCTGGTCTCAGCCAGCACCACTGTTGGCCATCGCTTCCCAGTACAGTTGCATCCTCCATCACATGAGCTGTGGGGAGCCGTGGTGTCACTGTTAATGGCAGGCTCGTCGCTGTTTTGTTTGTGACGTTAAAACTCCTGCTTGATACAAATCGAACCGTGAAATTGTTGAGTATGAGGAGAAGTTTGACCAGCCAATGACTCCTCCTGGCTTCAGATAATCCTCCCTTCCTGGGGGAGGTGCCAGAGGCTTCTGGTGTAAGCTGAATAACAAGATTTTGCTCACACCACCTGGAAGTGGCTGGGGACTTTGTAGGAAAATTACGCTTATGTGATTCCATAGGGAGCTTCCTCCTAAAATATGCAAATAAAGCATTAGCATCTTTTCTTGACAAGGGATCCTGGCAAACCTCCCAGCCCAAGAGGAGTTCATGGAGATAATATTTCTGTTAAAGGTGACAGAGGCATGCAATGTGAAGAGGTGAGACCCCATTGGCAGCATCCCTGCTTGGCGGATACTTCTGCTGATTTTACTGGCCACAGGGAGGCTGTAGGGCTGGTCCATCTCCCTGCCAGCCATCAACCCACCGCACTGTGCTTCTCGTGGCAGCAGCAGCCTCTGGAAAAAAAAAGCTCTTTTTATAGTCTCGTGATCTAACAATGTTGCAGTTCTGTGATAGCAGTGCTCACCTTACTTGCCAGCACCGTGTGGCCCTGGGGTCCTGCCAGCCGGCGATCTCACCGCCGAAATCTCATGCTCTCGCAACAGGTCATCCCTTTTGCAACAACTGAGTTCCTCATCCTCAGCATTTACAGGTCTTCCAGTCTCTCTGGTTAAGCAAAGAGTCTTTTTTTTTGGTGGGAAATCTCATCCTCGTGAGTTGGAGGATTTTTGTCATCTCATCCTTACTAAGCTGTGTTCTTGCTCCAGCCTGTGGCTGTGGGGAAAGGGTGGGAAAAGTATTTCCCCCTGTCCTGGCTGATACTTCTCATTCTAGCGTCACATAAAGGAGAAGCTCTGTGATTCTTCACTGTTGAGTGTAATGTGGTGCCCTTTACATCTCTTGAGACCAGACTGTAAAAGTAATAGAAAACTGGCATTTCAGCTATTAGAGGTAGGCACCGAGGGTTTTGATATTGTATTGTATTCTATTGTTCTGAGCTGAAATGCACAAAGGAAAAAAAAAACCACTGAAAATAGGCCTTTTCTTGCCTATTTTACATTTCAGCATGGACAGTATGTGCACATCTCAAAGTAGATTATATTAATGTTTCTGAACATTGACAAGCCCAAACCCACTAAGAGCTCAGAGGATGTGGGAGTGACAGAGGCGCTGGGAAGTCAGAATACAGGCAGGGAGCTGTTTGCTTTTTTTCATGGCTCTTGTCTCCTCCTATCTCTCATACTTTTATTTTCAGGGGCTATTTTCTTCTTCACGTTTTGGTGATGTGCTGAATACAGATGAGACACAATGTACACAGAGCTATCAGAGCGCCACACACTCATTTTGTGGTTTTGAAAAAAAATAAAATAACCCCCATGATCAGGTTAGTCTGGCATAATAGTCTGAAAATGATGTGAGACACCCGGCTAGCAATAGTCTCTGAAATCCCAGGTCTGCTCACACGGGGCCTGTGCAAGGAAATGCCAGTGCAGGGCTTGGCTGTACCTGCTGAGTGGGTGCTGCAGGATGGGGCTGGGCTGTGTGGGAGCCTCTGCTTGCTCCTGCTCCCGAGGCTGCGACTGCCTTTGCACCCACAGCCTCTGGAATCTGACTGTTCTGACATGCAGGAGTCTGACGATTTATGATCTGGCCACTTCTCTCTGTTCCTGCGTGTCCTGAGGTGAAGCGATATTTCTTTCCATAAATTTGAGGGAGTTCCATGTGTTCAGGACACACTCTCTACAGAAGGCCTGGCTGGCCACTGTGGTTCAGGCAAAGTTGATCAAATAGTGGTCAAATGAATCATCTGATTAATTTTGTCATTTCTAATGGTTTATTTATAAGTCATCTGCAATAACAAATATTTATATTGCCTCCTGACTGGCAATTATTGTCCCTTCCTGATTATAAACTACTATATTCCTGTGGCAGCTGTTGCTGATGGTCTAAATTTCAGAACAATGATTCAAGAAGGTGAGGAAGCACTCTGTAATTCCCTCAGCAGTCTGCAGAAGGACTGTGTTATCTTCAGTACTTTTCTAGAACTCTTTCACATACAATTTTGGACAAAAAGACACTGCACAGACCCCACGAAGGTCAAAGCTATTAAAAGCTTTTCGGTGAGCAGTGCTGTAGATCTCCAGACACTTGCAGCTCTCCAGGGAAAGTCTGAAATTGCATTTTAGTTGTTCCAGCTCAGTCCAGCCCCCACCAAAAGAAACCAATTGAAAATAACTTTCTGAAGTAGCTGGGTCCATCAAGCCAGGGTTGATGAAACAGTCATTGTGTTGGACTCATTGAACCTAGAGAGATAAATACATCTGTTCAAGTAATTCATGTGACTGGGAAGGTACAGGGCATTCTAGATGCAAGACATTATAAATACAAAGGAGCATTTGTGCAATATGTTTTTTTGAGTATCTGTTGACTCTGTATCGATAAAGAAAACCATTTGGCTTAAATAGATCTTGCGGTGGCTGCTCTAAGGCTGTACATACATGGCAAGCTTCTGTTGCTCACCATCTTTACCTGCTTTCACCTCACTTTTTGCAATGCCTCAGGAAGCTCCCTTCAGGCCCTTCTGGATTTGAATGATGTAAATAGTGGCGTCATCTGTGTGCTGTGTTGAATTCTCACACTACCTGCTGTCTCACTTGTCAGCAGGTATATTAAATGGAAGCAGTTCCCATACAAGCCAGCATGGCACCCTGCTAATAGCTTTTGTCCTGCAAAACTTCTCTCAGTTCCTGCCCCCTCTATCCCAGCTGGGGGTGGAACTGGAGGGATGCTGCAGAACTTTGCTGCATAGGACCAATAATGTCGCCCTCTTGCCTGTAATGTTTCTGAGAGACGATATGAGAATGACATTGCCTGCAGCCTCTCTGTCTGAGCCAATTAAACAGAGAAATTAAACAATGTCTGAGTCAATTAAAAAGAGAAATTAAACAATGTGACAAACAGGAGACAGTGGAGGCAAAGCTCACTGCTGAAGTGCATCTAAGGAAGGACACCAAGTACGTGTGCGGCAGCCAGTGTCTGGCCACAATGCCCCGCAGCCTTTTCCAGGTCTCTGCCACCATCTCACCAGAGAGTGGGCATCACCTCATGGTGAGGCTGCCAGCTGCAACTGCACTGAACCCATTTCTCAGGAGACATGGCCTCCTTGGTATGGCCTCTCTCCCTGGTGCTGTCTCTCTCCTGTGCTGGCAGCAGAGCATAGCAAAGCCTCTTCCTTCTGGGGCACTTGAGTAGATATTTTCTGTCCTTGTGGGCCGGGTGCTAGGTGAGGAGAGTGGGGACTGCAGGGAACTCACGGAGCTGGCTCCAGCAAGACCAACATCCCTCAGACTCACAGCAGTGCATAGTTTCAGTCTGAAGCTCAGTGATGATACAGACCAGCTCTGCAATCTGGAGCCACTGTTTATGGTCACAAACGTGGCATTCAGACACATTAATGTAGGCCAGGAACCAATTAGTAATTCCTCCATTGGGCTGAAATGTTTGGTGAAGCTACAGCATTTCTCTCTGAAAGATAGCAATCCCAGACTGGAAACTGTGAGCATTCCTCACTGCTCTCCTTGAGCTGCTAGTGAAAGGGAGAGGCTGTCTAGAAAGCAAGACAAGCCCCTTCTAGAGGCTTACAAGATGCAGCTAGAATGTATTTTCCCATTAACTTTAGGGAAGATTATAAATAAGCATCGTAAATTTAACCCTACTTGGCTAAGTCAGCACGGAGCAGCTAGTACAGGTGCTCGGTGGTGCACCAGCAACACTGAAAGCTACTGTATATCGGGACCTGCTTGAGGGGCCCTTAGGGTCTGCAAAGGCACCCAGGCAAACAGGGCTCATCTGGCTCATGTAACACAGCCCAAGGTCTGAACAGTGTCATGGGTGTAATGGGCATATGGAGATATGTAGCACCCTTGGAAAGGAAAAGTCAATGGACAGACCCTCACACTTTCTTGCTCTGTCCACGCTGTAAGCAGCTGGGTTTTCCTGATTTTTTTTCCTGCACTCTATTGAGTGACTTTTCTTTTTTAGAGCTGTTAATAGAAGCAAATAAGCCAGACTAGGTATTTACTATATATAATTGGCACTTTCAACTGTAAGTAAAGTGATCTACTAATCATTTTGATCTCTGTTCAGCTCTTTGATCTAGCTGTTGTTCTCAGGTGCATATAGTGACAGCACAATTAATTAATTGCAAGTTTATAACTGTGCAGCTGCAGCACGCTCTAGTTCACACTTGGAGTTTTACTAGTGGAGTTGCCAGGGTTTGTCAGTAATTCTGGCAAACAACCGTGATCCAAAATGCCATTCCTCGACCTTTCAATTTCCCTAAGCCCACAAGCAGAGAGTATGCACCAGGGACAAGTTCCAGCTTCCTATGGGCACCCCACAACAGTGGCACCGCAGCACTTGGCACCTGTCTGTGGCTGGGAGTAAGTGTCCCAGCTGCAGATCCACAGCTCCTAGGGCTGTTTGATTATTTATTGTTAACTGCTGTGTGAAGCACACAATACAGCTCACAGAAAGAGAGGAAAGCAGTTAGGGGAATAACCCACAGACCTTTGCTAGCATTAACTATTCATCCTTCCTTTTGAAAGGGAATTAATTAAACCTCCTGCTGCAGGACAAGATGAGTCCTAGCAGAGGAGCAGGATATCCTCCACTGTATGTTCTTCTCTAAGACAGCTGGCAGGAAAGTATAGCAGATGCATCACAAATGTGATTTGTTTCTGCTGCTCACTTTGCTCATCTTTCCCACACCAAAGAGGGGATGTTGCTCTTCTAACTCAACACCAGAGCGGTTGGAACAACCTGGTGCTGTGGGCAGAGATCTACACAGTACCTGTGCATGAGTCAGGCTGCATTGTGGGAAAGGGCAGGAGAATTTGTTTGCTAACACTTGGTGGCTGAGGGACCTGCAAGGAGCATTCTGCAGCCTTCTGGGACTGGGCACACTCCTGCCAGAGCCAGCTCTGTTGCCATTTTCGTGCTCTGACAGGGCTTGTTTAGCTTCAATAGGCTCGTGCTCCATGAGCTGTCAAATCTCTTTGCCAGGAGAGCCAGTGGACAAAAGAGCCTCATCTATGTATTTTGCCTTCCTTAGAACAAGGCAAATATTTCAGTATCTGTTGAAGAGTATTTGCATTTTTATGGATAAATTCAAGAAAAAAGGCACCACGCAATCCCAATTTGCATCCCTTATTTCCATAGAAACTACAGGAACCTTGATTGCTTTCATGTGCTTTTGATGAAAATTGAGTGGGGTATCTTTATCCTGCCATAAGGTGGGAAGAAAAATTGGCATTCACAATAATATCTAATGGTTCAAAGGATACTTTTGCAAAACAACTTGCTGTGATTTATTAAATAACTTGGTGTTTTTCAAATAACTGGGAAAAAAAAAACTTTCCAGAAAACTTGTTGCAAGCCTTTGCTAAACTGCTGTAGATTAACATCTGCTTGCGTGGAATGAGGATTGTTTACTGGTACGTGACTGCTGCCTGTGAAATTGAGGTCACTCGGCCCCTAATCAGAGTTCATGCACTAGCAAGGAGCAATAAAGAATTTAGGTAATATAATCTATACAAGTGCTTTTAAACTGGGCAGGGGGGAAGGAAGGCAGTAAACTGTACCAGTGCAAGTGGGCAGCTTAGCTGGAGGAGCAGTCGGTGGACTCAGGCCAGCAGCCCGGGGCACAGGGGTGCCTGCACTGCCCTACTAACTGGCTGTCAGCGCCATTTCCCGAGCCAGGGAGCAGCCATCAGTGGGCTGGGGTGGGTGGGAGCTGCTGCAGACCCGGGGGCTGCCCCGCTGGCAGCTGTCTGGCCCCAGCTCGCTTTGCCTGTTTGTAAATAGTGACAGGGTTTTAAAAACAAACAGTTTCTTCTTTCCCCCAGCCACCCCACGATGGGTCATAAGACATCCCTGCCACCCACGAGGCTCCTCATCCTGGCTGGCGGGCCTGCTGTGAGCCTCTCAGCACTGCTCTGGCGCCTGATCTCATCGAGGTGGTGAGAGGCCGTGTTGCAGTGTTTCCTGGAGCAGGTTGGGTTTGCCGTGCCTGTGCTGCTCGTCCTGACACAAGGCCATTTATATTTGATGGTGTTTGGATGAATTATGCACATAGCCACTAAGAGAAATTTAATGATGGGTTTCGCCGCCTTCTTTATAGATTTCAGCCTTTGAATTAAGCACTAGTTCACTCTCAGTGCTACAGGGGATAAAGGGAATATTCCAGTCCCTACATCCATCACAGCTGCTCTGCCAAGCAAAGTTAACAAGTAAACAGTAATCGCCCACAATTATCGCCCATTACGTGCTCTCTTCACCTGAGATCACACAACAAAGCCTGAGTCTGGAGTCACGGGAGGAGCTGGGTGGCAAGGAGCTGTCAAGATGAAATAACAGCAAAAAGACCTGTCAAATGCTGGCTCTGTGAAAGACCTACATCCTCTCCTGATGGCCCCTTGGTGCAATGTACAAGAGCTACTTCTGTGTAATTATAAATTGTCTGCAGGGCTTATCTGAGAGGTTCAGAGTTGACATTACAATAATAGGGTGGGTGAGCTTTTTTCCTGGCAGTAGTGTATACATGGCAATAAATGAGTGTGGCGGGTGATTAGCACCAGTGCAGAGCCTCTCTGCTGCATGGCCAGAGGAAAAGGAGCCTGGCAGGCCCCTGGGTGGCAAGGAAGTCCCATGGGTCTGGCAGTGCTCCACATGCCACAGCCTGTGGGTGGCACAAGTTCCACGTGTGGCCACGAGGCTGCATCCACAGACATGGGGCTCCATGTGCAATAAGGGGCTTTGTGCTGAGAGGGCAGAGGGGATACACACAGCATGGACAGGGTCTCATCCAGAGTGCAGAGAGGGAGGATTTGTGTTGCCTAACTCCGGACCTGTACTGGTGCCACATCTCTCTGGAAACTGTTTGCCTGGACTCTTTATAGTTAGCAGAGACGGAAGAGCAATATTTTTGGGTGTGGTTTGCCTGACCTACTTTTCACGTGTACTTTAGGATGAATTACATTACTCTCAGAATTGCCTTTTCTCTGCATTTACTGTAAAAAAGTAGGAAGTGATGAACTTGGATATGGACCTGCAAGTCAAGAGGCATTGATCCTATTGGAAATACCTTACTGGCTTTGCCCAGCATTTTCTCAGTGTGCTTCTCTGGTTCTATTTTATTTAAGGATGAATTTTCTAAGGATGAATTTTCTTCAGTGCTTCTATAGAAGTACGAGTTAGAAAGCAAAGGTGCAGAGAACAAGCCTTGCACCTATACATGCAAGGTATTTTTTAGTTTTCTTCAGCCAGATTTGCGCTGAAGGTTGATAGACCTGAGAGACATTTGACTGCCTGACAGCCGTGGGCAAGGCTCTTTCTCCTGTCTTTCTATTTCCACTCTGCAGAAAAAAGACATTAATGCTGAGGATGGAGGGGCTGCTGTGAATCCAGGTGCTTGCAGGGAGGATCTGTGCCTTATCTCAGCTGTCTGCAAGCATGGTGGCAGCGTGATGGGGCTGGCTGCCAGCCCTTCATGATAGCCAGCCCTGCAGCCTGCATGCAGGACGTTTTGGCTTTGGAGTCAACACCTGAGTCTGGAACATTGTACCAGGGCAAAAAGGAAATAAATAAATAAATTGTGGATCTATCCATGGTCTCAAATACTTCCAGAGCCTCCATGGTGGCTCGTGCCTGGAGGCAGTGATGTTATTACAGCTGAACATCGTGGGAGGGCAGCTCATCACTGGAACACAGCTCATCACTAGAGCTCTGTTTAGGACAGCAGCCCCCGCAGTCTTCATGTGAACTGTTGGGTTGGAGTAAATTACAGGGATCTGTTACTATTTTAAGTGGAAAGGAAATATCCCTGCTCCTGGATGCATCAGCCGTGAGGGGTAGGCAAGTACTTGAAGGTTGAGTTCTTGCAGAGGAGGTAAAGTTCCCAACTGCTCCTGTAACTGGGGAGTACTGAAAATGCAGCATGTCCCTTCAGTGAGCTCTGATCCCATCACTGATCAAAGGGACTGATTCAGATCAGTGGAGTTGCCAGGCTGGTCCCACTCAGGAGAATTAGTGGTGATATTAACAGGAGGAAATTCTACAGAGTAAGTATTAGCCTTGTGTTATGTGGAATTTTTAAGTGCTTCATTAATTTACAATTCCACTTTTTATTAAATTAATTTGCATTTTAATGAAAAAAAATAAGTGGATCCAGCTCTCTTCTTGGAGTAGCAATAACATGCAGCCCGTTGGTGAATAAGTGTGCCTGAGCAAAGGGTGAGGCAGTTCTGCATTCCCAGCCCCCAGCAGCTTCCAGCTGTGCCGTGGGCTGCCACATTCCAGTTCGAGGATTCCCTCTCCCCTGCATGCCCTTGAGGAAGCCTCTGTGCTCTAGCTGGCTCATTGTGCTGGATCCAGGGCCTCCACCAAAGCCTGGGGTAAAAGACTGGAGGAAAATGCAGGAGCAAGGCATAATGATCCTGTCACATCATGGGAAATGCCTCTTCCTCTGGCCACCATCCATCCTTGCCCTCCTCAACAAAACCAACAGCCATTGTCCTTCTCTGTTGCCAGACTTTTTCTTCTCCAAGGAATGAGGGCTGTGACACTAAAATGCGTCGGGACTGAAGAGCCCCTGCATGCTCTCCTCAAGGCATGCTGGACAAATGGAAGAGTTTAGCTGAAAGTAAAAAAAACCATCATTGGCAAGCGCCCTTTGAAATGTGCACCACATGCTCCCCTCTGACAGGCATCAGCCAACAGCCCTGACAAATGCCCTCAAAATTCAGTGTCTGTCCCTAACTGAGGATCGTTCCTCTTCAGGGAGACGGGTGTCACAACACCCCTTGACTGGCAGATATCAATTGTGGAGTAGAGCAGAGCATGCTTTTATAAATAGCAGAGATCAGTCTGAAATCACTGGTGTCAAGCACCTTGGCTAATATTTAAAGTGTGACAAAGGTGGAATTTTTCTTTGCAAGGTTTTGTTGTTTTTATCTAGAGAGAATTTTGGACATGGTTACAGACAGTTAAAAAAAAAACCAACTAAAAATCCACCAACTTCTTTGCTCCCTGGCCCTCAGATCAATAGGTAACTTTTCTGGTGCCTCCACAGCCTCCTAAACTCTTTACTGGCATACAAGCATTTCCTTCAAAGTCCTTCTGCACTGCTTCAGAAAGCAGTAATTTAATGATTCTGTTCTTCATGGCTTTACTAACAGAAGTTGACTGAAGACGAGTTGCTCTCCACAAAACCATCTTTGCTTCCAATCTCTTTTGTCATCAGATTTACTGTTAATCTCACAGGCTGCAATCCTTTTCATTTTTAGAAAGAGGTTAATTTAATAAGCCTTTTAATTTATTTCTTTTTTTCTTTCCAATAGCACCCACACACCTGCTAAGAGAACTTTGACTCTATTCCTTCGTGACTTACATGCTGTGATGACTTCAGTAACCATGAGCCACAAATGTGGATCTTCTTTGGACCTGTGGAGCTGGTGGGTGACAAGAGCTCCTGGATTCCAGGAGCACACAAACTGTAGTTCCTTGCAGCTAGCAGAGGAACACTGGGGGCATTGTGTGTGTAGGTTGGTTGGTTGGGGTTTTTTTTAGAAAGGAAAATTGAGCAATAAACATCCAGAGAAATGAGACATTTAAACATTCAAAGTAATTGATACCAGGAAAAAAATATGATCGGTTGAAATCTGTTCCTGCAGCACGCTGTCCATTAGTTAGGCCATCAGCATAACCCTAATCTAAAGTTATGAGGATCCATTACAGATGTAATCAAATACAATTTTCTATATTCCATGAATCAAAAGCACCATATGTATTAAGAGCCTAGTTTGTCTTTTTGTTCCTGCCTTCTCCTGGAACAGTATATATCTGATTTCTTGTGTTATATTGCTCTGATGTCTGCTAAGGGCACCATGCCCTAGAAATTCACATTAAATAACTGAGAGTGAGCACTAGAAATGAAAAAAGTGAAATACTATCTAGACAGCTGGAAGTAAAAATATGAAAAGTGTTGCACTTACAGAAGGAAAAAAAGCCTATTTTTATGACTTGAATAGACAGTTCGGTATAAAGAGAAATTCCTCACCCAAGATCAGACACACAGCTGAGCTGCAGCAGGCAGCCTGAAACGTTGTAATCCGCAATATGCCAGGGTGCCATGCAGACACTGGCTTCAAAGAACGGGCTGGGATGTGGATACAGGTGTAGAGCATGCAAAAGCACAGAGGTTCTCAGACTTGCTGGGCTAATGATTGCTGCCATCCCAAGGAAAGTTTTGGCTTCACAAGCATGTGTGCATCTCCATTTTAATGGAGACACCACGAACAGGTTGAGTCTGCAGCCAGATGTGGTCTGCAGGCTGCAGACGTGCTCTCTGTCACGGATGCTTTCTTTGTTCTCAGGGTCCTGACTTCCAGCTTGTCCTTCTTTTCCCTTTGTTTTGTACATTTTTCTATTTTTTTCCATCAACCAGATTGCCTTCCTTCAGCAGCCCAATCCCAGGTCCTTGCCTTCCTGTCACTGCCTCTCTCAGAGAGGGATGTATGCATTTGGGCATATGACAAATCCCATCCTGTCCAGGTCATGGATGTGTCCTAGATCCAACTGAAGGCTCTGTCTCTCAGTACCCAGCTGAGTACCCAGCTGTCATCTTTGAAATGTAGAGAGATCCATAGCTGCAGTGGTTTCTTCAGGTCTCAGGAAGACCGGCACTGTCCACAGCTCTGGCACTGCCCTTGGCTCTGGACCCCCCTCACTCTTCATCTCTGCATCCAACAAGGTGACTCACCAGACAAACCATGCACCCTGCCTTTGTTTGTGTCCAGGCAATTATCTGGGTCCTTACTCTGATTTGAAACACCTTTGCTGATGACAGAGAAACCAATGGCCAGGAGATACTTTTATCAGAAGAGCCTAGAGGGAGATGTCTTTTCTAAGGGCTCAAGCTTTCTGTGAGGACTT
The DNA here is from genome assembly GCA_013401255.1 of Urocolius indicus. Taxonomy (NCBI): domain Eukaryota; kingdom Metazoa; phylum Chordata; class Aves; order Coliiformes; family Coliidae; genus Urocolius; species Urocolius indicus. The sequence continues at coordinate 78,923 of WBNH01008997.1, forward strand.
CCCTACATTTTTGAAGACAGTTTTGCAGAAAGGTGTGGCCAGCCCAGGGGTTTTGGGGTGAGTAGCAGCTTCAGCAGTTGCCTGCCATCTGGAGGCGATCTCCTGTCCTCCAGCTTTTGTTAAATCCCAACTGGAAAAACTAAGTCTTTTCTGTCTCCCTAGTGCATTCCATTGATTTATCTGTCTCAATTCTTCTCCATAGGTGTCTGTTCATAAGAAGGGATGCTTTAACTTACTAATCACACAAGACTTTTATGCCACTCCCTCCCGTATTACATATGTACTTCCACTGTTCTCCTGCCATATTGAGCTCTACACAACCTTTTGGGCAACACCCAGCAGGCAAGACAGCCTCCAGTAGAGCATTCTGACCACCTGGTATTACTGGTGCTCTGGGTTTGCTGTGTACTATGGCTCCATTGGCCTGAGAGATGCCGAGGTGCTGGTCAGTGTCCTGCTGCCAGTAGCCACTGCACACCCCAGGTCTTGGCTCCTGTCTTGTCATGTTTCACATTGCAAGGCATTGTGGGCTGCCTGAGGGCAAGCTCTCCCTGCACAGGCTGGCCCTGCTCTGAGAATTAGGGAGAGACCTGACAGGGGTTGTCTTGTGAAGCAGGAGCAGCAGTGGATCTTTCATGCCAATGCCAGGGTCAGCTTTCAGGGCATGTTGTAGACTCGATGCTAAATTCTAAGGTGAGGAGCAAGAGGTTATTGAAGGGTAATATTCTGTTAGTAATTAGGAGACAAGTTAGTGGCCCTGTAATCAGCCTAAGTCAATTAATGATGTGGGATGCTGAGAGAGTCCCACTGCAGGGGAAGGGAACTGAAAGCCTGCTGAGGGCATTGAGTGGGAGAGGGATAGCCTCCCTTGGCTGAGTGGGATGCTGCCAGTAGCTGAGATGAGAGAAGGAGAGGCAAGAAGGAATGAAACCTGGTTTTAGATTTCTTTGCCCGAGAGCTGGGGATCAGCCAGATAATGAGGCAGCAAGTTCTGAGGGCAAAGGAAGAGCTCGGGACATGGTTAGCTGCTCATTAGCAGCCAGAGATGTATGAGCTCTCAGCACAGTTGCTGGCTCTTTGCTCTGGCCAAGCCTTTGAATGTCCCTGGAAGGAGGCCTTGCACATTGCTCCCCGCGGCAGCGGCTCCCAGCAGCTGCAGACCACTCCTGCGCAGCAGAACAGCAGCTCTGAAGCTGCTGTGCTAAAGGCTTGAGAAATTAATTTTGCCTGTCAGAGATTCAAATGTAAAATGTGTGAACTGAGGTTCAGCAAGGTAATCTAACCTACCTGGCTGCACTCCAGCTCCAGGGATGCTGCTCACCACAGGGAAGGGAAGGCCAACAAGTACCTGCCTGTGTAAGCTGGTATTGTCTTCCACATAAAACATGCCCTTAATTAATAGCTAGCATGAACCTAAGCCACTATCTCTGTTATCAATTTGTGGATGTGGTTGGATTGTCTGTCTCCCAGGACAGTAATATCCCTTCATCTTATTGCAAATTGCTCGCAGCATCCTTCTATTACAGAGGCTTAATGCTTGAAAAATAGAGATTTAATACTCCACTGTATCAGACTAAGCGAGGTCAAAGCAATTCATATTCACGATCCCACAAAGCTTCCTGATAGTGTTTCCTGTGAGAAATGTGGATGCAAAGGTAGTTGCTTCCAGCTGTCCCCACCAACAGGGACCACAAGTGCTGGGCCTGTCTCCCCAGAGGATACGGTGGGGCCCACTGCCAGACCATGCCAGTCCCCCGCACCACATCCCCGCTGACCCACACTGCTGCAGCCCTGGCCTGTGCTTGGCTGATTTGCCATGTCTGTCTAGTCCAGAACAGGAGCAGCATGTGAATTCTCTGATGCAATCGGAGTGTGCTGTGCATGTTGCCAGGGTGCTGACTGTTCCCCAGGTGCTGGGAGGTTAGTGTGTTTTTAATAAGCTGTTTGTAAGTCACATGCAAGTTTCCTGGAAACTTGTCAGTTGTCAATTTGCCTGCTGAACAGAAAGCCTGAGTAACACCTCCTGTATTTACATGTTTATTTGTGTCCTGAAATGTATACATTTTGAGAGAAATTAATAGCTGGTGTGTGTACCAGCCTGGAGAGTTTCCCCCCCAGCAAGAAAAGATTTATCTCCAGGGATGATACATGTATTGCCAAGACTCATGCCTTCTGCATTTGCTCTTATGTGTGTGCCAGGACATGGATTTCACCTGCAACTCATGAGGAAATATCTAAGCACGTAAAATAAATGGGAAATATCGGTTCAGAGGGATTTATGTGCAGGAATTAAACACGAGTTAGGAGAAATGTTCCTTCGCCTTGCACAAAACTAATGTAACAGACAGAATTCTCCTGATGTGAGCTGAATAGGTCTAGAGCTACCTCCTTCCCCAAACTGCAAGACAATCCAGAGCTGATAAATAGCCTTGCTGGCTGTACCTCACATTTAGGAGGATCTTGCCTGGAGGTTTGGGTACAGCCTTTAATGGCACAAACCAGGGTGGTCTCTGGAATGTGTTAAAGCTGTCTATGACCATTCAGGTGATTTGAGTGCAGGAGTTTGGCCAAGGTGACCAGCCAGGCTACGAAACATCAGTCTTCTGAGAGAGGCATAAAGGCAGAGCCCAGAGGTACCCAGGAGCGGTGCAGCAGAGGAGCTGAAGGATTGCCCTGGGAGGTGAGAAGATTTTGTTTGCCTTTTTCCATTGCTATGTGTAAGGACTGTTGCAGTCAGGGGCTTCTGATCACAGGGCCCATCCCAAGGCTGTGGCCATCCACGGGACTCTGCTTGCTCTACAGGAGGGTCACTTGCAGAAGTGCTGAGAGCTGCCCATGGCAACTGGCTGCACCATGGCTCATCCCAATCTGTTGACTGTCGCACAGTTGCATGATGGTCGAGATAGTACTGCAAAGTCTCTCTGCATCTTTCTTGGCCTTAAGAAGCTCTCTTTAAGCGCATTTGCCATGGACTTTGACAAAGGGCACCTCTGGTGTGTAGCTCTCTGTTAGTGGGCAACAGAAGGAAGGTTTATAACTCTCTTCAAGACCTGCAGGAGTTCCAAGAACCCTTTAAGAGACTAATGATGACCTATATCATAGACCATATTTTGCATGGACAAAAATTATGGACTATGTAGAAAGCCTGTGTTTTGCATCAATGCTGAAAATGTAGGATTTGGGAATCTCTGACATAATAGGGCTGCACCGGAGAAGTATCCTGAGGAGAGCTGAACATTTGTCAGCCTCATGTCAGACAGGGAACACAGCTATCTCTGCTCCAGGGTCAGAGGAACACATCCCATTGGGAAGCATCAGTGCTGCCGTGCCAAAGCAGGCTGCCTTCCTGCTGCTTTCTGCACAGATAGCATTTGATAGCAGTACTGTCACTAAAACTGCTACTGGTCACAAAAAAAGAGTTGTTTCCAAGTCAGAGGAATTCTTGGAATGAAACTGCTGGACTAAAATTAGCTGGCTCAGCTCACAGTGATGTCTGCAAAAACACCTCAATTACAGAAGGAGACATGGTTGCAGAGAGCTTCTGAGGCTTTCCCTCCCGCAACCAATCTGCTGGTGACCATGGGTGGCACTGACACTATGGTGAATAGCACCTCCGCAGCAAGCATTTCCAGTAAAGGAACTGTCAGGAGCGTGTGGTGTCTTCTGTGGCACCGTGACATGCTGACAAGCTCTGACGGATGGCTAATTACTCAGGGGAGTCTGACATAATGGAGCAGCTCTGAGAGCACTTCGGCTGCACAGGTCAGCAGTGACGCAGAAGGCGTAATTTTTCATAGCGTGATCCTTGTATCCTACAACTCCCTCTGTAATGGACTAGCAAATGACCACACTATTTAAAAGGTAGCAATGTATAACATTTTGATAACTACATGGATCCTGAGGCTATATCATCTGTGCCTATAGAGAGAATGAATGAGAGTGCCTCCTCCTTCTCCAACATGAGCATGTAGAAATACAAACACATGCATGCGTCTGTCATCCCAGCACCTTCCCTTGTGTGCTGATAACAGGGTTCATCAGGCATCATTGTGGAAGACCTCTGCCACTCAGACATGGGCTATCTCTCTCCCATTCCTACTCATTTCAATGTGTTTCTGGTCTGGGGAGACTGGTAAGATTGTCTTACCATTTTTTTTATCTCAGCTCCCCGGAGTCCACATGGGTGTTGCTCATCTGGGTGCACTTGGCCATTCTTGTTTCATGCACTGTCTCCTGTCACAGCCAAAGCACTTTAATCCCCAAGAGGTGTCTGCAGGTTGTTCCTCCAGAGGAAATGCAGTCCCAATGAACTCACTGAACTGTACTGGCCCTATTTACGCAGCCTCAGGGGCAGTGAGCAACTTTTTTTAAGATCTCTGCTTACCGTCTTGGGGCTCCATCCCACGTGCAGCTAACATCGTATCTATGCACTGTCTACAAACACTCTCTGACTACCACGCGCACATCTAGATATCCCATTCAGTGTATTTGACGTACATACGGCCCCTTTACTGCTGCTGTCCTGCACTCACGTCTCCTTTGCTGCATGGGTGGAATCTTCTCTCATTTCTTACCGAGATGATTCCAGAGATTTGAGTGTTTGAAGAATTTGCATGGAAACATTCATCCATTTCAAGTAAATGAGAGTTCAACGAGAGCAAGTGCAGAATCCTGCATCTTAGGAAGAACAATTCCATACATCAGTACAGGCCGAGGGCTGACCCACTGGAGAGCAGCTCTGCGGAGAGATACCCGAGAATCCTGATTGATAACAAACTGAATGTGAGTTGGCAATGTGCTCTCGTGGCCAAGAAGGCCAATGGCATTTGGGAGTGTATCAAGAAGACTGTGGCCAGCAAGTCAAGGGAGATTCTCCTCCCCCTCTATTCTGCCCTGGTGAGGCCTCATCTGGAGTCCTGTGTCCAGTTCTGGGCTCCCCAGTTCAAGAGGGACAGAGAACTTCTGGAGAGAGTCCAGCACAGGGCCACCAAGATGATCAGGGGACTAGAGCATCTCTCCTATGGGAAAGGCTGTGGGCTCTGGGGCTGTTGAGCTTGGAGAGTAGAAGACTGAGAAGGGATCTCATCAACACTTGCAAGTACATAAAGGGTAGATGTCAGGAGGATGGGGCAGTGCTTTGTTCTGCAGTGTCCAGCGACAGGACTAGAGCTAGGGGACATAAGCTAGAATACAAAAAGTTCCACTTAAACACAAGGAAAAACTTCTTTACCATAAGGATGAGGAAGCCCTGCGACAGGCTGCTCAGGAAAGTTGTGCAATCTCCTTCTCTGGAGGTTTCCAAATGTACCTGGACACATTCCTGTGTGACCTGATATAGGTGAACGTGCTTTAGAGAGGGTATTGGATTAGATGATCTCTAGAGGTCCCTTCCAATCCCCTCCATTTGATGATCCTATGAAAGAAAATCTCTCCCCTAGGTCACGGCAGCAGGTCAGTGGGCAATGACAAAGTGTTCCTGGATTCTTTCAATACAAATTGGGCCCTGTACAATTTCCTTCATCAAAGCTGCTGCTTGCAGCAGAGATGCCCTACACTGTGTCCCAGGAGGAAGGGAGTGACAGGACCAGTGTGCTGCTGCGAAGACTGCGCAGCTTCTGAGCCTCCCAGCACACAGCAGCAATGAGGAGAGTAGAGGAACGTGTGCATGCAGTCACACAGGGCTGTGGCAGTGGGAGGTGAATGAAGGGGTACAGGTTCACTGGTTCCAGCTCCAGCAGTGAGTGTTGTTATGCCCCCTGCAGGGACAGCTGGGAGATAAGCAGGGTGCAGTGAGTGAAGTCCCAGAAAGCCAGGAAAATGGGATGATACTGTTGGACTTGGAGGACACGCCTTCTGGTGAAGATGCTGCGAAGCACGCAAGCCTACAGCAGTTCATTTTTCGCAAGAGCAGACGCATGTTTGTCTGCAGAGCGTGCTCAGCCTCATGTGTGCAGGGAAGGCCCCACGCCTGCCTTTGAGTAGGCAATTTGCAGCAAGTGTGCATGTGAGTGGGCAATAGCAAAGTGTTCCTGGATTAGTACCACAGCAACATTTTTATTAACTATCTGCTTTCCCTCTGGAGTGATGTAACTCAGCTCCATGCAGCAGAGAGGGGTCCAATTAATCGGACAGATAAAAGTGGTTAATGCACCTTGGAGAAGCGTAATTTAATTGAAAATGATTATTATGTGCTGCTCCTATGTAAAGAGTGTGAGAATCAGCACTAATGACTGCAATGCACATGACTTTTAATTGCTATATGGTTCTGTGATTTAAGTTTTTTCCTGTGTATGCTTTTGTTTCCCATAGATTTCAGGTGGGATGCTGATTGTAATGACACACTGGGGACAAGCAAGGCACAAACCAGTGAGCTGGCACTGTCAGCCCTGTTTGTGCCAACTCTCAGGTGAAACTAGAATTGATGATTGGCCTTCCAAACCTGCAGAGATTGTCTCTGTGTGCAGGGTGCCAGGGAATCCCAGGCAGCAGCACTCCTGCCTGGTGGCATCAGCCCACCCCCTGCCTCCCTGCCCGCAGCTGGTTCCCCCTTTTGTTGAGGTTTGCTTTTCAGCGATTGTGCCCCCGGAGGCAGAAGCTGCTCTCTGCTGCATTGTTTGCCTTGCAGCTTGGTATTGCCTTTCTCACCACGTCTCTGCCGATTCAAATGTAATTTGTAGGACCTTCCTCCTTCCCTCGCTGTGTGTGAGCTGCGTTAGAGGCAGCGCACACAGGTAGGCTGCACTGAATGGCACGTGCACTGCAGGCAGCTCTTTGTTGCTCTCAGGTAGGCTGTGGATGCCATAGAATTAAAGCTGGTGATGTTGGTAGTCATAACTAAACTCCGGTACATCCCCCACCATGGTACAGACTGTATACAGAGATGTTTGCCCATGGAGCTAATGAGCAACAGCTGGATTTGAGATGGAAAATGAAGCCTATATAATGGGCAAAGATGACATCAAGCTAAGGCAGAGAAAGTTTCTCCCCCACAGAGCTGTGAAACACTCCCAGTTCACAGGTCACATATGGCACCTTTTACAGCCCCTTGAGTTTTACTGCAACACAGGAATGGTACTTACACAGATGGTAAAGATATGTTTTTATGAAGGCATGGAAAATATCTGTGAGTAGACAAGATATCAGGTTGTCACAAGCACAAATGTATATGTGTATTGTTTTCCTGTTTTCCAGGCTCCTGGACAAGTGTCACTACAACCAACAATTTTCCTTTGCCTTTTTCCTTTGCTTTTACAAATATCTTAAACCAAACCCCTCCTTCCCAGCAGGAGCAGAATGCACTGCTGGGTATAGAATCAAAAAATATGGACTTTCAATCCAACAAGGAGAAACAGGAGGAAAAGTTTCTGTTTGGTGTAAACCCAGCCAGTGCCCACTGAGCTCCCTGCAGCCCCCTGCCCACTCCTGCCCGCACTGGGGAGCCAGGGGGGTGGCCACTGACCCTGCAGAAGTGGCTTAGCAACGTCCTGGACCTCCAGTGCTGGGCTCCACAGCTGGTCCCAGCCCCACTGTGCCAAGCTCTGGGCAAAAGCAAAGGGAGGAGAGCAATGGCTGATATGACCCGTGCTACCCCTTTCACTGTTGAGTGGGGTGGAGTCCTGCACAGGGATTAAATCATCCCTGAGTGCTGCAGACAGAGCGAGGGTCATGACTAGGGCACAGCTGGTGCTAGTCTGATGACTTTGTCCTCTCTCCCTGTCTCCTTCTCCTGTGTGGAGCAGAGGTGTATCTATTTGTTAGAGCCAGAGGAGCGAGAGTGGACTGCCTGCTCCCAGGCTGAGTGCAGGGTGGACTTGTCTGGCAGTATGACAGCAGGGTGATTGGTTTTACCTGGTTGTCTGGCTGGCTCATTTATTTGGAACAGAACACAGTGTGTCTGTCCGAGCAGCACTGCGATAAACAAATATCCCTGAGCAGAGAAGGAGTTGGGGAGATTTTCATTGGGTCAGGTGTTTATCAGAGAGCAATAGAAAATGTAGAGAAATCAACTGGTCAGTGTATAAGCTGGCTGGACCCTGGAAGCATGGAGCCAAGCTGTGCCAGCAGCAGGTCTCCTCTCCTTGCCCTGACAGTGAGGGATTTCCCAGGTTCCTAATGCTTGCAGGAGCGCCCAGACAGATCCTGCACATCACCTTGGCTGTGCCACCACGGCCAGAACTCTCCCTCCTCCTCGGGCAGAGGAAGCTGCCTGCTGTCCTCCCAGGGGTGGCAAAGGCGGCAGCAGTAAGGCTGCAGTTTTCCTTGTCGTGATGCGTGTTGGGAGCTGCTCTGCTCTGAAAGAAGGGTATGAGCGTGCTGGTGCTTTTGCAGGTTTTCCCTGCAGGAAAGTTGCAGTATTTCACCAGAATAAGATACAGATTTTAGAGAGGGGAGAGAGATTCAATTTTTTAAACAATATTAGAGGGGAAGGAGGAGGAAATAGAAGAATGTGACTTTATTTCACAGTCTTATGGTCCCTGTGCTCCTGGTAGTACAACAAAGGAAGTGGAGCCACTGCTGACAGGGCAGCAGGCACAGCTGGGAAGTGCTGCTTTGTGACTGCCCAAGGAGAGCAGTGAAGTGGTGCTGGGCTACCCCATCCCCAGGGGATCTGTGCCCCTCCTGTGGGGTTGCCTGGTATGGATCCTGTGCTCTGGTGGATGCTCATGTGGTGTCACTCAGCAGCCGAACTGCACACAGCAGCCCAGCTGGCAGCTTGCTGCAGCCAAACCGCTGGGCCACCCTGCTCTAATGTTCTACTTCCAGAGCCGATGGAGCAGGAGAGACTGCTCCCCATCAGCACTGGACATTGCTCCCCTGTCAGGGAGCAGTGCAAGCAGAAATAGAATCATAGAATCATAGAATCATGGAATGGTAGGGGTTGGAAGGGACCTCTAGCAATCATCCAGTCCAAGCCCCTGCTAAAGCAGGTTCATATCCATCAGGTCACACAGGAACACATCCAGGCAGGTTTGGAAACCTCCAGAGAAGGAGACTCCACATCTTCCCTGGGCAGCTTGTGCCTGGGCTCGCTGATCCTCACAACAAAGAAAATATGAGATGGCAGGTGAGGACAAGGCAACCAGACTGGTTGCTGCCTGCTGAGGTGCAGGTGCATCAGCAGAGCTGCTGGGAAGCTTGTGTGTTGCCTGTCTGCACTGTAAACGCTTAAGTCTAGCACTATTATGCCCCTGCTTAGGAGCACTAAATTTGTTCACACATCTGAAAGGAAACAAAAGGTGCTCTTCTAAAGTAAAAAACCATTCACAAGTTCTACAATACATATTCTGTTTGAACTTACTTTAAAAAGTGACCTTTAAGCATTTAGTCTGCTCACTTTGATGTTAGCTACATTTTTCTTCAATAAACCCCATTTTAGCTGTTGCTTGAAATTAGGTAAATTTTCCACCTGCAGGGCTGGTAACTGGCAGTCACATCTTCCAGAGGTTTTCTATTTGTTCTGTGGAAGTGCAATGCTAGAATGAATTTCATTCACTAGCTCTGACCTTAGCTGTGGCATGGACCCTGACATCCTACTGTTTGCTATGTTATTTCAACTCAGATCCATCTTCCCAGGGAATGGGGTTTGCTGTGGCTTTGTGGGAAGTGTTTAGCATTATCTCCTAACCACGTGCAGATGTTCTCTTTAATTGATTTTGAATTGTTAACAAATTGTAATCAATAGTGGTTGTAAACACCACCTCAGCAAGGAGGTAGCGCCTTTGTTGCTGAGTCCATTGAATCACAGAATTGTTTAGAATCACAGGATCACAGAATGGTAGAGGTTAGAAGGGACCTCTAGAGATCATCCAGTCCAACTCCCCGGCTAAAGCAGGTACACCAGCTCAGGTGAAACAGAAACATGTCAAGATGGGTTTTGAAAGCCTCCAGAGAAGGAGACTCCACACCTTCCCCAGGCAGCTTGTGCCAGTGCTCCCTCACCCTTACAGTAGATTTTTCTTGTGTTTGGGTTCGAAAAGACCTTTAAAATTACCAAGTCCAACCATAAAACAGAACCAGAATGTTCAGAAGCATTTTGGCTGTGCAAGCATTTCTTGCCTTGTTTCTTAAAGATGGAGTGGTGTTGCTGAAAAGATCCAGATATAGTTTGTTTCCTGCACCTAAAAAGTGAGAGATACAGAGTGTGGTGAGGCAGTGCCACCAAAGTGCTATGAAGCTTGGTAAGAGACACTAAGCTTGAAAAGACACTCAGGGGAGGATCCTGCTGCAGCCAAAATCAGATCAGACACACAGGGTTTGTATCTGCAGAAACTAGAAAGGCTGAGGGGGAAGAGGGTGTAGAGCACAGGACAGAGCTTCCCAGGTTTCCACTCCAGGATGCTCATCCTCTGAGCTTTCTGGATTCCTCTTGGCTCTCTAGATGGTTATCCCAAAGGCTTGTTTCTAGTCCTCTGGCAGCACCATAGAGATCTGAAGCTCATGTACCAACTCTCTGAGGTCTCTCCTCACTCTGAGGATCTTGGGGCAGCCCTCCATTGGCCAGACTCGCAGTGCTGACATTACACCTGTACGTGGTGACAGCAAATAGATGATCAGTAAAGCAAGAGCTGGAGATTAAGCGGAGCTGAGTTGCGTGAACACCTGTTATCCTGCCTTGAGTGGCAGTACCTGTTCCTGGAAAAGGGCTCTGACCCACTGGCACAGGGGCATTGTGCTATAGGCAGTCCTGCTGCCACCTGCAAGCAGCTTCTGACCCACTGGGGCAGGAAAGTAGCAGCTTCTCTGTTTCCCAGGTAGCTCAGGATGCAGAGAGGAGCTGAGTCACCCATCCAGCTGTGATGAAATGATGTGAGCTAGGGCAGCAGTGTGCAGGGCACAGCTGGGTGCTACAGTGGCTGATGAGGAGACACTGATGATGTCAAAGGCAGAAGCCTCACTGCCATTCAACAGGCAATAGCACGAGGAAGGGACTGGCACCAGCACAGTAGTTCGACTTTTATATTTCAAAGGTGTGTGTTGTGGAAGATTTAGTGTAGACAGGAGAGGGAGGGACAGAGGGAACAGTGGGTCTGAAATGGCTCAAGGCTTTATGTTTGTGCTACCTCTTGGTCCATTCCCAGCCTGGCATGTCCCTACAGCCACTCAGGGATCTGTCAAAGGAATTAGGAAAGACACAACCTAAGAATAGTGAAACCCAAGGTACTTTACATAAATCTAAGAACAAAAGGAAAAACGCCATGTGGGCTTGCCATTTTCCTTGTCAGTCTTTGCTTTGCACCTTGAATTTCATAGCCACTATTTTCATCTTTAGTGGAAATAAAGGAATAAAGGTAGAGTGAGAAGGTTCCCAGGGATCACAGGCAGCCCTCAAAGCAGCATCTTTGCTATGCAGAATCAAACCCAGCTCTTGTTATTTATTCACCACAGAGAAAAAGGAACTCCTAAACCAGTGTTGAGGAGAAAGAAAGGGCTTGTGTGTGCATCTGTGTGTGCACAGCTTGGTGGGAAACACCCCCCAGCCTGCTGAGTGGGACCCTTGCATCTCCATCCAAGAGTGCGCTGAGCCCACTAGCACCAGCAGGGAGCCGGGGAGCTCTGCCTTTGCTCTGCACAACCTGTGCTCTGGCCTGAAGAGCTGATTTTTTATTTAAGTGCATTTGAAATGTGCACAGAAGATCCCTCCAGACCTGAGGCATCTTGGCAGGCTGGTGCTGGTGGGAGTCCAAGCAAGAACAGTGGAGAGCCTGGCCTTCACTGCTCGCCCCCCCCCCCCCCCATCCCCACGCCAGGACAGGCTGGGACAAGACTGTGGAGCTGCTGGCCTGGGGCAGGTGAGTCTGTGTGGGATGGTCAGGCAGGGCACTGTCTTCACCCTCTCCCACTCCCACTTGTATGGCACAGGCGATGATGACACATCTTCCCCATGGGCTCCAGGGACCTCTGGGTTGTGGTGTTACCAACACACCCCCTGCCTCTCTATTTCCATATTTTTGCTTTTGGCTTTATATTGATGCAAGGGGTTGATGATATATATACGTGAGAACACAACGAGCCAGCCTGCAAAGGCCCTGCAGTCCCTGCTGCAGATTGCACTCAAGCACAACAGATCTCATCTCTCGAGCATCGTTTTGATTGTGTTCTACACCTGCCATCCGGGATCAAGAGGCTTCTGAGGCCACCTTCCATGTGAAGAAGAGTGTCAGTGCCTCCATCCCATTTGTGGCAGCAGACCTGGCACCACTGACTGTGATTGGCAGGCCCAGCCCTGCGGGTGCCCATTCTCCTCATGCCTCTGAGGATGGAGAGTTGCCAGAGAGGGCTCCCGTCTGTGCGCTGCGATCTTCTGCGCAGGTCACAGCAAGAGTGGGTCTCAAAAGCAGGTGCTTCAATTTGCCTCCCTCAGGATCCCACAGAAGCACAGACAGGAGGGAAGGAGGCAGTTGCTGGGCATGTTTCCATGCTGTCCGCCTGCCCTGTGGGAGAAGGGCAGGCAGACTGACAGACACAGAGGTGGGGAGTTTGCTGAGGGACACAGCTAACTATGGCTCCGGGTTCTCCTCAGCAGCTGCCCAGTGGTTTCTAACCACAGGCTCTCTGTCAACAGAGGTTCCTTTTAAGATCTGTTCTGGGAGCAGGGCAGCTGTAACCATGGCACTGCAAGCCCCAGAGAGTGAGAGGAGACTGTCCCGCAGCCAGGGCTGGTGTGGGCAGGGCACAGGACGGGGCATCAGGGCTCTGCGGGGTCGCAGCCCTGTCCTCCCGGCAGACAGTGCAGGGTGCTTGCCGTGCTGCTCCTTTGAGTGCACTTGCAAACTGAGCTGATTTAATAAACAACAGGAGTGTTTTCCCAGGCCACATGCTGAGCTGCATTCAAAATACATTTGTACGAACATCAATTTTTAATGCAATTTATGCCAAATGTTGTTGCAAAAACCAGCCGTTAACATGACATTAATTCAATCACTGGAAATACAGTACGTGCTGCTAAATGAAAACATGTTATTAGTCAATTAGATTAACTGGATGTAACTCTTCCAAACACAATGCATTATGGCTTGTACATGGTTAATTACGTTGTACAAATTACATGGCACTAAGGCTTAGCGCTGGACACACACACACAATTAATACATAAGCAGAAAGACCAGCTTGCAATTCACAGTCAAACTCTGTAAAAAATTATTTTAAATGTAAACATCTTGAAATAAAGAGACAGAATTATGCTGATATTATAATGAGAACAAGGCAATTTCTGAAAAAGCAAGGAAAGTCTTTGCTGTAAGATCACAGATGTTAATGGTTGCTTTTATAACGAGTTTTAATCTACTTTAAAAAGACTGTTTTCATTTAAGCAGAAATACTCCTGGCCCTGGCGAAGTCCCTCTCTGTGTAGGAATCTCTCAGGACCCACGCAAGTGACAACTTTGCTGCTTCCTCCTTTGTTTGTATTTTAGGATGAATTTGGGCCCACTTACTGGGAATTGTGCCAGACTTTGGCACCCAGAGTGGGCACGGTGCCTGACAGCCACGCGACATGCTGCAGGCACCACAAACCTTCTGCACAGCATATGTGCCACCGCAAACACCGTGGGGGTAGCAGCGAGCTGGCTGGCCAGCATGGCTTCTGTGGGAAGCCGCATGGCTCTGATGCCTCTGCAGATCCCTGGGGGCATCCACAAGTGTCCAACCTGAAAGGTCCTGGGAAAAGCGGGTTCTTGGTCCAGGGAAGGACTCGATTCCCCGTGGCTGGAGGCCAGCTGCAGCCCAGCAAGCTGGTGTCTCAGGAGGCAGCCCCGTGCTGGCCCTGGGCAGTGAGGAAGGGCTGTACCACCCACCACCCACCCAGAGCTGCATAAGGACCCGGGCCAGACGGTGGCTCTTCACTGTGCAGATACCAGCACATGGTGCCGACGTGCTTGAGAGAACAGTGTCCTTAGCTCCCACATTCACCAGGGTCAGCCTGGAATCCCAGAGAAACCCCAAGTGAAGAGGAGAACTGGTTCTGGCAGAGCAGCATGTGAAGCGGAGACACAGCTAACACAGAGAACTGCGAGCTGAGCAGAGTTCCACAGCAACTCTGGTAACAAGCAGCAGCCGTGCCTGCTCAGTGCTGTGACTGGGTGGTGAGGAAGCCCAGGATGTCCTGGCCAAGGACTTCTGCTTTCTTCCCTGGGTCCCTGTGCTACAGAAACACCCAACTGCACGTCATCTGGCAAACAGGGCATAAACAAGCAGGTTGTGGAGCTCTGGAAGTTCATTTTTATTGCTAATGCTGCAAAAATCATCACAGTTCATACAAATATGGCTCTGATCTTCTCAGATATCCAACCAGTAATCTTGACTGCACTGGCATGGCACTGGGAGGCTCAGAAGGATGGTGGGGCAAGGACAAGGCAAGCTGCCCAAGGAGCAACTCCAACGTTGCAGGGCTGAATAGGATATGACCAGGAGTGTAAGTGAGGGGAAAAGGCAGAAATAGAGCAATGGATAAATAAAACACAAGGCACAATAGAAGCATGCTGTGCTCCCAGGCTGCTAGAGGCACATAGCACCAGCCAGGGAGGATGGGCCAGCCCTCACACAGTGATCTTGATACTGGTGCAGAGATGAAGCACTCAGGCAAAGCCAAGGAGACACAGTGCAGACCGTGGGGCAGGGGGAGATGTTGGGATGCTACCTGATGTGAGGGGCAGTGCTTCAGCAGTACCTGTGCAGATTGGCCTGTGCCGAAAGCAGTTTTTTCACTGCACCGTGTAGCTGGTGAGCCTGAGTGGTGCAGGGTTGAGCAGCCACCAGGTGTGCTGAGAGACCACTTCACCCTTGCAAGAGCAGCCCACAGCTGAGCATGAAGATCCTCAGGGCCAGTGCCTGTGCTCCCCAAATCCCTGCACCATCCAGCCAGACAGAGGTCACTGGTGTGGAGGCAAGATGTGCTGATGGTCACACCCAGGAGACCTGCAGCTCCCCAAGGCCCCCAGCCCTGTGGCTGCAGCCACAGCCCCTGGGGCACCACTCACCTCCACCCTGGGGTGACCAGAGATGCGCTGATATTGGCAGTCTGCTGGTGATGGGCTGAGGTTTAATTTGACATAACCAGGGGCATGGTTCAGGAACCGAGTCGATGCAGTGGAGTATAGCTTATTGGTTTCACTGGGAGCAGAGAGCGATTTGAGCAACCTCTGTAGCACCAGTCCAGACACACACCACCGCACTGTTGACTTAGCATCTGCCGCTGACAGAAGTGATAAAGCTTTTGGAGATATTCCTGTCTCATCTGTCTCGGGTAAATCAGTGGGAGTCTGGAAACATCAGAGAAGGCAAAATGCAAAAGCAATAAAAAACTCCTGACTCTCATGAAGGTGGAAGCTGGTCCGACATGACCACTGGCAACAGAAAGATTGCACATGATTGGGGGTTGCTCACTTGAAGAACTGTTGATTATTTAGTGGCTGCTTAAGGGGCTGGGGAGGTGAAAAAATAAAAGCTCCTGCTGTTTGCAGGTTGATGAAAGGACTGCGTGCTGCCCCTCTGCAGCCCTTGTTTACCACCAGCCTTACCTGCGCCGAGTGCTTGGAGAGATTTCTGGCTGCTTGCTCAGGAATAAAAGGAGCCCGAGAATCAATCATTTGTTTACATTGTATAACTTGTTGAAAATCAATTGGCTCCACATGTTGCAGATCTGATTGCATTTTGTTAGCGGTCACAGGGAATGGTTTTCCCTTGACATGCCTGTGTTCGTGGTTTCTCCAATGCATCAATTGTACCAAGCTCTTAGGATAATTGAGGCTGAGCAACAATCCCCTTTATAAATATTAACTCTGATATGCTTGGGAAACTCTGCCTCTCTTAGTTGAATTTTTAACTAGCTTTTTAATCTATTGCTCCTTGTTAGAACAGCAGGAGCATTTCTTGGTGCCTGTTTCTGTCTCCCTGGCTCCAGGAGAGCTGTGTCGCTGCGGAGCCCCACTCCCAGGTCAAGGAGACAGCTCCTGCACTGTCTGGGCATGACATGATGGAGCCAGCAGCTGCTGCTGCAGGGGAGGGTGTGCCGGCAGCTCTGATGGGTGACATCCCCCAGAGGCTGCCCAAGGATGGGAGAATGGGATGAGATGGGATGATGCTCGCAGCTGTCACTGCTCCCCATCCCACCACTTGGGCCAGAGACGTCTCAGAGAAGACAGGATGTCTGAGGCATGGGCTGACACCTGGGCCGGTGGCATACCCACCATCCTCCCTCTACCTACTCCTCTCCTTTCCCATCCCTCCCCATCTCCCTCAAGGCAAGTCAGGAGGCCACTCTGCAGAGCTGCCAGGCTGTGGGCAAAGGGCAAGTGGCAAGATGTGTATCACAGCCATCACTGAGCTGAGGGCTGGGGCTGGGAGGAGGCTGGGGGATATGATACAGAATCTGCAGCTGCAGCCTGGTACCAGGACCCTGTAGTCTTTCCTTTCCATTGGCACTTGTCTGGCTGGTCCTGCAAGGCATCAGGTCAGAGTCCAAGAGCTCTAGCGCATCTGAGTTAAACTGTTTCTTGTCCCCCACAATCAGATGTTGCCTTCTTTAATATCATCTGAAAGTCTGTCAAACTGTGTATATTCTTGTGAAATCTCCATACAGAAAGAGACAAAAGGAATCAGAGATGCTGTTAAAATGAAAGCCCTACTTTACATTTCAAATACTTTAACAGATTTTTCTCTTCTTTGTTTTCTTGGATCTTTAATAAAAGCCTTTAAAAGACTTCTTTTTTTTCTAATGATGATTGCTTGCCAAGGGACGTGTCTATGACGATGTGCAGAAGACACTGCAGTCAGAGATTGCACGAGTCACTGCCCCAAAGTAAGCTCGAATTTTTGGGCTGGTTCTGGCGGGTTCCAGCTGAGTGGCGGCTGCGTGTGTGCAGAGGGAGGCAGGAGGGATTGCCTGCAGAGCCCGGCACCGGCACTGCGCTGCCAGCATTTGCCTAATAGGTGCCTTGGAAATGCGCACTGGGAGCTGTGCCTCCCTCCCCAGCAGCAGCTGCTTCTCTCCGGTAAGTATGTAAATCCCAGCACACTCTCAAGTGCAGGAGGTTTCTGTCAGGCTCCAGAGGCTGTGTGCTGCCATGGAGGCTGGGAGACCCCCGGATAAACTCCTGTGCCTCACAATATGAGCAGCATTGGGTGAAATAACCATTCTTGGGCACTTGTTTGTGTTACAGAGTAATACTTTTTTTCAAGCAATCTATGTCATGCCACAAATATTATTAAAATGTTCCACTAGTCAGTAAACATGCATCTTATTTTGAAGACTACATAGAAATTTAAGTACGAGAAATACATTTAGTGTTCTTGTAGACCATGCTGGGAAGAATGGCATTTATTCCATGCAGAGATGCTGACCCTGGCTCTGTTTTTCCACAGTCTGTGCTGTCTGCCAGCACCCTAGGGCATGGGCAGTGCTGCAGCTGGAGCAGGCAGGTGCTGCATGAAGGGCACTTGCTCCATGTCCCACTGTGTGTGCATGACTCTCAGAGTGGTGGCAACTTGCTGCGATGGGTTGTCTCTATCGCTGTCCCCTGCAGACTGAGGGCTGGGAGCCATGCCTGCTCCCTTAGGGATACTGCATCCCCTCTGCCCATTACCCTGTATGGCAGTGAATGGGGGGCACCCCCCTTTGCAGGGAGAAGAATGAAATTCCCGATGAAATGATGCAGAACCGCTCCGGGCCCAGCAATGGCCAGGCAGAGCTGCTTGCTGGCTGTCACACCAGCCAGTCTTATCCATATTTCAGTGCTTGGGGAGGGCAGGTTATTTCCCAGCTACTTGGCACGGTTGCAGAATTTAGTGGAAAAGCTAAAACAAACAGACTGTGGAGTGTCACATTTTGTTAGTGCTGTGTGGAGATGGGTTGTCAAACCCGCAAACAAGACACAGGAGAAGGCTGGAATCGACACAAACACTGATGTCTGTCTCTATGGAAAGAGCTCTGCTGCGAGCTGACGTCGAAGAAGGGGCTGGGACACCTTCAGCTGCTGCCAAACCTGGTATTAAATTCTGGAGCACTAACCAAAGCTGAGGGAAGTGTATTTATTTAAATTGCCAGGGTAAATTAACTTTTAAAGCCACAGTGAAAAAGTCTGAAAAGTCTGTGCCATGAATCAGGGGCATGAATATTCAGGCACATGCACTCATTGAATTAGTTTGTTGCAAACATATTTGGAGGCAGCTGTTCATTTAATAATCAGGGATAATCACAGAAATAGACGAGCGGTTACTCCATCTAAATTGCATGGTTAAAATTATAATTTTATAACTCTATCTCAGCAATTAGATTTAATAGCTATGAAAATCCAGCAAAACCCAGTTGAGGGAAAGCTGCTGTTCTTTCCATGCAGAAGCACCAAGGTCAGACTGGGGCCTTCCCTCAGCGTAACCAGCAGCATCTCTGGTGTCTGGCTCCTTTCTGACACCTCTTGAAGTCCAGAGGTGGAACTCCTGGGCCCAACAGTCCAGTGCTAAAACTGGCCCAGGCAGGGGTTCATTTCCGTGGCATCTGTTGTCTTCATTACAATATTTGTCCCAAGAACAGATTAATTCCTCTCATTCTTTCTGCCTTTTCAGCCTTCTGTCACGGGAATGCATTTCACAGGGCTGTAATGTTTGATACTTGCTCTGAGTTATAGCTGTGCCGTACGCTGTAAAAGTTTGACTCTCTCAGTATTGTACATTTTGATTCTACCCCTGCAGGCTATAAACAACCCAAATTACCTCTTTCTTTAGCTTCCAAGAGGACTAATCCCCTGTCTAGTGCTTTATCAGTCAGTTGAGAAAGAGTGAGACCAACCTGCCAATCCAAACAGAATATATTGAAAAAATCATATTACCACAATGCAGAACCTTGCCATAATTCACTGAACAGCTCAGCTGGTAAAAGCTGACACCGCATCCACCTCCATCGCCGTAATGAGACAGGCAGTGGGTACAACAATCATCCAGCAACCATCCACCAGCCATCCTTCCTGCCCCATCAGCATCTCCTAAGGTGCCACACAGAGCAGGGAGGGGCTGTGAGTAACACGGGCAGCTGGAGAGTGCTGGCTAGAACCCTTTTCAATGTAATAAACCCTGTTTTGGTGGTGAGCAGCTGTGCTGCTGGTGGCTCTCATGGTCCGTGGGCTGCTGGCTGGCTGGGGTTGAATGCTCTGTGTGCTGCAAGACTGCGGGTTGCAGTGGGTGGTGGGGCTGTGCTGGGGCAGCTGGGGCAGGGAGAAGCTTATCCTGGTAAGGGAGCTTCTGCGTTTCCTTCCTGATGCTTTCAAGCATTCTTCCAGCTTGCAAGTAGCCTGTTTCTGAATGGCATCGCACAACACATGCTGCTCAGCAGCATCCTCAGTTCTACTCAGGCTGTTCTCACCATCTCTGCCCAGATAAGCCAATATCCCAATCTCTCTCCCAGCAGATGAGGGTGACTGGAGCACTGCTGTGGGGCCTGGCCTTGCTTTTCCCTAAATTATCAGCAGCTGGAATGCTGTGATGCTGGGCACAGGCAGGACGCATCCTCTCCCTGGGGAGGAACTCTCCTTGGAAAGTGAAGACAGAATTCATCAGAAGCCACTGTGGGAAGAGCTGCACTGGTCCATAAGGTTACCCTACAGCCAGTGGCAAGCAGCTTCTCAACCCAGCCCCTCAACTCTCCTCTGAGGCACTGAGGCCAGTGTGGGTTGCTCCAAGGTTTAATGCTTTATTAGAAAATGAGAGGTTAGAGCATGTTCCAGAGAAGAAGGAAATTTATTGTTGCCCTGGCCCTGCAGCAAAGCAAAACTCAAATAACCCAGGTGCAGGGAGAACTATAAATCCCCCAATGGCAATCACACTGCTAAAAGGATGGTGACAGCCACAGCAAAGTTTGACCAGTTAATATTTCTCATATCTGAGTGAGAAAAATAGCAATATTTAAAATGAGATCTCTGCTGAATTATGCAAGGAAAAAAAAAAAAAAAAGGAAATTGGTAAACCTTCTCAATGCCCAGCCTCAGGAGGTGCAGGTTGCAGAGGGCTGCCCAGGAGCAGCAGAGAGTCTGGAAGGGGAGGGTGTCTCTTCCCCAGTGCCCTTCTCCTCCACAGGACCCCTTTGCTGCCTCCAGGCACTGCTGGGCAGGTGACAGCTTTCTGCTCAGGCAGCCCTGGTGAGATTTCCTGCCTGGCACTGAGTGAAGCTGGCTCAGTCTGATTGGTTCATTTTGTGAATGGGAGAATGGAATGAGGAGAGAGAAAGAGGGAAGGAGTGAGTGCTTCAGCAGACACCAGGCAGGTGGTTAAAGGTTAAACTTGAGGAGTGCAATCTATGTCACACTGGTGTTGCCAGAGCAGCAAATGCCTGGATCAGTGACCACCTGTAGCCTTCTTGCTGCCCTGGAGAGAGAGAGAGAGCCTGCACCACTGCAGCCAGCTTGCCACAGGGACGGGCATGAAGAGAGGTGCATTTAATTTCAAGAGAGATGGGTTTCTTTCCAACTCTGGCTGATACTTTTGTGGTAGGATGAAGCCATCATCCTAAGAGCTCTAACTCATTTTTATTTTTAATGACTTAATTATGAGAAACTTCTACTTTTTGATTTTTACTTCCAGGCAGCCATTGAGTTGAAGTCATACTTGTCCACAGATTTAAGGTCCTTGCCTGATGGTCCTGAGAATGTCAGTAAACACACAGGAAAGGAAATATTTCAGCTCCGGGGACCTTATAAATCTCCAGCATGTGTTTTTGGTTTATGCTTCAGGTGAAGGGAGCAGAAGTCATCAGTTCTCCCTACTGCCTGACCCTGAACTGCTCGATCAAGAGTAGGCCAGGCAGCATCTGTTTGGGACATCCCTGATGGGGATGAAGATGTGGATCTCTCCGGTATGACATCTGAAATAACTTGCTGTTAGTCATAAAACACTCCATGACTGGTGTCTGGGTGGGCTCCCCCAATGTGGGCTCTCCCAGTGTGCCACCTGCTCCCCACCACAGCTGCACTATTCCTGAGCTTTTACATCTCTGTCATCATTGCCCGTTAATCCAACACCTTGCTCTAGCCTCTCACCACGGTGAGGATTTATGGTTCTTACAGACCAATTGCATTATCCCGGGGGGAAAATCAGCAGCTTGTTATGGATAAAATGACAATAAATGAAATGGCCATTAATTTATGATCTTGCCACACAGTGGCACTCAAACAGATTCCCATTAATGGCTTGTTATTATCACCTCCCATACAGGGCTAATAACAGTGCACGGTAAAAACCGCAGCAGAGGCCTAGGAAGCTGCTGGCTGCCAGTGGTGTGGGACCTCTGTCCTCATCTCGCAGTGGAAGGGTGACCCCCATCCCCACTCTGCAGCCTGGGAGAGCCCAAACATCCATCACTCCAGCCTTGGTAGCAAAGCTGCAGCTAGCCCCTGCTTTTGGGGCCTAGGGACCCTCTGGCTTTCTGGAGAAAGGGGCTTCTCAGCAACAGATGCTGCTGCTGCTCCCGAGGAGCCCGGATCCTGGTTGCGAGGGGAGCAGGACGGCAGCTGGAGCCACAACAGGCGCAGCACTGGGGAGCAGAGCTTGATCGGCTGGGGATGGAAGCTGCCGTGCGGCAAAGGGAGGAAAAGCTGCCAGCTGGGAGAGTTCCCAGGGGAGCAGTGTAAAAAGCTGTCTTTTTCTGTTTGCTTGTGGCTCAAAAAGTCCAGAAACATTGGCTTGTTATTAAACAACTTTTCAAAAACTTCACCAAAGCAAAAAGCACCACAAAACATGAAACAAATGTTGTGTGTGGCCAAAATACTTAATTTGGTTCAACACGAAGAACCTCGTTTCCTTACTGATTTTGTACTTTTTAAGAACATTAAGTGGCATCAGATGGAAAAGCCTCAAACTTCTGCCTTCTTAAAGCCAAATAAACTGGCAAATCCAATCTCAATCTGTCTCAGTGTCATCAGATTTGCTGTTTTGTTTCAAAATGAAGAACTGCTCCTGGCTGCCACGTGCTGAGAGCTGGCTGAGGACTGTGCTGTCCCAAGCCTGGATGCAATGCTACAAAAGCAGCCCACCTCACACCTGGCAGCATGAGCATCTCCTGCAATCATCTCCTCATGCAATCACCTCCTGTGCGATCACCTCCTCACGCGAGCAGCCCCTCACACATGCAGCTCCAATCATAGAATCACAGAATCATTTTGGTTGGAAAAGAACTTTAAGATCATCAAGTCCAAGCCCTCACCTCACACTGCCAAGACCACCACTACACCATGTCCCTCAGGACCTCAGCTACGCAGCTTTTAAATATCTCCAGGGATGGAGGCTCCCCGGGTAGCCTGTTCCAAAGCTTAACAAGCCTCTCAGTGAAAAAGTTCTTACTAATCTCCAATCTAAACCTCTCTTGGTACTACTTGAGGCCATTTGTTCTTGTCCTAGTGTTCATTACTGGAGAAAACAGACCAACACCTACCTTGCTACAAACTCCTTTCAGGTAGTTGTAGAGTTATCATGTCTCCCCTCAGCTTTCTCTTCTCTAGGTTAAAATGCCCAGCTGCCTCAGCCACTCCTCTCCAGACTTGTTCTCCAGACCCTTTACCAGCTCCATTGCCCATCTCTGGACACACTCCATCATCTCAGTGCCCTTTTTGTAGTGAGGGGCCCAAAACTGAACATAATGTTTGAGGTGCAACCTCACCAGCACTGGGTACAGGGGAACAATTCCTGCTCTGGTCTTACTGGTCACGCTGTTTCTGATACAAGCCAGGATGCCATTGACCTTCTTGGCTACCTTGGCACATTGCTGGCTCATGTTCAGCTAGCTGGCGATTAACACTCCCAGGTCCAGCTTTCTAGCCACTCTGCCCCAAGCCTGTACCATTGCATTGGGTTGTTGTGACCCAAGTTCAGGGCTCAGCACTTGGCCTTGTTAAACCTCATACAATTGGCCTCTATTCATTGATGCTGCCTGGCTAGATCCTCACACGTGTGCTGCCCACACACCCTCCACATTGCCACAGATCCTGCCCACGCTGCAGAGGGAGGGAGGGTGGCAGCTGAGAGGGGGCTCTGCCAGGGAGGAGAGCCCTGGCCCGGGCAGAGCCCTGTACCGGGGCTGCGGGCAGCGGGGCTCTGCACCACCACGTTTCCAACAGCTGAATCAAACTCTTCTCCTCAGGGTAAAATGTGTTTAATGTGCATTTTGCTAAACACGGGTTTTTTTGCATGACAAGTAAACCTGTTAGGAACTAGTCTTCATAAACAGATTTTTACAGTAATACAACAGTATAAATAAATGTTCCAGCGTGTCTCCCAGTGCCACTGTTATTTACATTTTAAGTGACCTGTTATTACTGACCCCTCTGCCATAAATGCCTAATTGAGAGGAGGCCTCTGAGCAAGCAGGGCCAAAGTGAAAGTGCATTATGCTAAATAATTCATAACAAGCACTGTGGTGGTTGCACTGATATATGTAAATAAGGGATCCTTATTTTATAACTTACAATCTGTGTTGGTTTATGAATTTTAAAAGGAAAAAGTCTTCACTATATAGTGCAGAACTGAAGAGAGTTTCTTGTTCCCTGAAGTCCCATCTTCGGTAGCCAGATGAACAGGACTGACTGTGAGATGAGGAAAATCTGCTCACACACTTTGTTCTGTGTTACCACATTGTAGCTCTCTTTATTCCTATGTTTTACCTGTGGCTTGGTGACAGTCCCTGTGGGTGGCATCTGCAGACCCAGAGGACAGAATCTGGCACCAAGAGGGTGGAAGTGCAGCATCTGCATGTCAGGGCATCAGCAGAGCATCGTTCCCTGGCACCCATCTGCAGAGACCTCAGCCCTAAAAACCTGAGCTCGAGTTTCTCTCCTGCTTGGTGAAGATGCATCTCCAGAAGAAGGAAGTTGCAAGCAAACCAGTTTGTAGCCTGGACAAAAGCTACACAGGGTTCCCAGGATCTTCCTCTGCGCCCTGCGGCTGAAGAACTTTGTGCTGTCAGGCAGCACAGAGCAGTCTCTGGTGAGCACACCTGAGCTCCTGCAGCGCTGAGACTCACGTGCGTGCAACAGCTCGCATGAGAAAATTATTTCCCCTTTATTCCACCTTTTAATTCAACATCATGTTGTCTCTTCCTTTGTTATGAGAGTGAGATGAGAAGAGCTCCCAGGCTGTCTCTTCAAGACCATTTATTATTTATTCATTCTGTTTCTACCTTGTTTTTCTGTCTCTCCTTATTTCAGAATTTTTCCAGTCCTTGATATTATTCTTGTCCCTCTCTAGTTCTCATCTATTCCTACAATACCCTCTAGAGATAGGGTAATCACTCCAAGAAAATTGACTTACATTCAATGGCAAAAAGCTTCATTAAAATCCAGTTAAGGTTCCCAAGGGTGCTTTCTGTTCCTCAGAATATTCAGCAAAACTCATGCTTCCAACAACATGAACTGAGGAGCTTCGGTTCCGCCTAGGCAAGGCTGCACTAGTGAGTGTCCTCTGCCCTCTTGCACTGCCATGCCGGTGAAGGTAAGCTCTGCAGTCCAGCGCTGCTCAGGAAACCACTCTCTGTAATGCACACGGTGGTAGTTTTACTTCCCCAGAGCTTAGGTTGCTGCCTACAAGCCTGTCAACTTTACAAGCTCTTGGGACCCTCCGACTTCCAGACAATGTGGAGGGCCTTTTTGCAATCTTGCCTTCTGTCCAGAAAGGCTTTGCAGATGGGTATGGCGCTGCTGGGATGTGCCTCACAGCCTTCTGTGTGGGGTTCACCCTGCCCTGCCCACGTTCACCCTGCCCTGCCCACATGTGTGTCATGGTGGGGCACAGGGGACACCATGGGACGTGCCTCTGTGAATCCTGACACACTCCCAACAGCCAGAGTAGTTACTTCAGAATTTCTCAGGGGTGTGAGTGGTGGTCAGGCCTTCCACACTTGTAGGTCTGTGCCCTGACCCTGTAGACAGCATAGATGGTTGCCCTGGAGGTGCTGCTCTGCTCCTGCCCACCTAAACTGGTGTCATCAGCACATTTTGTAAATCACTGCTCACCCTCCCTGCGCTTTCCAGCACGTTAACATGTTTTCTAACAAATAGGAGCAACTGCAGAGCCTTGACACCACTGCTGCTAGAATGCAGTGACAGAGAATTGGATGCTGCAGCTGGTCCCAGAAAGGCTTCAGGCAGGCAGGGCAGGACAGGGCAGGATGAGGAAGGACTACCTTCTGGCTGCCTCACCAGCAAAACTTCAACAGGCTGGTGGCATCAGTATGATAAGTAGTACCAAGGCATACATCATACATCATCAGTAGGGAAGCAGTATAGCATGGAGCAACATGTCCCCAGGGGTGCAAGATGTACTATCAGACACAAAGAGCACATCTCTGGTGCTGAGCTTTGTGCCTTGTGTCCAGCAAAATTTCTCTGAGCTTACAGAGCTACCTGGGTGGCAGAGGGGATTTTTGCATGAATGAAGGGAGCCATGTGGGACAACATGTGTGAGCTGAGGCTGTGGAGCTACTGTGTGCTTGCACACACACCAGCCTGGGGGCAATATGGAGCTGCTGCATGGGGGAAAGGAGGGGGGAATTAGGAAAGGGAATTTTACCTTTGTTTTAGTTTTCTTAACACATCTGAAAGTTTTCCTGTAGTTCAGGTGACACTACATCAGATCTCTCTGTGCAGTGCTCCCTGCAAGTATGGCAAAGAAGTTGTGATGATGATCAGGCCATCAATCATTTAGATACGCCAAGTCTTAAACGTGTGATCCAAGTGTCCAGCCTGGCCTCTCCGGTTACTGCCTGGCTTTGTGAGAGCTGAGAGGGAGTGGGCAGCAATTGCAACTGTGAGACAGCACTGAAGGAGCTGAGCTCTGCCTTGGTGCAGAGGCTACAGCTGCTGCCCATCAGGTCTCACAGGAGCAGCTGCTAGGCTGAGAGAGTGGCTGCTGAGCTCTGCTTATGAACGGGAAGTGTGCCCTTTCCTCCTACTCAGGGGCTGCTCCCTGACTGCTGCATTAGCCAGCAGTGCTAGAGACTTGGTTGCTAGTTAGGGTGCTGCCTGCTTCTACTGGGCCATTCCTAGCATGGAGTGCAGGGGGTCCTGCTGGCTGGGGAGTGGGTCTCTGCCAGTGGGGGAGGGGGTCTCTGCCAGTGGGAGCAGGGTCTTGCAGTGGTCTCTGACTGCTCCTGGCATTACAAAACAAAGCCAAAACTCCTGGTGCTTGGAAGCGTGTGGGTTCTGCAAACAATGCTTTCCAAACCTTGACCAGAGGGCTGCTTCAGGGAGAATAAATTATGCTCTGTGTGTTGTTGCCCAAGAAGGGTGAGGCTGGAAAACTTGCCTTAAAATAACTTAGTCTGTGTCTTTCCTCCTGCAGCAGAGGAGTAATTACCACTTTGTAAAGCTTTTAATTTTTTTACCATTGCATATAAATACTGCTGCTCAAGAGTTCAGAGGCAGGGATTTTAAATCTAATCCACATTTAACAAGGCTATTAAAGAAAATGTTTAAGCTGCCAGAATTTAACTGATTACAATATTTAATAAATCTTACCCGCAAAAAGATGTCTTGAAAGAAAGAAAAAAGCAGTAAGAGAGCCAAGATCACATGGCTTTTATGTATGCACTACTGAGAATGCTTTAATGGGAAATGGAAACCCAAAAGATGCCATAATACTTCCAAAAAGGCCCAAATGTATTATAAAAATGTTTAAAGCTCCATTTGAGTTTTTCTAATTAACTTGATAATGACACCAGCATCCTCTATCAGCCTCCTGAAAGATCAGATGCTTCTCGATTGTTAGAGCCATCTTAGGAGTAGCGGGAAATGAAAAGGTTTTTCCCTTTCCCCAGGAGGCCAGGGCATTGCTTTTGAAGCTGTCCTGCGACTCCAGGGCTGTAGCATGCCTGGAGCAGGGTTGAAGTGTGTACTCCAGCGAGAAGCAGGCCCCTGACATCTGTGGTCCCCGATGTGTCCTGCCTGCTCGGTGCACACCTACAGCTGGGAACACTGTGGGCAGCTGGGTCTTTCTGCTGGACAGGAGATAAAGGCTAAAGATGCTGCTTCCCAGGAGTTCTGGGCTGGGCCCAGTAGCACTGGGTGCTGTTTCCCAGCTCCCTGAGGGGCTGCAGTGTGCCAGGAGCTCTGCCAATGCAGGTGTGCGACTGCTCTCTCCTTTTCACAGCAGCGCTGGATGTCTGCAGCTGGGCACTGAGCTTGCTCCACCTGGCTGCGGAGGGCTCTTTCTTGGCTCTTCCCTCCTCCCGGATGGTGAGAGGGGTATCAAGTTGTGTCAAAGCATGCTAGTGCAAAGCACTGTGTTGCCCAGCCAAACATGCCCTCAGAGCTTTCTGAGAGCTCTCCTGAGCCCAGTCCCTGGGTGTGCAGGGGTCCCTACACAAAGCTCCAGCTCCTCACCTCCTCTCACTCTGTAACACACCAATTAGTAGGTTTTTTTACTAGTTTCATAAGATGTGGGTTTCTTACGTCCTCTGGCAGAAGGTAGGCAAATGAGGGCAGCTGCTTGGGGTCCTTGCAGACGTTCAGCCAGTGTTTAGATGGGCATCTGCCTTCAGTGCCTGTTTCTGGGTGTACAACAGGAGGAAGAGCTGCATATGGAGCCAGAGGGATGCTGGTATTAACTGGAAGTGAGTGCAGTGGATCTTTGGGACCGGCCTTTACTGGAGGCATCTGGGACCTAGTGCATGGTGAGTGCAATGTCTGCAACCTCTGGTAAAAGCCCTGAAGGTTCTCCAAAAGAGGCAGGGCTCCACATAGGCAGACGTACTTGAGCTGGAGATTCTTCTTCTTTTTTTACAGGTCCTGTACTTATAGACAGTGAAGCATTCCTCTGGGGGTGCATAGACTTTACAGAGCATCCGAGCCTGTATGGATTGCTGGGGAAAACCTGTCTGTGAATGGCTTCAAGGGGAACTTTGCCCCTCACAGGTGTCTGAAGGGAAATGCCAGCCCCATTGTGTTCTTCAAACACAGAGGCATGCAAACAGGCCCTGGTGTTAGGTGTGGGAGAGAACCCTCATTGGAGCCCTTGCTGTTGCAAGGAAGCTTCTGCTCTTGGTGCTGAGGCTGCTCTGAAAAGGGGGAATTAGCAGAGATCTCCATTTTGAGACTGCATTTCTTGTTGACTGAGATAAATGCCCCTGAGCTGTAGCATATATTCTGTAGGAGATAGTAACCATAGAAAATCTGAGGTCAACATGGAGCCATGTAATTTCATGGTTGAAGACTGGGCTGCAGCAGACACTTTACTGATAAGGTGTTCATTGTTGCTGGGGAAATGCCACGAAGGAGTCCTGAATGCCCTTGGGACAGAGGCTTGGCCCCCAACATTTAGGCACATGTCCTGAGCTTTGGGAGCAGTGGGGCTGGACCTGCCACTGCTGCAAGTGTCCATCCTAGCTGGCCCATGTGTGGTGCCTGCCTCTCCTAATACCAGCACTCAGGTAGTTCTGCTCTTGCTCCCAGCCTGGGCAGAAAAGCATGGTGCTGAAGCAGTACTGAATCTCCAAAGGTCCACTAGATGGCCTTGAGATCGTGAGCCAACTTTCAGGGCGGCTGCTGACATTTATTTCTCTTTGCTAATATGCTCCAGGATTTGCTGTTCAGTAGCAAGGGTCTTCTTGAACCCTTCAACTGTTTTCGGCTCTTGTTCTCTCCCTATAGCTTTTACACCTCGTCACAGCATGGGAGAACGGATGAGACACTCTCGCTGCATCTCCCCAAAACTACATGAAGAAGTCCTCCTCCCTGCCCCTAACTGGTACCTCCCATGTCAACCCATTTGACCACCACTTCATTCTGGGACTTTATGCCACATTGCTTGTCAACGCATCTTGAGTGCTTTGCACAGGAAGCAGCTTCTCTGGCAGGAGACATCCCCCAGGTCCTGTGCAGCAGGACTGTCAGTTGCCTGTGTGCTGGTCACACGGTTGAGCAGCAGTCAACCTGTGCTCATCCCTGAGAGTCAACTCCTGATGGGGATTCCTCATTGACAGACGCTTCAGTCGCTGCTTAATCCATTTAGAATGGGCTCTGGTATAGCATGCAATATTTCACTCAGAATGACATGTGGTGTGGTGCCAAACACCTCACAGAAGCCTGTTATATCAGTGTAATTGCCTTAACCAGCCCAACTTGTAATCTCGTCGAAGGAGGAGGTGGGGTTATTTGAAAAGGCAAATTTTCCATTGTTCCATGCAAGCTGGACTTATACCTGCCTGTTAAATGTTTATGGGTTCCCCCACGAGCTGTCCTGTTTTATCTTGAGGCTATAGTCACTCCTCAGCAGAGTCTAACTCCCCTGTGGGCAGCTTGCTTTTTTTCAGCCGTTCTAAATACCAAGCGTATTTGTCCCTTTACATTTTTCCAGATTCCCCTCAACCCTGAGTAGATATAAACAATGGGATGGGCATTTTTTCTTCTGCTTCTTCCCAGGTTTCATGGGCACAACTTTTTCAGACATGGGACACTGTGATAACTGTGATAGTCACTGTTGTTTTGAGGTCCTCAGCTAGTCATCGATCAAGAGCATTCACCTGTGTATGAAACAAGCCCAATGGATCTGAGTGAAGGACAAAAGTACCTGTTGAATATATGTGGGAAAGGTACATTCAAGTTGGCATCCTTGCTTTCCTCCTAGAAATGGGATCTGCCATTGTTGGAATTTGTCACCAAAATTCTGTAATCTCCTTTTCCTTTCCACTGTCGGAGTATGTTGCTGCCCTGTAACTTTTGTCTGTTTCCAAGAGCTGCCTTTGCCTAGACAGCTGTTGCCATCTGTGTGGGCACCTGTATTGCCAGTTGCTTCCTCTGCTTCCTCAGGAGACAGCAGAAGCCCTTTAACAAAAGTTGTCATTTTCTGCCTCACAAGTCACCTGCCAGCCACTCAAGCACAGCCGGACCAGGGCTATGGAGGTTGGAGGTATGCACGTGGGGCACTGGGACGAGTTGTTGTTGCCATATCGGCACATTGCATTGATTGTGTATGTCAGCTATTTACATAACGTGCCTGCAGAAGGTGGTGGATGTGCCTGTACTCAATGTGGGGCTTGTCTGGCACGTGCTCACTGCACTTCTTACAAGCCTTTAGTGACAAGTGTTCAGACACATTCTCATACTGTACAAATTGTCTAACACTTGAAGCTGTCAGATGTAAATCCATTAGCCAGGTATAGTTTGAAGATACAGTCTCCAGGACCCAGCAGTGCTGCCTGCAGTTCTGTCTGACAGCAGTGACATAGGCTCCCTGGGGCTCTGCTGGCTGCCATGCTGTGGCCCCAATGCCCTCCTTGCACAGCAGCAGCTCCCCTCCCCCACCTGGTGCTGTTGCCCCTGATAAGATTTTGTTTCTCTGCTTTCTTCTCTGGCTCAGATAAATTTGTTCTGCCACATCTCTCAGCAGGGTTAATCTGCATTATTAAAACTGAGATTTACTACTACTTAAAGTTCTAATTCAGAAGATTTTTTCTAGGGCTATAGATCTGTTTCCTTGCTGTTGTTCAGCACTTCAGTCCTGGCTTAGGGCTGCTGTGGGAAATGTTTGCAGTGCTGTGTACCTGTGCTCAGGACAGATTTGGTCCTAATCATTTTGTTCTTACTCAACACTGTTCCACAAAAGAGCAATTTTCAGTGTGATGTGTGTGCCAGCTTGGTCCTTTCTCTCTGGAAGGATCTGCTGGCCAAGCAGTGTGCAAGTACTTGGTGTTTCTAGTGGCTTGGGAGGCACCTTTGCAGCATCTTTGCAGGCACTTGACAAGTGGTCCCAAAGAGAGCCCTGGAAAATGGATCTGGGTCTGCAGTCTGTGCCACTGTTGGCTTTGGGTGAGGTGCACAGGCATTGCAAGGTTAGTGCTGAAAGCAGTGGAGAAAATGACTGCTATTTATGAGCGTCTGCTGTCGCTGGTCTGGGCAATGTAAAGCAGCTCTGACAGCACGTGGCTGACTTGACAACCGTTGAGGTATTCGCCTAATGCAGCAATTCCACAGCTTCAGTGGAATTCATAAAATGTGCCTCGACAGATTCACTGAATCATCTCAGCAGGATGCTTAACCCCTGTGGAGGCTGGGAGCGACGCGTTCCCCTTACAATAATAATTGTATTTCTGGAGTGTGTCTCTGCCGCCAGGCTGCACGCGGCCCACTGGAGATGGGTTCAAAAGCCTCTGCCGAGGTGTGAGCTACACCTGCTGTGCTCCAGACATGTCCAGCCCCAGCTGGTGAGTGGGACTGAGGCAGCCCAATGGTGCCTGCATGGCCTTGAGTGATGGGTTTGTGTGCAGCTGCTTGTGCTTGGTAATGGGGTGAAGGGGCTGCAGCTCTGCCTCCAAAAATCGTTCCCTAAACTACCCCAGGCTCTGAGTTTGGACTCACCTCCAGCCTGGCCAGGCCAATCTGAGGCCTTTGCCATCACTATTTAAGACAGGAAATTTGTTTTGTGCAGGAGGAGATGGGAGGGTCAGGCAAGATGGAGGTGGCCATGCAGACCCCACAGTCAGAGAAGGAAGGGAGGAGGACACCTTCTCTGCATCCCATGGCAAGAGAGCGGGATGTCCTCCTGCAGTCCACGGAGGGCAATGGCAAGACTAACACCTGCCAGCAGCTCCAGGAGGTCCCCGTGCCAGAGGGGGTGAGTGTTGTGGACCCTGTGCCAAAGGAGGCGGAGAGGAGCTGCAGCCCTCAGGATGAACGCACATCAGAGTTGCCCGTGCAGGGCTGCCCAGCCTGTTAGGGACCCTGAGCAGGAGCTTGGAGGCCCAGCAAGATGTCCAGCTGCCTTGAGGAGAGACCATCAGCAAGAGCCATTGGGAAAAGGCTGACTGAAACCCCATTCCCTGTCCTCTGTGCTGCTTGGCAGAGGGAGGAGGTAAAGACACCAGCATCAGGGTTCTGAGTATGGGAAGAGGGAAAGGGTAGGAGGAAGGAGATCTTAAAGGGTTGGTTGTACCTTTAATTGCCTTACCACTCTGTGTTGTTTTCAGTTGGTTGTTTCTGTTTGTTATGCGTTTGGTTGGTAGCAGATTAAATCAAGTTTCGTTTTCTTCCCCAAGTTGAGTAGTCCTGTCTGTTTTGTTCAGGACTGTAAGCAATGAGTAAGCCCTCCCTGTCCTAAAGGGGTTCCAAAGGCCCTTGATACAGGACAGGGAGGAATGAATGAGTGGCTGATGACCTTTGCTCCTGGCTGGGCCTAAACCGTGACACCCTGCCCAAGCCAAACGAGTCTGTGCTCCCGGAGAGCAAAAGGGGCCATGGTGGTGTGGGTGAGGACAATGCCTTCCAAAGTGCTCTCCTGTACTGGCTGCCACATCCCATTGAGCAAAACCCTGTTAACTGTTCCTCTTGGAGGAGAAATAAGCTTCATCAGAGATCTATAAAAGGCTATCATTTTGTCAGGAGTGGATAGTGAAACTGCTGTTTGCTGTTCCTCCCCACACTGATACTGGAAGCAGCAAATCACTGCATGAAATGTTTTCTTTTGCTGGGGGTCAGCACACAAGTGTGAAAATGACTGGCCAGTGTTCCCAGGTTTGTTGCTGTTGGCTCTCCTGTCACTGCTGCCGGTTAATCCTTTGGCAGAAGCACCTGCTGCTCTGAAACAAAGCTTTGAGTTTTGCTGAAAAACAAAAAGAGACCAATGAAGGAAAGCATCTTTGAGAACAGTAGGCAATGAAAAATGCTGGCAATTTTGCATTTAAAAATTGTTAAACTGAGTTCTAATACATGGCTATGGAAGCTATATTTCCTTGTTCTTAGTTTCTTCTCCTTGAGTAAGATCAAGCAAATATTGCAGGAAGTTTAAAAAGGAACAATCTTTCCTAAAAAGCAGTGTTTTTAAGGCAGTGTCCCATCAGGTGCTGATGGCTGTGCTGTAGCTGGGACTGTGGCTGCCGTGGCCAGTGGGAGCCCTCTCCCTGTGCAGGGAGCTGGTGGATGGATGCGGGTCCTGCTCTCTTTACCACTGAACGTCTGCACCCTGGAGAACAGCCACGTCTCAAGCTCTGTGTCCAGATGAGCTCCACAGGAATGGCTTTTCTGCTGGGCTGCGCATCCACAGGGCTTTCTCTGGGCCATGTGGTTGTGGGGAGCAGGCTACTTCCCTCATTGTGGTGGGAGCTGCAGGCTCTCCAGCCTCTCTGGACTTGGTGGAGAATCAAGACCTCATCCATGGTTTTCCCCAGCTCAGCATTACTTCCTTGGGGGATTCAAACCACACTTACATGTGTTAAGGAAGCTACTCATATCGTAAAGGGGGAGGCATTCTGAAAAACAAGATATTGATGTAAGTGTTGAGTCACTTTATTGGCTCATTCACTTATTAGTGGATGTGGCTCCCTTCCTGCTGTTTGTGCTCTGAATGGATTTTTATTGCTTAATTCTCTGTAAGTGAAGTGCTAGCAAATTGTAAAATCCTATTGCTTAACATGTAGCATTAAGTATTGAACTAGCAAAAGAATCAATTACAGGTTTGGTCACTGATTAACTTGACTTTTTATGGAATTTAATGTCAAGTCTCATTATAATTCTCCTCTTTAGTTCAGGAAGAAAAAAAAAAAAGCACATGGAGGGGGATAATGACTGTGTGTGGCTCTGTTCCAGCTCTGTTGCTGAGGGGCTGCCCAGCACCCTATTGCAGGGAGCCAGCAGCAGTGAAGTGACATCCAAACCGTGCTCCCTCCAAAGCCTGCTACCCACCTCCCCCATGGGGACAGAGACAGACCTGGGGCTCTTTTGAGGTACCCCAGTCCTACAGGAGATATGCTTGAGCCTGTGAGTCTGGTTTTTTCCTTCTCTGACCTTGTTTTCTTGCCTGTGAAGGGATCGGTAGCAGGCTGCATGATTCAGGATGGGCTGCTCCATTCAGCCCCATGCACTTTCACACGTGTCCTTCCCACTGCAAATCTCTGCAGGAAGGTGAATGGCTCAGCTTCTAACCTGCTCTCCAGTCATGGGGCAGCATTCCACCTTGCAACCTGGGGAGCAGCCCATGTCACTTTTTTTTTTTTTTTTTTGCAGTTAGACTTTGATTATTTCGTTACAGTCAAAGCTTGGATGCAAAGTAACTTGCATTCAGCATCAGAAGTACTGATGAGCCCTCTAAGCATCCTGCCTTGGGGGAAATGGGTTAGTAAGAGGCTGCAAGTGGTTTGCAGGAGCCTTTCAGTGAAGGGCTGAGCTGGACCCATGCAGCAGAAGGTTTGAGTCTCAATAAGATTGCTGGAGTCCATCAAGGACCTTAAAAACTCTGTCTGGCTTCTGGTAAAATATCAATGTAATGACTCAGGGCAAGTGAAATATGAGCCCAAGTTAAAAATCCTAGTAGAAACATTTAAATCAATGTTAATCAGTGCCTGGTCTCTCCTGGAAAACCTCCAAGGAAGGAAGTGCAGGGAAAGCCATGCTTTTCCCTGGGGGATGGGGTATCAGTGCAGCATCCCCATAGACCTGATGGGATGAGCTATGCAGGGGTGTGGGACAGACTGTATTCCACTCCCTGATCTGCTGGTGTTGCCTGTGAAGGAGGCAAATCCCTGTAAATCCCTCTGGAAAGAGGCCTGGGGACCAGAGCAGGGCACAGGTATTACACCATCCTGGGGTTCCTCCTGTCTAATGTGGGCTGGGGTCCCAGGGGACTGAGCCTTCCACCTCCCATGCCCTGGTACTGCAGGCTTGGGTGGCCAGCAGAGCCTCCTGGCTTCCCTTGCCAGTTGCTGCCTTTGCTGATGGACAAGTGCAATTGGATTTCCAAATTATACCAGGTCAGATTAGATTCAATATCTCTTTTCTCTAGCCAGGCAACCCTTTAATTCCTTTTCTTTCGATTGTGTGGGGACCCTTCCGTACAACTCAGACCCTTCGGCAGGAAATCTTTGCTATGTGGAGGCACTGTGTGCTGCTGCTGCAATAAACTGGAGACATGGAGCTCCAGCACAAACAGAGGGAGACTGGCGAGTTTTCCCTTCCAGCACTGAGATTTCTGTAGGCTGTTACTTGTCTGGCTGAGCTAACCCCCTTCCAGGAGAAGCTCTGCTAGCATACTAATTTATAGCCTACTTGAGCAGTCCCCCTACATCCTGAGCGAGGATGGTTGGGGAAATTAAAGTTTGTAGGAAATGCATAAAATTTCTGATGTCCTCAAGCAAGACATCTGTTTTTCCAGCCACCAAAAGAAAGGCTTATAACCAACTGCAGAGACTCTGGGGTTAGCAGAGAAGGGAGGAAGGGACAAGCCCGCTGCATGGACACAGAATGGAGAGGAATGTGGTGCTTGCATCTTGGCGAGAGAAGGTTTGGTCAGTGCCTGTGGTTTGTTGGCACTGGGAGCTCGGCAGCAGCCCAAGAGTCATGTTATGCTCTGCCTAGGCTGTGCTGGGCACATTGCTGGTGCTAGCAAATAACAAATAACAATGATGATTATGAAAGCACCGTGTGTGTGCCCCTAGGGCTCTGAGAAAAAAACTTTTATATCAAAATCCAACTGGAACATTTTCCCTCTTGTCTAATACACAAAATACGCCCATAAAAATGATTTATCTGTATGAGGGCAATTCTCTAGGTGTTTAAACAAAGATTGGTAGCTGCTGACTGTATCCCGTCCTAGCAGAGAGTGAGGCCCAGTGGAATTCACAGGCACTTTGTGCAAATGCAGAGCGTTTTGGGTTTGCATGTGTGAGAATCGATAAATGACATTATATTTATTACTTGGGATTAAACTTTGGGATAGGTCTGGCCCTACTTCTAGCTGTGCCTCCTAACTTTCGTGTGACATCCCCAGGCTCTGGGCCTGGCTCAGCTCCCGGTTTTCAGGAAAGGAGCTGAGAGCAAGTGCTTCTCCCTGTCTCCAGGTTTGGCTTTCATATCATGGCTTTTTAACGCACTTAAATCTGTGTGGTGTTTAAAATTCAGCAATGTTTGTCAGAATTCAATTACCCCTGAAGATTACACAAAGATTATCAAAGTTGTAAACAGCAGAATATGCTCAGAGATCAATGAAGCGCAACAAAGACCATATTTAACAGGAGAAATAAAAGTAAGAGCAAGCTGGCAAACTCTGACAGTGGAACGTAATGTTGCATCATCGCGCAGAAGGTTGGAAAGTAGTTGAAATCTATGTTATAGCACAGTCTATCCCACCACAGATTTGCAGTCATGGAACACAATTTCAGCTCTAATATCTGAGTAATTAATTTGGTTTAAGCAGACCCAGGCTTTGGGGTGTTCTCATTAAGCATAGGTGTGGAGCACTGGCAGCATCCGTCCACGCGTGGCCCTCTGCCCTGCAGAAGCCTTTTACCAGAGGAAGTTCAGGAGGTTGAGGGTCAAGGTGATTGTCTTTCACTGAATAGAAGCATCTTGCCTTTTTTTTTTTTTTGGTGGCTTTTTTTAGGTAGGAGCTTTTGGCTCTGGATTCATGCCCACAGGGCATCACAGGGACAGATGCCAGGGCCAGAGGTGCTTTCTGCCTCAGCAGCTGTAACATGTGGGATCCCTGTGCTGGCAAATCTGCCCTGCTCCAGGGCAGTGCCCTGTCCCTAGAGGCAATATATTGCCCTTCTCTGGCAGAAGAACTGCTGCCTTGAACAGCATGATGTGGCTGAGGAGCAGCAGGAGGGAATGAGGGTACTGACTCCCAGCCTCTTGGCCTGACACGTGGCTGTCCTCTGTACAGAAGGCCTGTTTGCTGCGAGGCAGTGGGCCATACCCTGTGGGACACTATGTCCTGTGGGAATCTGTGCCACGTGGGACTCCTTCCCCACGAGCATGCTTCTTGGCTGCCCCAGTTGCACCACGGTGTCCTGACAGAGATCTCCTCTGGCCAGATGCCCCACCATCATGTTTTGTAGCTTTCCATTGTCATTCTGGAGGCGACGCAGCCAGCTGATTTTTCTTCTCTATAATATATTGCCACTATAATACCAAGTCTAGCAGAACAATGAACTCTGGAGGATGGAGATACCTTCCTCCTGTTTTGCAAACTAAACAATTTTATTTGTGCTCAGATTTGTGGTTGCTGCAGGGGGACTGTGGGGCAGGCAGGAGGGACAGCGAGGCAGAGGCTGCTGCTCCGTCTCTGGGTCTTGCCCCAGAACCCAGCGCTCCTGCGCTTTGTCCCTGCAGGCCTTCAGCAGCATTGAGATTCAGAGGAGGATGCTTCCTTTTGTCAAACACCATGGGGTTTCAGAAGAAACCCTTCAACCCAGATTAATTACTGTTATCTGTACCCACTGGGGCCTAGTCCACCTGCCTGTCTGCTGCAGACAGAATGTACTGAAATTCTCATTCCCTTTCTTTCTATCTCTTTTTTTTCTCTTTTCCTGTTCCTATTTACTTCTGCTTTAATCTGCATATTATCGTCAGTGCAAAGACCTCTGAAATAACATCTGACAAATGATGCCTATTAAAAAAAACCTCTGCACTGTCCTCTTTCACCGCCTTCCAATTTGGACTAGCACTATAACTATGCATCAATAGACAAGCAATATTATGTTAAGAACATGATAAAATACCAGCAGCTTCATAATGGCAGCAGCCAAATGGTAATTTCTGCTTCAGAAATTGGTCATTTATTTTGCTAGTCTGTTCTTACGTTCAAATTAGATGAAGTTTAATATACTGTAAAATTGAATGTATTCTATCCTTTTCAACAAATATGGCATGTATGAAATGATTTATGGGTCTTGCAAACCTTAAAATGTTAAATAATCTCCTTTTTTTTCTGTACCTTAAGTCAGTGATGCCAAATAGTTTAAGTACAGAGGAGCAAAACTTTATTAACTCCCATCCTGATCATCACTTTATTTTGCTGCATTTACAGAGGCAGGAACAATATTTAACATATTAGACTGAGTTTTAGAAGCAGCTATATTAATTGGTACATTAATTTTACCCTATTAACTGTAATTGGTAGGAAAGCGATTCTTCCCCGGTGAACGTTGTAATTTGTGGTTTAAATTTTTAATGAAGTCATGATGGCACTGCAGATGCCTAAATGAGGGTACTCCTCCGGGCTTGAACCCCTGGCCACTGCTAGGCTCCCCCCAGGCTGGTGCATCGTGGGACTGCCTTTGGCATCTGAGAGCACCCGCCTGAGGCTTCATCCCTGCCCAGCATCCTCACTGGGCTCTGGCTCTGCCCTGCACCAGGAAACACCTCCATGACAGACTCTGGTGATCCTGCTCAATCTTGTCCAAACCCAAGTGTGCCTCCTTCTGTGCTTCCCTGAGTCACAGCGTTGGATGCAACAGGCTGGGTGGTCTGAGGATGCCGCAGGTCTGCATCGCCTGGCCTGCTGCTCGCAGGTCTTCCCAAGATGTGCACTAATAGGGTGTTTAGGGTTCTGAGGCTGTGGTAGCCTCCAGTCCTGACCAAACACATCTGGGCTACCTGTGCCTTTGCTCTGGCCCTCGTAGGATCCATCCCAGCATTGTAACTGTGTGTGCTCTGGGTTGTTCCAAGGGCTGGCATAGCTCCTTGCAATCTCTTCCAGCTTTGTACACACAGATGTGCCACATAGCAGCGTAGGAAAGGAGATCCTCCTGTAGTGATCTGGACACAGCAGCACTTGGAAAAATCTCCACGTTCCCCTGAGGTGGGAAGATTGAGTCTGAGCTGAACCTGATCTACAGGTCACTTCACATGCAGACAAGAGTATCAGCTCCTTAATGGCATAAGGAAAGGGAAGACAACCTCTGCCTGGCTGATGTGGCCCTTCACAAGCACCATCCCCGGGCTCCCTGCCAGCTTGCACGGGCGAGCATCTCTGATCTGTCTTGAAGCTGGCAGCATGAGGTCCATCCGTCCCTGTGGAGCTGAGACAAGCAGGGCTCTGACCCTTCCAGCCAGCGAGCGAGCTGCTCTGTGCAGGAGGCGCAGAGCAAGGATTAGCCTTCTGGATGTGTTTGCTAAAAGGTATGGACAGTGTGCAAATCCCACCCTGATTTGAAAGTATGTACTGGCATTTGAAGGCATTTATACCTGTTATATGCAGCTTTTTGAGTGTCTTGTGGCATCCAGAGCTTGCAGCAGCAGCATGTGTATACTCAGCTTCCTAGAAGGCTGGTGACATTGGCTCCTCCGAAGTGTGGGGAGGTTGGTTTGACGGAGGCTGTCCTCCCCTGCAGGGTATCTGCTCATCTAGGAAACAATTTGTCTTCCCTAGCCTGATGCACATTAGATCGTCTCCTAAGGTTTGGCCCCAGATCCCAGGGAGGCACTGGGGCGACTACCCTGGCTGTGGGGTGGATGGATGATGCAGAATCAGCCAAGGAGCAGAATGAGGGTGACTCCTTCCTGGCTTGTAGTTATTTAAAACCAACTTGTCTCCTTGCCCTTAGCCCTTTCTCTGTTTCCTGATCAGCAGCTCGTCCCTGAGGATAAGCCTCAGAGCAACACAATCTCCTGCAGTCCCCAGGAGCTGCAGCCCTGTGCACCAGGATAATAGAGAAGCCTTTTATTCTGTTTATTTGCTCTGTATCATTTTTTCCTGCTCTTGCTGACCCTTCTGGGAAGTGTTCCACCCTTCAGGCTCCCTGCTGGGTGCCAGAATTGTTGAGCTTAGGCTGTATTTGCATTTCATATTGTAGTTAAACCAACATCATCAAGGTCAGAACACACTGTTGAATTGGAATAGACTACAAGACAGCAGCATCCGGCTTTGAGGCACAGTGGCTGTACCCAGACCTCCAGCCCTGGGGAACAACTGTCCTTGCCACTGCCTGCTCCCAGCAAAGAGGAAAGTGGCTTCTGCCCTGGCACTGCCATGGGCCCAGGCCCTGCAGCTGGAAGGGGACCGGGCAGGGGCTGCTTTGCTTTGCCCCAACAGAGTCCACTCACAAGTTGATGCTCAGCAGAGGCAGGGGCTCGGCTCTGGGGATTGAAGCTCCAGCTCGTGGGTCTAAAGACAGACCCCGCTTTGATCAGCCTCCCCTCTAGACAAGGTGCAGGGGGAACATGAGGATTTTAAGGAAGTGAGAGAGGGGTTGCTCCTGCCCTGGGCAAGGCTGGTTGCTCCAGCAACATCCCCTCTCTCCAGAGGGGCCTCCCGGGCACTCTGGAGCACAGTGGGATGTCCACTCCTC
The DNA here is from genome assembly GCA_013401255.1 of Urocolius indicus. Classification (NCBI taxonomy): domain Eukaryota; kingdom Metazoa; phylum Chordata; class Aves; order Coliiformes; family Coliidae; genus Urocolius; species Urocolius indicus. Next base: position 118,947 of record WBNH01008997.1, read on the forward strand.
ACCAGCTCTGAGCTCTGCTCAGGGCAGTGCAGATGCCTGGCTCCTCCTCTGCACCCCCACTGCTTCCCAGTTCCATCAGCCAGCTGAGCGAGGGAGGTTTCTCTGCTCAGGCTGTCCTTGACCACGGTACAGTTCTGACCATGGGTGTTGATCCCCAGGGGAGGCACAAAGCCCACATTTCAATGCTTCTATAAAGGTGTATGAGGGGAAACAGGCAGAATTAGAGACAAAATTCAAGAGACATGAGATATAACCCTCCTGCTCCCCTAAGGTAGTGGGAATTTATGCTCCTTTTCTGAGCATAACCTCAATACAGAGATGTTAATGTGCATCTCCACGTCTGCATGTGTGTTCATACAAGCAGGCTTGGAAAGATAGCAGCTGTACAGAGCACAGAGCTACACTATAATGATTTCTACATCCTCACACACAGTCTGTTTTTCCTTTCATTAAGGAACATTTCTTACGGAAAAGTAGCTGAATTTCTGATGTGAAAAAACAATTCTGCTCAATACTGAGAGCTGTTTAGAATAAACGCCAGACACTGTGTGATGGAGACATTGCACAGAGACTTAATGCTGGTCACATCTCTCTCCTCTGCCAGTAAGTCAAGGATGTGTCTTTGCTATTGTATTTGGTGACTCATCTTTCAAATAATCATCTCTGGAAGAATTTTGTGCCAAGATAAAAAAATGCCCAGATCCCAGAAGTGTGTGATTGTGTCCTTCCATGAGCATAGCCTAGGAGGGAGCTGTGGGGCTGTTCATCCCCCCATCACGGGGGGCTGAGATGTCAGGGTCTCGGGCTGGCACGGTGGTTTTCCAGGGCAGTGTCTGCTTTGGGAACAGAGAGGGGAGGGAATAAGCACAGATTCTGGTAGGAGATAGTATTGTCTCTTGCAGCCCCACTTACTACTCTTTGGCTGGAGAAGAGGGTCAGGCAGGCACCCCCAGGCTACTGGAAACTCCACTGTGGAGTTGGCCGGTGGCATTCTCCCACATCTCCGTGGACCCACTTGCCTCAGGGCTGGAGCCACCACCACCACCGAGCATCCTTCCAGTACCTGGAGGTTTCCCTCATCCTCACAGCAAAATATGCAGATTAGCTGAGTAAGTGAAGTGCTGTATGCTAATTAATTCAACAGACTCACTGTTCCATAACATCCAGCCTACACAAGGAGGATGTGCTGGAATTAGCTTCCACTGGAAAACATTTCATCGCTGCCTAACAAAAAGTCACACAAACTTATTAAACACTTAACAAGGTGAATACCAGAGAAGCAGTAGGTGCTATGGAGGCTAAATCTGAACAGCTGTGCACACAGAGAGAGCAGGATTTCTCAGTGGCACCCAGAACACTCCAGCAGCAGATGTGTGCCTGGTGATACTGAAATCTGCCAGCCCGTTTTATTTGTAACCTGTAAGAAACTCCAAGTGTAAATGGCCCAGAAACCAGTATAGGTGGGCGCCAGGGGCTACATGCAGCACCTTCTTCCCTCTGGATCTCATCAGGATGGCAGACATGGGCACAGTGCTGTCAGCATGCTCACAAGGGGAACAGGGTTGCCTGCAACCTGCTTCTGTGCCAGAGGTAAAGCACACTTGCATCTAAAACGAAGCCCAGCCCCAAATTATGTCTATTTGGGCTGTTCATTGTTTTAGCAGACAAAGCAGTCCTTAATTCAAGGGAGGAGATAACATTGTGTGTCTTATTAATGGTGGGAGTGCACTTGATTGCAGCATACAAGCGCCATCCTGGGGCACCACTTCTCTCTGCTGCCTTCCAGCTGCAGGGCTCCTTCTGTTGCTCCCCTGTTGGGATAGGAACTGACAGCTCCAGTGGACACAGGTCTGTCTGGACTCAGACTGTCCAGTGCTTGCTAAGAGATTCCAAAGAGAACTGCAAATATCACCTGAGAGCAATACCAAATCGCTGACAAGGCTGAGAGTGCTCTCCGTAACACAAACCAGTAAAGCCTGGCAGTAGGAGCATTTGCTGTCACTTGGGCACAGCTAGGAGAGTGGATGGTAGGCACTGCTTCAAAAGCAGAGAGAAAAAGGCTTCAGTAGAAACAATTTGACAGCTGCAATCAGGCCAGGAACTGAAGGAGCTAAGGAAAGATGCAGTTGAGTAGAGGAGTGGCAGCAGGCAGTGCAGAGCTCCTAAGATATCCTCTGCACGCATACATACATTTAAACCTCCAGAAGCCCTGCTCTCCTGCAGAGATCACTAGGCCAGCATGAGTACAGGGCTGTGAGTCTATTATATGACCTGGCTCTTTGCTTATGTATTCAAAATGCAAAAAGCTTTCCCACCTGAAAATGTGACTTCCAGCTGATTGAGGCCAATGATGCAGCTCTGCACAGAGAGGTGAGGGAAAGCCGCAGTTCCCATTCTGGCTGTGCAGCACATGAGGCGCATGGGCACACAGAAATGTCCTAAAAATGCCCGTGATCTTGCAAGGCACAGGCTTTAGTAGGAAGGCTGCATCTCTATGTGTAACCACTCTCCAAGAAGGTGCAGTTCAGCTTGCTCACTCCATGTCATAGGAGAAAGAGTCTCCTCTACTGCAGGGTTTGTCTCAACACCAAGCCGGTATCTCCTTCTGCACTGGTAGTACCCAGCCCCCTCGGGAAGACCTGACCGATGTGCGTTACAGTCACGGCTCCAGCTCATGTTGCTGTGTAGCTCTTGTTTTCTGTGTTTAACAAATAAAGTGGATGCTGCGGATTTTGAGAGGGCCAAAGGCCGACTTTCTGATTTGAGAGTTCTGCTGCTGCAAATAGAGAAAGATAGATGGACAAGCCAGTGGCATATGCCATTCCCTGAGTTTTGCATGAAAAGTCATTTTCCCTAATAGAATGGGGATAAAACATGCAGTTTTCAGGCCATTCAAGTATTTCCAGTCTCTGTCTCTGGGAACATGAGCTCGGGTTTGTTGTTTTGTGGGTTGGGTTTTTTCCTCTTTCTGAGAGTAATTGTCTTATTGTAACTCTAACAAATCTGCTTTGCCACATAAGCTGTCATACCTGGAAGGAAAACACCAGATTTATGATTTTATTATTAAATCTTACTGGAAGAAAACATTAGTTAAACTATTTTTCTATCTTACCCTATAGAGACGGTCCTCAAACAAATGGATGAGCGGAGTACTTTCTGTTGTGTATGCACTCCAGCTCAGAAGCTGTAGCTCTCCAGAAACTGCAGGTCCCTCTCAGCAGGACCTCTTCTTCTGTGAACTCTGACAGCTTGTGTGAACTGGAAAGTGGCCAAATTGCAGCCCAGATAAAGAGAGTCTTTTTGCATAGTCACTAATGAACTGCCTTTGCAGAGTGGTGTCACGCTAGGCAGAGGCTGCTGTGGTGCCAGTGTTTAGGATTAAGAAATTGCAGCAGTTGGCTCAGGAGATGCCATGGGTTTTTAAGGGAAAGCAAACTTTTAAACAGGAAACCTTTGCTACACAGACAGCTCAGCCCACAAAGAGTAGTCCAAATCATTGGTGCTTGGGCAAAACACCGTAAATTGCTCAGCCTTCTTCAAGGAGATCATCCGCTGAGAGTGGCTTGTCCTCACCTGCCAGGCCTTGCAGTCGCATTACTCCAGCAGTGCCTGTTGCCCACAGGTGTTTTCAAAGCCATGAGACTATGTGGAGCACACGGTCCTAGTGCAGAGAACATAGATCAAATTAGCAGGAATTAACCATGATGAGACAATTCCCAGGTAAGCTGGAAGCACTGGGGAAAATCAGGCAATTCTTTTATACCACAGCACTGGACTAGGGGAGAGATTTCCTACCCAGGTACATCATTCAGCCCTCCAGCGAGGAGCCAGGCTGTCATCTGACCTGTCCTGGGTTTCATTCCCTGGCTCACATCTCACCAAGCAGGGGAGTTGGTGAGCTGGTGCTTTTTCAGCTGCTGCATCTGCTCTCCCACAGGGCCTCTCTTTGCAGAGTCCACTTGGAAAGGTCTTTGCAGCAGCCCCGCTCTGCTGGGGTGGGATGGGCTGCCCTGGGCCACGCTCTGGGCCATCTCTGGGGCTGCAGGCTGAACACAGGGAAGGTGCTGACTCCTCTCATTCCCTCCCTGCTCTGTGCTGGAGGCTATATGTCCTACTCCTCCTTGGAGAAGGATGTACCGGGGTTCCATCTAACACCAGGCCTGTGGGACACTGTGGGTGTGGGGCACTGAGGACACAAGTATTGCTGCCCTGGGACAAAGCGAGAGCAAGGCACCAGCCTGCATGGCACCTGGCATCTGCAGGAGTTATTCCACATGAAGGAGGTGGGAATCCTTCCACCATCTCACTACAAGAAAGACACTGAGGTGCTGGATCGTGTCCAGAGATAGGCAATGAAGCTGGGGAAGGGTCTGGAGAACGAGTTTTATAAGGAGCAGCAGAGGGAATCAGGATTATTCAGCCTGGAGAAGAGGAGGCTGAAATGAGACATGATCACTCTGTAACTGGTAGTACCTGAGACTGCAGTGAAGTGGGGATCAGTCTCTTCTCTCCATTAATGAGTGGTAAGCAAGAGGAAATGGCCTCAAGTTACATCAGGGAAAGTTTAGATAGGAGATTAGAAGGAACTTTTCCACTCAGAGGCTTGTTAAACGTTGGAATGGGCTGCCCAGGGAGGTGGTGAAGTCTCCATCCTTAGAGATAGCTGTGTAGCTGAGGTGCCGAGGGACATGGGCTAGTGGAGGGCTTGGCAGTGTGAGGTTAGTGGTTGGACTTGACGATCTTAAAGGTCTTTTCCAACTCAAATGATTCTATGATTCTGTGATCTCCCATAGCATGACCAAGCATGTGTTGCACCGCCATGGACCACCCTCCCTTCCCTTGGTCAGCAAAGTGGGAAGTGACAGCAATGTGTCCTGGGTACAGAAGGCTTTGTGTTTTGGTCATACAAAGGCACTCACCATTGAGCCAGATCTCTGGCTGGGGTTATCCCTAGCCGGTGTGCCCAGCCCTGCTCAGAGTCCCAGACTCCTCTGCTCTTAAACTCCCATCTCTGCTGCAGGCGAGGGGTTTGAGCATGCCCCTCTCACTGCAGGAGCAAGGTGCTGCAGGGAGCTCGGTGTGAGTGAGCCCTTGGAGTCCCTGACATACATTGGGGTTGAGGCACAGTGGGAGTGCAGCAGCAGAGGGTGCCCATGTGTAGCAGAACCCCTGCTCATCAGGTCCACGTGTACAGCATGGATCCTACTGTAAGCAGCCTGCTTCCACCAAAGCCAAGGTCACGAGCATCACCTCCACAAGTAGGAAATTCCCATGAGGAAGGAAACACAGCTGGGCTCTGGCCAGTGAAACTAAAAGCTGCAGGTTACAGACACAGTGAAAAGCTTAAAAATATTACTCAGAGGGACTGATATCCAGGGAACTGGCACACGAATGGAAAGATTCCCTGAAAAAAGCTGAATTTGTCAGAAGACTTGCTCTCAGCAGCTTGTTCTGCTCAGACAAATCCTTCAAGAGGGAAGTACGGTCACCCTTGGTGACCTGCATATTCCTCACTCCTTTCATTAACTGCAACTTATTCTGTGGGTAGCTTTCTAAGATAAAGGCAAAACTCATCCATTAGCTTTCCCTTGTTAAACTAGGGCTGAACCCTAGCTGAGCCCAGCTGTTTGGTGAGGCTGGGTGCTGCACAGGGTTCCTGGGGATGAGGAAGGTTGCCAGTTCCTGGGCCCTTCAGTTCACTGAAGCCCCCCAGCCTGGCAAGGGCTAAGCTGGTGGTGACAGTAACAGCCAGAGGGAAGACACTCAGTGTACTTAGAGCTTCATAACCCTGTGTCTCCTCCTGGCAAGGGTCTCCTCTCCTACTGCTGTGCTTCGTTTCGCCTCTGCTAACGAGGGGCTGCAAGCTTGCAGCTCTGCTGTACCTGCTGCTTAGCACCCTGCAGAGTGCCAGCCCTCTCGCTGCATGCTGGCCCCACAGACTCTCAAGACAAGCTTTGAAGGATGCTTACACTATTAATGGGGTATATTTATAATTGTTTATCTCTGTCAGTTGGGTGGAAAATTGCCAGATGTGTCGTTTGCCTTCATTACACAGACATCTCTCGTGTTATCTGGATCAGTGCTTTTAAGCGGTTTGTCACTACCAGGGAAAAGCTCATCTCTTCTGAGTGGTGCTGATGGTTGTGGAATCTGCCTTAGAGTGTATGGAGAGCAACACCCTGAAGGCAAGTCTCCGTATGGGACAGATCACTGTCCTCTACTGCTCTGGATATTTGTCTTGTGGAAGGAAAAGAGGCAGAGAGAGGCAGAGCTGGGAGCCTCCTATCCGGCGCTACAGTGTGGCCAAGGCTGCCTGGGTTAGGCACTGCACCCTCTCAAAGCAGTATCCTGCCCCTTGGGCTGGCTCCCTAGCACTGGCTGTGGGCTGGCTCCATGCCATGGAGCTCATCTGGCTCTGGACAAATGCAGCCAGGCATGGCGAGGACAGCTGGAGCAGTTGGCAAAGAGTGGGATTGGCTGTCTGGAGGCAGCTGCCCCTTCCCATGGCCATGATGTGCTTGGCCACCACAGTGCCAGCACCTGTGGGACAGGGACCATCCTGGGGCTGTGTCCCCTCCTCCAACACAGATTACAGTGCTGTCGCTGCCTAGAGTTACACAATTAACCACCCTTCTTGACAGCTGTAAGGTCCAAATGGGCACACTGCCCCAATACAGAAGCTTCTGAAAATGTTTCCTGGCACTGATGCCGCATGCCACCCACCACTACCCTGGAGGTATCAGGAACCCACTGGTTGGGGCCATTTGCTGGCTGTTGGAAGTGCCCAGGAGTGGCAAGGGGCTCCCAGCTGGGCAGGGTCCTGGAGAGCACAGATACTCCCTGTGCAGAGGAGGCAATTTGGAGCCCTGCAGCAGCACAGAACGAGGAAGAAAGATAAGAGTGGCTTAAATAGAAAGAAATTGTCTCAAAATCAAATGTTTTTCCTCGTTTCCCATGATACAGTGAAATTTCTTCACGGACAGATAGTCAGAGTAGAGTCCATTACACTCCACGCTTTTTGCCTTGAAACATAAACAGCTGCATATCATATAAGTGTTTGTTATGAGGAAATGTGTATGCTAGAAAAACTTAGACATTAAATCATTATTTCATGCAGAAAGATATTGCTAAAGGGAGAGGATTACTTACTATATTAATTCTGTCCTTCAGCTACCCGTACAGCTCTGCACATAATGACTTCAGTCACAAAATGTATCATTGAAACAATCTCAGTTCCTCTCAATTCCAATTTCCTCGGACACTGCACACAGGGTGCAGGATCCGCCCTGGCCCCACACCTGACACAGCACGGTGGGCAGCAGGGCAGGGGACAGGAGGGGCAGCCCACCCGGGGCAAGACAAGAGAAGGTCTTCAGGAGGACCCTCTATCCCGCTTCTGAGGATGGGGATGGGGGAAGGGATCCAATGGCTGCTGGGAAGGACCTTTTCCTTCCCTACACAGCTGCTGGAGGATGGGATTGCCCACCTCCACCCAAGGGGGTCCTCAACCATACTGAGGTGATGCCCACCCTTGCTGTGAGACAACAAATCATCCTTCCTCTGCCACTGCTGGAGTCAAGAACAGGCTTCACACCTTGTTCTGCAGCGTGGTGAATTAGCAGAAAATAAATGTCATCTTCCCAGCGCCTGAGGCATCTTAGCTGTGTGCAGCCCCTCTGACCCTGCAGACCCAGGTCCCAGCCTGGCACAAGGCAAAGCCCTGGCCATGGTCCTCTGAGCGTACCAAATCCCATAGAGCTCCTTTGCTGGAGTGTCTGGTCAATTCTCCCTGACACAAGTGAGATGTGACCTACTCCTCATGGAACAGCCGTGGGGCCAGGTGCTGGCAGCATGGGGAGCTCTGTGTAGTTCTGCAAAGCCCCAATGTCTTTCTCCTCTACCATCCTGGAGTATCATGAGGTTAGAGCAGAAATTCCTAACCATCTGTAGGTAAATTCATCCATGGAGAAACTGATTTGGCAGCCTTTGTGCTTGCACAGGATGCATATGAACAAGTGCTTATATCTGCTGGACTATTAGACCTTGCAGTACACCTAAACATTTCTGAAATATTCTTTGGCAGTGTAAAGTAACAGTGAAGTGACCCTCACACTATTTCTTTTGATTTCAAGTCTTTTACCTGAAATCAGAAGAGCTTCTTTAAAAGGTATCCAGAATTTTCTAGTCAGATTTTTTTTTTCCAGTGAGTGACTCATAGAGGTCAGCAAACCCCCCAAAAAAAAAAAAAACAGAGCAAGAGGCACCACGAAAGCCACGGAGGTGAGAGCATTGGTTTGTTTTGATGTTTCTGCCTGGAACACCTGGGACGTTGCAGCCTGTTGTCACAGGGCACAAAAGCCAATGCACCACACGTCGGCAGGGTCACAGGCACACAGCGCCAGGCCAAGGAGACAGTGACAGAGGGCACGGGGCTGGAAAAAGGAGTTTGTTCATGCTGACAAAGCTATAACAGGTCGTTGTGCGTTTGCAACCCAGCTAGCTAAATAATTCCTGCGGTGCTCTCCTCCCAAGCTCGAGTGTCAGAGAAAAACTCTTTGTTCCAGTGTGTGAAAGCTGATGGCTGGAGCTCTTGCCCGATGCTCCGGTTTCCTGTATTTGCTGATGTAGGTGCAGAAAGCTCAGTGCTACACACAGGATAGGGAAAAGCAGTAAGCAACAGGGTGTTATATCACCAGCTAGTATGTCATCCTCATTCAAAGGGCTCTGTTTGAAGCCTGGCATCGGCATATACAGAACATGTTGCATCCTTGCTAGTACCTCTTCAATCTGGTTTGCGAGACATCCTGGAGGATGTGACCTTGGAAGGCAGATGGAGTAGCAAGCCTGCATAATAAGGGCATCTCCGTGTCGATGGCAGCCTGTTGGGTACAGGGCAGTTAATAAATAATGAGGATGTCAAAGATAACAGCAGGAAAGTGGGAGCAGGTAACAGCTCTGTGGCCAGCCTTCTGACAGCCGCCTGGCAACCTCCAATTAAGCGGCACACGTTGCCGTTCGCCCGGCGTGGAATGCATCTGGCGCCAGCACCTGGGTATCATGGCGCTGGCACCGGGGCAGCACCTGCCCCTAGAGCTGCGGGGAGCTGGCAAACGTTTGGCAAAAGCTCTGTGTGGGTCTCCTAGGGAGTAAATCCCTGGAGGCAGCAGAAGAGACCAAACAGCAGCAAGTTGCCAGGAGGAGCAGTGCTCACAGACCCAACACCAAGGAGTGTTCAAGGAGTGGTGAAACCCTGCATGGGGCAGGGAAGGGAGCCCTCACAAGAGACAGTTGGATCAGCTCAGCTTGGGACTTGCTTTTCTCTTGCAAGAGAGCAGCACATCGGCCTTGGCCCTACGCCGAGGTGCAGGCACTGCGAGGGCAGCCCCTCTAGATTACAGTCTGATTACAGAATTATATCATGTCACAACTCAAATATTGGGACCCTGACAATGTCCGAGGTGTAATTGATCTTCTGATGACTTTTTAAACATCTGGTGAGAGGGGGCTGCTTTCCAAACAGCAAAACCTACACCAAAATGATCTTGATTTTTAATAATTATTCTATCCTTGTTTGGTAAATATGCCCACTGTTAATGGTGCTTAATGGTGCCTGTAATTGGTGTCTAAAGTTATTTAAAAGTAAATTTACTAGAAAATAATTAGCAATTTTATAGTTCACTACTTCCTAATTTTGTTGATAAAAGTTTTTCAGTGGTTTTTTTCAGATGACACAATAGGGCCGTGCTGTGAAATGGCTTTTTTTCAAACTAGCAGGAAATTTTGCACACAAAATAAGATTAAAAAAAAAAATCTCCCTAATTTCTCTGCCTGGCAGCCAGCCCTCTGTCTCCTTTTATTATCCACTGACTTATCCTTAATCAGCAGCAGTGAAACTTCCCAGGCACTGCTCGAGCTTGTGTTCTTTATGACCTTGGGAGGTCCACCCCAAGCTGTGAGGCCAGCGAGGAAAGCTGCACCCCGCTGAAGGGCCACATCTCGCTGTCTCCATCACAGGGACAAGCCTGCTATGCTCAGATCTGCAGGCGGTGTGACTGGTCCCTGCCTGCAGAGGAAAGCAGGGTTAGAGCTCTCCATTGGGCCTTGACCTGATCCCATGCAGGACATCTCTGGTGAGGCTACTCGACTGTCTGGAAACACCTCCCATGCCTGGGACCCTGCAGCTTGGGTGCTGGCCCATGCAGTCCTGCTTCTGGCCCTGCTCCTGCCCCCAGCTGTGGCACGCTCCTTCCCCTGGCTTTTTTGGTACTGAGATGGCTGCTCATGGCCAGACTGGTTGGCAGTGGGTCAAGGCCAGTGTGTGCCATGGGTCTGCTGCCCCTGAGTGTCGCTGCTACTGGGGGGCTGGTAGGAATGGAGCAGAGAAATGCAGCTGATACAACATTTTATTGATTGGTGTTGTGGGTTCAAGTGTTCAGTTCAGGATTTTCATACCGTTCAGGTACAGTGTGACACTGACAGACAGTCAGACGCGTTTGGGAGGAGGTGACAGCACAGCAGTTTGGTTTCAGAAAAGACTAACTCTCCATTTTCAGTCTCTGAACCGTAAAGTACCAGCTTTTCCAGAACAATGAATTACTCAGTCTGTGTATAAAATTAAATATAATTTATGCTTTGCTAATTGAAATCAAATACAAAATTCAATTTCCTGTGTATTCTAATGCTGACATCTGAATAGGTTTTTTAAAAAAAAGTGTTATTAACCTGACTCTCTCTCATTTGGCAGGCCACTCTCCAGCCAGATAGAAAATGATTCCCTGTCAGGGCCCTGCATTAGCACAGCAGACACGGGTGCATTTCAGAAACAGAAAGCAAAAAGGCTTCCTGAGGCTTCCCTCAGCCCACCCCGGGGTGGCCAGCACATTCCCACACCCCTCCAGTGCTGCCGAGGGGCCAGTGGCACTGCGGTGGGCACCGGGGGGTGATGTGGAGTGGCCATGTTGGGCTGCAGCAGTGAGATCTCCACTCCCACCAGGTGTTCGGTGTCCTCTGAACTGGAGACTCCAGCAGATATAAAATAAACCTCTGAATATATGGCAGAAAGAGCAAGAGGACAGCCAGGGCAGGTAGGTGAGGCACAGGCAAGTCCAGCAGCAATGGGGCCAGCTCGCTCTGTGACCCTCTGGAGCCTCTCTGGGAGGGTTGGGTCATCGCTGGAGTCCTGTGCTTGAGCCCTGCATTGCAGCTCTGTGCTGCAGCCCTGTGCTGGAACCCTCCACTGCATCCCTGTGCAACATCCCTGTGCTGGGGTCCTGCACTGCAGCCCTGTTCTGGGAGCCTGTGCTGCAGCCCTGTTCCAGATGTAAGACTGAGCCCCAAGCATGACTATGCTTCACCCCAGCACAGGATGGATGCTCCTGCACAGCCCAGCCGCAAGACATGACTTTCCTAACGGGGTGTTTCCTTGTAATTCTCAGACAAACTTATCCACATTTTCAGATCTCCTGTCCTTCCAGCGAGCAACACGACGAAAGAAGTGACAGAGGTCGGATGGTACTTGAGGACCAGGGGCTCCTCCTGGGAGAAGCCAGCCTCAGCTGCGCAGGGAGATACATGGCAGTGCTCGGACCAGACCAGACCACAGCCAGGGTGTGCAGGGAGACCTGCTGAGTGGGGATGAGGGTTCTCAGGCGCTCTTTCATGCTTACAGAGACCTTCCTTGGAGAAAAATTGCTCCTGGTTAAGTTGTGAATGGGAATAGAGTCACAGCTGCTGTCACACACAGCTGCCACCCTGCCAGGTCCCAATGGGCTGAGACAGTGTCCCCTGGAGCCAAGGCCCTCCGGCACGCAGCCAGGGTCCTGCTGGGTCCTGCTGTCTCTGCTGCCAAGCTTTGCTCCACACTGTCAGGGGCAGACCACCACAGGTTGGGGCTGCATCATGCTGGGAGCAGGCAAAAATTTCTGGATATCCTTCTGGTGAGAAGTATGGACACTGGGCCTCAATGAGCCCCCTGGTCCTCCAGCTGAATCCATTGAGCAGCTTGCACCAAATTGTGTAACAACAGTTTTCACTTAGGAGCCGGTCTGACATTTTAATAATGTGTGAAACAGTGTAAAATGATTCCTATTACATACTTCCAATTTTCCTGTAGTAATTCGGGGATCCATAGGTCTGTGAAAAACTGTGTTCTGTCAGGAGCTGTTTTTAAATCTAATCAGGCTAACAGGAACTGACATGACGTTAGCAGGGACCTTGCGGTGCACCTCCAGCCTGGCCCACGGTGGAAATTTTCCAAATGGCTTCAGCTCTTGTTCTCACCCAATCCAAGGCACCGGCACCACTTCACGGCGTAATGAACCACATGACAGGCCATGAAACCCAAAACAGGTTCAGCTCATTGCTCAACATAACAGTGATTTCATTTGGTTAGGCGCATCAGTAGGGATTTCTTGCCACCTTAATCAAACCTGAGTTTTGGTCCTCCCACAGTGATCTCACACTGCATCTCTGCTGCTTTCCAGCAGCCAGGGACTTGCCACCTGCAAGGGAACAGGGGACTTGCATGCAGCTACGCTCCACCTGGGAGGCATCCCCACCGCTCATAGAAACAAAGCCAGCAGAGAGCCCTTAGAAATCACCCTCGCAAAGGGAACATTTCAGCAACACTAGCTCTGTGTTTTTCATTTGTTCCCTCTCTTACTGTTTTTCTCTCAGTAATGGAGATGGAAACAGTACAGCTGTACCCAGGTGCTGCTGGCCTACTCTCCATTGATTCCAGCTGCATCTCTCATCACATCTCTGGAGAATCCAGTTGGGATATGGGCTCACTCTACAGTTTCTAATAGGATTTGTGAATTTGGTTGACTTGGTCATTTCCACTAGAAAGCACACTTTTTCTTTTTTTTTTTTTTTTTTTTTTTTGCACAGAGCAGTGCTCACCTTGGGAATTAATTGCTTTTTAAAATTCTGAAGTAAAGATGAAGGCTGCTTCTGCATTTTGCAAACCCAGCCAACAACAGCAAGCAGCAGCCTTCTTGTTTTCAAGGTGCAAATAAAGGGTGGTGCCAGGGGCCCCAATGCCCAGCCCTGCCCTGGCCCCATACCTCTCTCTTGGTTCCCACTGGGAGCACCTGGCTCCAAACCATGAGACAGACACGGTGTGGCCTTGCCAGGAGGGGTTGCACAGGCATCTTTTGGCATCCCAGCCAGTTGGTGAGACCTCAACTTGCTCACAGTGTGTGCCTGGAAATAGGCTTTGGTACAGCTTCCAGGAAGAGCAGAGGGATCCAGTAGGCCCCAGTTCTGATTTCACTAAGAACCCTGGCAAAGCAGGAACAACTCTCTTCCATCAGAGGAGAATTGGGCCCAGGTGTTTTGTGGCACATGGAAATACTAGTTTTAGTGCAACAACTAATTGAAAGATCTGGTGCAAATGAAGTTTCTGTACATAGTTCCTTTGCAGCATAACTGGCTTTATTCCTTCCACACACAATACCAGTGTGCACATGAATACACGTGTCCTGACTTTACCAGATCTGATGCTGCTGTTTGGGCAAGCCTAAAAGCCAGGGCAGGAGAAACCAAACCTGTGAGTTTGTCCCCATTTTGCTGGGTTTTGTGAGCCACCCTCCCACTCAGCTAGCCAGGGTAGAAGGTGCTGGTCCTGCCTGTTTGGGTGCGAGGGGTATACCAGTAGCAAAGTGTTGACACGAAGCATCCCCTGATCCCAAGGAGCCCCGCTCCCTCTGACCCCTCCTCCCACCCACGTCCTGACCACTCAGTGTCATGGGGAGAGCCCAAGTGCATGATGAGCCACTAAGTTTTCAGAGCTGGAAATGCAGGGCAGCTTTGGCTGCAACGCTGACAGTGCAAGAGTCTTGCACTCACAAGGCTGAGCCTCTAGCCACAAGTGAGTTTTGGGCCTCTAATGATGATTTGCATCTCAAAAGAAAAGAGCTTTTTTTCCTGATTTCATGGTTCTACTTATCACTTTCTTCCTGCTCCCACTGGAAATCTTGGCCCGTCATTTGGTAAAACATGACATTGAAGGGTTTGTAAAACTTCCTCAGTCTGTGGATGACATCTGGGTCTATTTTGGGATGAGTTCGACCCTTGGACTTGCCCAAGCACCTGGGGGCACTGCTGTCCTCTGGCTTCTTTAGACAGGGGAACCCCTTGGTTTTATTAAAATAAAAATGTTTCTCTGTCACAATCCTCTTGAGGCCTAAGAAGTCCTGGACCTTGGCCATCTCCCCAGCTGGGTCAGTGATGAGCCTCTCGCCACTGACAAAAAGGATTTGGGAGAGGGGGAAGTACTGGAGCCAGTTCTCCAAGTGTAGGGCATAGATCCCAATGCGGATTGCACTCCAGGAAGCATCAATCAGCCCCAGGGTCCGGTTCTTGAAGGCCAGCACCTCAAAGGTGGGGATGTCTGGCTTCTTGGAGAGGGTCTGAGTGTAGTCTGAGATGGCCCGAGTGACCGGGTTCCGCACCACCACGATCAGCTTCGTGTCCTTGGCCATGGAGTGAATGCGTCGAGGAGCCTCGTTGGTCACGAAGTAGCTGGGGGTCTTCTCCATGGTGATCTGGCCATCCAGGGTCTTGGGCATCACATTCCTGTGTAGAAGCAGAGGAAGGGTGATTAGCAGGGATCCTGGCACAGGTGGATATCTCACTGTCCCTGTACCATGCACGTGCTGGCAGGACTTTCAGGAGGAGGGATGCTGCCACACCTCTGGACCTCAGGGACCAAAGCAATTCTGGCTTTGGTTCTTGTTGGATTCTTGACACGATGGGCACCTGAAGTGTTAAATCAGGCTTGGTAACACATTATACAGTCAATTCGCCATAGGCATGTGTAGACAAAAGTTAATTGACAATAAACCTGTACAATACCTGTCTGTTCAGCAGCCATCTGCTTCCATTTGCTCAATTAAGCCTATTCACTTCAGAGCCTTGTACCAGAGTGGTGCAGTTAGGATTACACAAGACCTTTTTGTTATGATGACATGCTTTTAAATGTCTCAGCTAATAAAACTTAATACAGAATAAGATCCCTTGCTTCTAGTACAATAATTAAATTTATTTACTATCTTGTGTGTGAGAAAGAATGACTTTTCTTTTATCTCTAATTCACATGCTCTGTCAATAATTAATTGCTGCTGGGTTTTGAGCTTCCTGTGCAAGCACTTTTATTAGCCAAAAGGAATTTGCCTACTGGATAAATTAGCATGTAGCAAGACTTTCCTGGATAGCATATTACCATATTGTAAAATGAAACTGCAGTGAGATAGCATTTATATCTAAGAAAATGAAGAGGTAAATGCTTGTCCCAGCTGCCCCCAGCTGCTTATCGTAGCGAGCCAGCAGGCATTAAATGATGTCCCTTGCAAGAGCATTATACTCTCTTTCACACCTCCTCAGCTGCCGGGTGCTGGAAACGCGGGAGGGCAGTGCACGAGCCAGGCACCGCCTCACCTCCCCAGCCTGCACATGCCATGGCTATGGCAATGGCACGGGCTGCACTCAGGTATCTGCTCTGCCATCTGCATGCGCAAGTGGACAACTGTCTGTATCCCAAGAGCTGTGGAGTGCCCACACCTGCCTGTAATGACTCCTGCCAGGCACAGACTCGTGTAGTGCAGGGGGCATTGCCAGTTCCTACTGTCTTTCCCAGTGCCCTCTGCACGGACTGGGCCAGATGAGACCATGCAGGACACCACGGAGCCATAGTGTGACTGTGTGTGCATCTGCATCTGTCAGAGTGCTCCCCTGCAAGGGGACTTGTCCAAAGATTTCACAGGTGCAGCATTGACTACTTGCTAAGTTTTATCTTAAGCTTTTCAAATACCCATGCACAGGCACACCCACGCTAAATGTAGTTTAACCCGTTGCTTGCTAATTTGCTCTAAAGACTCTGTGCCTGAGGGTACTGCTGCCTGGGAAGCACGGGGAGGAGCGGCATCACTGCTCCCAGGAAGCAACTGCAGCACTGGCCAGATCTCCTGCAGCAGACATGGAAGATGGAGATGCTCAGGGTCTTGCAAGATTGTCCCTTCGTATTGTAACTATTTTTAGTACAAACACATGGTGAGGAAGCAATGTGAATAGGCTGGAAATGGTTCTCTATGAGAGCACCTTGGGCACCGGCCACCGCAGCAACATTGACGTCAAACCGCCGAGCCCCAGGAAACAACCATTTCAGGAATTACGCAGCTGAAGTCTGCAGACAGAAGTGGCTATCAGACAAGGCCCAGATAGGTTTGCTTGTCAGCATTGCCTCCTATTTGTGACTGCTAAATGCAATGGCTTGCTTTAAATCTCCCTGTAATTTGTGTTTTTACTGCTGGTGTAGTCCATCCAATGGGACTTGTTTCACCAAGGTGCTACTGGAGGAGGTGCTGGACCCCCTGTGAAGGCAAGAGTGGGTTTGGTGCTGCCACAGTTTGCTTGTATTTTCAGGGGTGTTTGGTGAAGAGGCCAGCAAGGCCAGGCCCTGTGGCTCCTCCTCTCCTTCAGCCAGCATCTCCCGTTAGATCAGTGTTTTGCTCTGAACATCCTTAGCTGAAGTGGCTCAGTCTCGCTGCCTTCACCACCCTCTCCTACACTCCTTGAGAGGCAGGAGCAGTGCAGTGATACTGCTGGCTGTGGTTCTCCCTGCCACATCACATCTAGCCCCAACCTGGCAGAGTGCTTCCAGTATTGCATCTCCCTCCTGCTGCTGCACCACCCATCATGCACCCAGATGTCACGAGGCCATGTCACCCTTGGCTGTGCTGGCTGAGGTTTATCCATTGCAGCCGGCAGCGTGTTGCTCCTCCATGAGCGGGACCCAGGCGTGCTGCTACAGCCCTTGGGACAGCATCTGGCACTAGAAACCCTTCGGCAGTGGCTGGAGGCAGTTTCCAGCCTTGTTGGGATGAGCACTGTGCACAGCCAGCCACAAACCCTGCCCCAAAGTGTTTCCAGAAGAGCAGGAACCTGTGATGAGGAGCAGCAGCTGAGCTGTGCTGGAGCCAGCACTGATGGCTGCCTGTGGGGCTGTGTGATCAGCCTCAGAGAGCATGCAGAGGAGCGAGGCAAGAGCTGAAACCAGGGAATAAAGGTGCTTTCAATCCAGTGACTTTGCCCAGGGCGCTCCCAGAACAGGTTTCTATTGAACCATTAATTACCAAAATCAATGTGTTACTCTTCTGTTCCTTGCTCTACAAAACAGTTATTTTATCATCAGTTATAGCTAGTAATTTGTGTGCATTTCCTTTTTAATGGATTCTATCACAAGCTACCAGCAGACCACATTTTCCTCTGCTGCTTGCTGTCCTGTGCTAACACCCAAAGCCCTTCCAGAGCATGACAGCTGCCAGCTCCCAGGGACAGCAGAAGTGCAACCTGGGTGCTGGCTGGGAGTTTTGCTGCCAGGTCTCCTGTCTTTGACACTGGTCAGCAATGGGAGTCCCTGAGGAAGGATTAAGAATCTCTCAACCAGCTATGGGAGTACTCTGCCCATGCTCCTTTTCTGCTCATTCCTATTACTGAAGATTGAATGAAGCAGAAAGTGTTAATATTCCTTCCCAGTCTCCACAGTTAGTGGCAATTCTAGATATGGTTAATATGCACAGAGGTATCCAGTCTCCCCTGTGTCTTGCTAAGTTCTCTGCTCAAAGACATTAGCAGCAATAGGGTCCATGGGCTCATCCCTCAGTGCTCAGGCAGTGTTTCTCCTTTGTGCTGACTCTATATACACTGCTGCCCTGCTCCATGAGGATAGGAGAAGGGAGCTCTCTGCCTTCTTGTTTGATCTCAGCCTTCTTTTACACCATGGTAAAGCTTGAAAGCTTTACAGCTCCCTTTGCCAGCTCTCCACGTGAATACTGAAGGTCTCAGTTCACGGTAGGTTCTCCCAAAACATCCCTTTCAGGCCAGGGGCATGTTTGATCTTGAGCTGGTAATGGGGGTGAGGCTCTGGATTGGCGTTACTGCTGCTGATGCTGGGAGCTTGGATCAGTGCTTTGAGACATGAGGGTCAGTTGGGACCAATGGGATGTCAGTGAACCTATGGCATGTGGCACTACTACGGGGAACAGCAAGAGGCAGCTCTGATTTTCGAGTGAACAGGGTACAGTGGAGACAGCAGCAGCCTGGGTAACAGAAGGAGCAGAGTGTAAAAGTCTTTGTACCTTGCAAATAGTGCTGGGCCAGCAGGCAAGCATCAAACCCCATTTTTCCATGATGTCCAGGTACCCTGATGCCCATGCAGGAGCACCACACACAATTGTTTGTGCTGTCTCACACAGGGTGAGCTGCTTTCCTATGCAACAGTCTGAGCAGGAGGAGGGACCAGCAGAGGCAGAATTGGCTGGTGCGTTCTCCTCTGAGTCAGATGCTCTGGCAGCATGAAACAGGCTGTCAAATGTCAAAACGTGGTGATTATGAGATGCTAAAAGCTCTGCTGGACTATGAGTGATGGACTCTCAGACAACAGGGCTGAAGGGGACTGTTGCTGCCTGCTCTGACCCCCTGCATAGCACAGGCAGGCCTGCCCTGGCTGCCTGGGACACCTGAGCATGGCCTGAAGCAGCACCTCTGCTCTGCAGTGAAGGGATTTGGGGAGCCCAGGGGCCAGGCTGCCTAGGGAGGGAGGCCAGGGCTAGTTAACACCACTGGCTGCTACTCAGCATCTCAGCTGCAGTGCAAATTGGTCTAGCCACAGCCACTAGCTTATCGGGTATTTTGTAATACATCTTGTATCTGGTGTCTCTCCTAGCTGACAAGATACTGTTCTGCAAGTGAGTAGTTGTGGACTCTCAAAATAAAAAATCAGAGCAAATGGGGGTGGGCTGGCCCCCTGCCCCAATTGTCTGGCTGTGCAATCAGATTGGAGGGTGTTAATGATGGTATTTGTACTGCATTTGCTCCTGCTCCTCCAACCAGTGTCCCCTGGTGCTGTGAGCCATCTGCAGCCCTTACCCAGGGACTTGCTGCCTGCATAAGCCTTCACTTGCTGTGTGTTATGGATTGTGTCTGTGGTGTGTGGGCTTTTAGATAACAATGCTTTCAAAGGGATGAAAATTAATCAGAATTCAGAGGAAGTGGTACTGCTCCTGCCTGTCCCGCCGTGGGCAGAGGCTGGGAGGCAGCCAGGAGCGGGGTTCCCTCTCCTGCCAGGCACCACCATGCTGTAGCAAGAGCAAACTCATGGGCAGATTTGAAAAGAAGGATTTTGGTTCCCTCTGCTCTAGGGTCAGGGCAGGATGGTTGTCTTGCCTTTAAGATTATATTTACTTAGTTTTTAACTTTAAAATATGGTTTCAATAAGCTGTTGCAAAAAAAAACCCCAAACCTCTAAGCCTTTACTCTGCAGTGGGGACACTTCAGACAATACATTGGAACCAAGTTGCAGTGGCTGATGTTCAAGGATAAACCAAACACACCAGGGGTCTATAAAAGAAGCACAAACAATGCCCCCTTCAGATGATGTTATCATAATAAACAGGAGCCAAGAAATCGCAGAGCTAGTAATCTGAAAGTGTTGCCTCACATAAAGACTGTGTTTAATTCCATAGACAATAAAGACAAACGGATAGATAGATTGGCACTGAGGAGAGGCAGCAGGGAAGTGGTGATCAAGGAAAAGAGGAGAAAAAGCAGATTCAGCCTTTGCTGTAGAGTTTTAAGGATAACACTTGGAGCTGCTGTGTGTCCTCGAGACACCCCTGGCCCTGCAGAGCACCAGAACTACTGCAGCTCTGCGATGCACATGCAGAAATGTCTTTTCCCAAGCTCTGCCTTGTTTCAGAGTTACTTCCTTGGTGCTGGCTTTCCTGGGCAGGGGTACAGGCTGCCTTCCTGAGCTCGCATCATGCAAAGGCAGCTGTGAAAGAGGCCTGAGCCCATCAGCCACAAGAACCAACTCATCCTGCACATGTCCTGCTGTGCGCAATGGCTGTTGCCAGGTGTGTGGCAGAGAACAACTCACGGCACCGCCAGCTCCCGTTGCTGAGAATAACAAAGGTGTTAAACCTGGAGCAACTGAGCCCCTGGCACAGCAGGAATACTCGTCAGAGCAGTTAACCTTCACAGAGCTGCTGCCATGTGCCCTGCCTAATTGCGCATGTGCCGACAGAATGCTAACCAGCTCCAGGCACGCTGACAGGACACATCGCCCTGGATTGCTCTCCTCAGCTGGCTGCTGCAGAGCAGCTCACAGTGCTTTGCTCCTGGAGAGGACCATAGAGCCTTTTAGACACAACTGGGCTTTTCTTGCAGGGTTTCTTTCCCTTTCGATGCCAGGCTGGTTGGTGAAGAGGCACGGCCATGCTACTGACCATGAATGATGGGCCTCTGCAGAGCTGCCCAGGAGGTGAAGCATTAGAACAATACGCATCTACTCATGGCTCTGCCACTGATGTCTACTTGCCTCCTGCACCTTCTCTGTCTCCATCGCGACCCAGCTGGAAAAGGGGTCAATGACAACAAGCCACTGGAAGGAGCTCCACTGCTGCCCAGCATCAGTGACTCCTTCACATGACCTGAGGAACAGCGCCATGTCTTCATGCTTACTGGCAGCAGCATCTCCATGCTGTGCAATGTCAAAAGGAAACTTTTATTGCCATCGCTGGGCTTGGATCAGGAAGTACCCGGTCCTCCAAGCAGATGATCAAATATGGATTGTTGGGTACTTGATTGGGCTCCTAATATTTCTCTCCTCTTCCTTCCCCAGTGCTGTGGCCTGGAGACTGTTCTGTATGCCCCACATGCACTTCCTGTGCTTCTGCAGCTCACCAGTGGGACGGGGGACTCACTGCCCTCACTTTGTGAGTTCTTTGTCATGAAAGCAGCCCCCAGCCGCTGTGCAGCAATGGGCATCTGGCTCCCATTCTCCCCCGGTCTGCGGCAAAGGCCAGCTCTAAGCCCTCATTGGGAAAATGTGCTGTGGTAATTGTGCATAACTGCTGGGTTCAGACAAGCTCTTTAATTTCAAAGGATACATTTTATAAATTCATGAATTTGCATGTTGCCAAAATCCCCTTGTGGTTTATTTAAATCCAGATTATCTTGTTTATTCCTTCAGTCACAGCTGTCATTTATCTCTGTGTAGGCAGCTTGTTCACGATGTTGCAGGTTTCCTGCAATCCCACTCAAAAAGACTCTTTGTTAACTGTATTTTCATGTTCTCAACAAGAGAAAAAAAGTTCACAGCAGTTCCCAGGGCTTGGAGAACTGTAGAGTAGGACACGGATTTGCACAATTGCTATCTGAAAGAGGTGATGGCCAGGTGCTGTACCAGTGTCACCTGCCCATAGAGCTCATCTCTGTTTGCGACTCAGGGTGGAGCAAACATCTGCTTTTGTCTTCTGAAAAGACAAACATGAAGTAATTTTCCTTTTTATTATTAACACATTCTGGTATAATTGCTTGAGCTGTCAACTGTGACCTGCCAGTAATTCAGCAGGCGTGGGACTTTCAAGGGGAGAATGGCATTGCAACTGAAGACTGCAATACACATTAAAAGCAGAACCTATTTGCTGTAAGCCCCCAAGTCAAATCTCTTGTTGAATTTGTTCAAACATAAATTTACAGCTGAATTTACATAGGTTTAATGTTTTATAATCTTTTGGGTCTGTGAATCTATATTCAAGACTGAGTGCATTAGCTTAGAAATATTGTACTTAACGCTGAAAATAATTTTAATCTCTTCAAAGTCCAATCCTTTGCACATCACTAAACCACAGAATCCAATCCCTTCTAATAAGAGACGCAAAACTTGCATCTGTTGCTGTCTAATAGATTCATACTGCTCTAATTCAAATGGCTTGCACATGTCTGTTAAAAACACTAAACACAAATTGTAAAGCACTTCCAGAAAAGAGGATGCCAGTTCAGACTGGGGCTGAAGCAAACCAGATCTCCCTCAGGAGACTTACTGAGAGAGCGTAATGGTTTTGAAGCTGGTGGCTGTTGGAGAAGGGAGCAAACCACCCTTCTCTGTGATGAGCTCTGCCCTTGCTGGACTCAAATTGGCAGGGGTCCAGCTCTGCCCTTTGCTGGACCCAAATTAAGGGCTGCCTGGGACTACTGGTTTCCCTCTTCAAGACAAACAGCTTTCCCTTGACCCAAAGTTTGCAAAGCCACTGAGTGTTCATGCAAAATGCTCTCAGGAGGGGCAGTTTGAGACTGGAAGGGCACTTCCTTGCTCTGTGCCAAACATGTCACTGCTGAGCTTCTCCCCAGATTCTCCCAGCATCT
Source organism: Urocolius indicus (assembly GCA_013401255.1). Taxonomy (NCBI): domain Eukaryota; kingdom Metazoa; phylum Chordata; class Aves; order Coliiformes; family Coliidae; genus Urocolius; species Urocolius indicus. The sequence continues at coordinate 141,153 of WBNH01008997.1, forward strand.
CTCAGGCTGTGCAGGAGTCAGGAGTCCAGGACTCTACAGCCAGAGCTGAGACAGCCACAGCTTTCACTGCAGCCAGGGGAATAACGAGTGTCCAGGGCTCAGGAGCCTCTCACTGCCCCACAGCAGGAGCAGTGCACCCCACAATAGCACCAGCGTGCCCTGCTGCCGAGTGTCCTGCGCCCTCTGGGGCCACTTGGGTCTGTCCTACAAGCAGCAACATCAGCAGGGATGGATGGATGGAGAATGCTCCGTGTTGCCATACCAACGCAGGTGTTAACACGGTGTTGACTAACTGCGAGCTGATCCCATCAGAGAATGGAAGCATTGAGTTGCTACGGTAACCAAAATGCCAAATTGGAAATTGTGTCAATAGAAAAGTTATCCAAGAGGAGGGAAGTGTGCACAGCTGGGCAGCACACTTGAGCCTGACTAGGACAGCTCAGTAGCCCCAGAAGGCATCTGCCTGCCCAGGCCATCAGGAGCTCCTGTTCCTGGGCTGATGGAAAAGCTCAGGACATGGCAGAAGCTCAGCTGTGTCCCACGTACCAGCTCTAGGACAACCACTTCATGAGGCATGACTGCCTTGCTCTTTCCTCTACCCTTTTACCTCTGCTTTCCTCATAGACATGGCCAGAGGGGCCCGTGCCTCTCATTGCAGCAAACCCCAAAGGACAGCGCTCCTCTCCAGCGATAGTGCAGGCAGCCCAGGCTCGTAGTGCACTGCCAGTGATGGCTGAGCACACAGCTGGAGGAAGAATGCTACCCACGAGCATCATACTAGCTGCTCTCCTAGACACTGATGAAAACGCCTTTGGAGTACAGTCTGTTTCTAATATGATTTTTCATCATCTTACCCAGTCCAGAGTCCAACAATTGCAATGAAAGGGATTCTGTGTCTCCACAAAATGCAAAATCTTTACCGGCTCATTGGCACAAGCTTAAGTTGGGCTGGATAAGAAGTTACTCCTGAGAGCCCGCTATTGATTCTGTCAGGGATTCAGAGGTTTTATAGGCATCGCTCAGGATCTCTTTAGTACTTGTACCTTCTTAATGGCTCTCATCGCTGATAGAACTGAAAACATCCCCCCTGCGCTCTGGGAAGCAGCTGAATCTGTGCCAGGAGACAGAGCCGCACTGCCGCCGTGGGAGCTTGGCCCCCATCCACGGCCAGCAAAGCAGGGAACCGTGCCGGGGCTCCTCCAGTGCATTGTAAGAGGTGGGGGAAGACACCAGGGCTAGGGAAAGAGGTGGGTGAACTTCATCCAGGAAGGCTCCTCTCCTCCTACCACTATGCAACAAAATCAGTGGGCAGCTGGCTGAGTAGCAGACAAAAATATAAATACGCTCTGATTTCACTGGGACCATCTGGCTCATGCATGATAGGCGGGTAAGAATGCTATAATCATGGAGCAGAGAACTAAGCTGATCCATTAAAGTCTTTTAGCAGAAGCAACTATGGAACCTGTATTAATCCAGCAATGCTTTGTGAACAGACATCACAAGGTTAGATCCATTCAGTTGCAATTAAAAATAACCCTCACTGTTCAGGCTGGCTTGGATAGCTATTACAGCACCGCGCTCCCCGAAGGCTCTCATGTATATAGATTGTTGATGCTCACACAAAGCAATCTGAAATTATGATCTTAATGCTAAATCTTGCTTTCTTCTGTTCTTTCCTCAAGTGGATCTCCTCTGGGATATGGCTGTTGCCTTGTGCCAAAATCCCTCAGCCAACCCACTGCACAGCTTACACACAAACTGTACTCTCAGATTAGAGAGCACTGCTATGATTTCACCGCCTTCCTAACAGGGGCTGCCCTTAACCACATCCACCTTGCCAGCAGCCATGATGGGTGCACAGGGGTGTGCTGACTCCCGAGCTGCCTGGCCAGGCCCAGCAGCTCACCTAGAAAGAGCCGTCAGAGCTCTGAGAGCTCCTGGCACAGTTGGAAGTGCTCAGCACCTCTGCACTAGCACACACCGCTCACAAGCACAGCCCCTGGCACCACTTGGTTTCGACTGTGAAAAGCAATCTCAGTCATGGGGATGGAGATGCGTGTTCAGAGTGGCATCGTTTTACCAGAGATAAATTTGGCCTGATGTCTCCAATTTTAGTGTAAGATTTATTGTTGGTCAGCACTCAGCCATGAAACAGGTTGTGAAAAAAGGCTGGAAATTCATATTTCTGCTGCAGTCAAAATTGTTTTGACTAAGCTGCACTACCATTCTCTACAGAACTGCCATGATCCTATTCACTGGGAATATCTCAGTGTTGTCTACCAGATTTAATTACTGTTTTAATCACAGTTACAGCAAAGCAGCATTAGTCTGAGTGCCCTGCCTCTCACACACATATTGGAACAGAGACTCACTGGCAGAGGCAGTGGTGGGTTTTCCTGCCTCCTTTGACTGAGGATGTTCAAGTCAAGTCTGTTCCAAGTCCAGCTTTCCCTTCAGTGTATGGGTACAAGTCCCTTGAGTGTCACATCACTTATTTTCCGCTGTCACAGGAGGAAGGGAAAACACCTGGATGGCCACAACTTGGGATAAATCCTAGGTCTCAGAAAGGCAGCATCCAACCCAGCAAGAGGCATGCCCATCCTGACGAATCTGTGTAACCATGTCGAGCTGCATGCTCAGGAGAGGCCTGGTCTTGCAGAAGGGGTTCAGAGAGTTTGAGGGGGGCATAAGCCAGGGGGGAAGAGCAGCTATGTAATTAGCAAGTAAATAGAAATCAGCCTTGAAAAACTTGGAGCATCCCAGTACCTGTGTCTCATTCATGGACAGCTTGCTCTGCAACGTAGATCTTCTAGAGAATGGAGATGCTCCTGTTTCTCCCCTTTCCTGTTCCTCACCTTCTCAGGAGCTGCAGTGAAGCCAAGGGTGTCCCCTGCAGCTCCAGGCTTTCAGGAGGTGTGTGCCAATGCTCAGTGCGGGCCAGCTGCAGAGCACAGTGGAGCAGAAGGGGCAAAGGGAGGAGACCCTTCCCTATGCCTTCTTGGGAAGCATCAGCACAAAACTCTGCCAGGTGAAAATCCCTGACATGAGCTCTCAGACCTCACTCTTGGTCTTTGAGTTTGGCCAAACCTACAGTATCCTGAAGAGCTGTTGCCACCTAGATTTGTCTGGAAAGATATTTGCAGCTGCTGCTCCTCCAGGAGCTGCAGGAGCAGCCCTCCATGGGGGTGGGTACCTGGGCTGGGCAGGGGCACAGGCCTTCATCAGCTTCCCCTTGCATCCTGGTGCCCAAGCAGAGGTGAGAGGCCAGCTAAGCTGAGGCATGCACACCCCACTGGCTACCCTGGCCTGCTCGTCGGCCTCAGGTCCATGCCTGCCCACATGCCAGTCCCTAGCACAGATGCAGATAAAATGGGCATGAAGTACATTAAATGCTTATACATGTGTTGGCCTGTGCTTGCAGGACAGAAATGCTCTCTGAAACACTAGGTGCAGTGCACCTTGTTGGCAGCAGGCCATGGTAGACCTCCCTTTCCCACCTGCTTAGAAGACCCATTCCCAGGGTGGGATCTCTCCCAGGACAGGAGGCAGGACAAGCTCCAGTGCAGCCAGTTGTGTCCTCCTGCCTTACCACAATTGGCAGGAGTCGCAGGGCTGTGTAGGCACCAATGCAGGAGTGTTTCCATCCAGCTTTGCCTTGCTGATTGCTAAGTAGCACCTTGGAAATTTCAAGACTGTTAATATATACTACTGGTAGTGCATGCTACGGTTCCTGGAGAAGCCAGTTCAATATGGAAAAGATATAGTCAAGGAAGAGAGAGGTACATACACAGTCCAGTTCACTTTAAATACTGACTTGACTCAACTGAGCAGTTCAAGCCATGTCTGTTTCCTGAAGATGGGCCCTTCCTGATCAGGAAGGCCATGGAAATGGAATATTAAAACATAGTACTGTAAATCTATACATTATGAGGGGTCTTTTTTCATCTTCTGGAAAATTTACTTCTACCAGGGAAAGAAAAAAAAAACCCTGGCAATAATGGCTGCCTAAGTGAAAGCACCGCTGCTGTATCATGCTAAAAGCTTTTCAGAGAAAAACAGTAAATAAATTCCACTCTTCAGATGTATGTGGATGCTGCTCTAACACAGTGCCAGAGTAACAGGCAAGCCATCAACAGCTAAAAGGCTGGGAATTGTTATGGAGTGACAGAGGAGCAATATCCGCAGAATAGTTTGAATAACAGAAGTAATTGCTGTTGTGGTTTAACCCCACACAGCAACTAAGCTCACCACCTGCTGACTGCTGCCTAAGCATCAGTTTCTGTACTGGACATGATGTTCTGTGGTCTGGAGTATCCCTTTGGCTGCTTCTGGTCAGCTGTCTTGACCATGTACTCTGCCAGCTTCTCGTGTACCTCCTCAGTGGTGGGGCAGAGGAATGTCCTTCACTTAGGGCAAGATCTAATTAATACGCTGATGCTTTAGTTGTTACTACCAACATTATTCTCACTAAATCAAACACACATCCCTGTACCAGGTACTAGGGAAAAAACTCTGTCCCAGCTGAAACCAGGACAATTGTGCCCACCCTGCTGCTGAACCTTTACATCATTGGCAGCCAAGGGAAAGGAGATGGACTCTCACCCCACTAGCAGAAAAGGTTTTGACACTAACCTGCTAGTAAAGGCTGCCAGAGGAGCTCGTGGCTGGTCAGAGGCAGTCAGGAACACAGGCCTCTGCATCTTCTAACCTGTTTGATTTCTAGCTGTAGATAAGTCCATACAACCACAGTAGCTGAAAGTATGGGCAAGTGGGGAGAAGGGCAGCTCCTGCCAGGAGGTGACAGGCTCTTGGGGAACAGAGGATGCTGGAGGTCACAAAGCCAGTCCCAAAGCCCTCTACATGGGCATTGGGTGGCCAGATCTTCCTAATTTCATTGACCACTCATCTGTCCAAAACACAATACCCTACATTTCAATCTGTGCAGGAGGGAATATTTCCATTCATCCCCTGGAGCTCAGCACTTGCCCTGGTCAGAGCTCTGCTGCCCTCCGTTGCCATTACCAAGGAAGCAATGAACACCACTACCCCCTCCCCCTTTACTGCCTCTTCCCTGCAGCTCCCCATCTGCCTCACTAGAACCAGATGGCTGCATTAGTTCCCAAGTCCTCGGAGCACCCTTGAGGCATTGAGTGGTGACACTGCACCACCTTGGCTCCACCATCAGAGAAGCTTTGTGATGGCCAAGACATCCCCCAAAGTGACTGCCAGGAACTGCACAGATCCCAGATCCCTCTATTCCCAGCCAGGAGCACTTTCTCTGCCCCAGGAGGGAGTGGTGCCAGCCAGGCTGCTGCTGAGGGCACAGCTATTCATTATTTGCTTCTGCCGATTATTTTAGGGTTTAAGTTCATTTATTATGTATGCAAAAATGGTAATATAGCAACTGAATGTCTTTTAGGCATACAATATCCTTATTATTCAAAAGCAGGGTTTTTTTTTCCCCCTCCATAATTGAATGGCTTACCTTATTATTACTTTATGTTAATGACACAGCATTTCCATTTTTCTATAGGATGCTTAATTGTAAGCAAAGTGCAATCAGAATCAGAGATGCCATCTGTAACTGACAGCATCATAATAACAGGCAGCATCACAGGAACAAAGTACCAAAATAAATGGCAGTGGGGAGAAAGCCACCTCTGAAAATAGCCAGGAAGCTGTTCTGGGCTGGGACACAGCCTCATCCACACAGGATGCTCTCTCTGAGCAGTGACAGTTTGGGCATTAACACAGACAGAGTGATATTTATATCAGTTTGTACATTTAATCAGTTTTTTTCAGTTTTTGGCGAGATGTGAACTATATCCCTGTCCAAGGCATTTGGTTCAAATCAGCTGAGACAGAGAATAATCAAGATTTATGATCCTCATTCTGACTGGGATCACACAGTCAGTGCAATCGGTACAGCAGAGCTTCCTCTCTGAGCCCGAGTGACATCCCTTCACTCTCCCTTGCAGAAGTGATTTAATGTCCATCTCAGGAACTGTCAAAATGTGGCTGCAGCTCCAGATAACAGCAGCTCCAGGCTTTCCCCCTCCTGGCACATGGCCATATGCTTGCCTCCCAGGCAGCAGCACTAGAGGGGGTACCACTACCCAGTTAGGGGTTGTGTGGCAGAAATCAATAAAGTAGTGCTTTGCAAAATAAATGGGATTTCATCTTGTTCTGCCTCTCAGTACAGCTGAGAGCAACCAGGAGGAATAGCCTGTGGTGCATCTGACCTTCCTTGTACAGAGCATCCTTGCTGGGGGAATGTGGCAGGTTCTCTGCATGCCACATACACACCCAGCTGATGGGGAGTGGGTTTGTGACCAAAGCAAACACTGAGTCTGCAGCAGGGAACAACCCTGAGAACAGCTCAGGGGGTAGCTTCCAGCAGCAGAAAGAGTTGTTGGCGCTTCTAGCAGACAGCTCTATTTCCAGGGGCTCAGTACTAGTCCAGAGAGCCAGACCTGCACTCTCCAAGCCCTCAGCTGGGAAGCCAATGTTTAGATGAAAATTAAATGATCCAAAAGCAACTCTATTAAAAAGAGAGGCAGGTGATGGAAACACAGCAGTGGCAAGGCTGTTTCCAAGCTGTTTTGAAGGCAGCCACTCCATGCATACAGGCTGGCCACAGTGTGCTGCTGCTGGCATTGCCTCTCAGGATGCTCCAGTGAGCTCTTCCCCAGACAGCTGCTCCCATCAGTGAGAGATGGACCTGAGTCTGGGCCACACGGCTCAGCAACAACTGTGGAGGAGGCTTCTGGCACATTGTGTGCTTGTGTACCCAGAAGAGGCCCCGCAGGCCTTGAACAGCATCTCTCTTTGGGCAGCTCAGCCCAAGCACCTCAGCCAATAAACTCCATCTCCTGGTGCCTGTTTGGTTAAAAACAGGGCACTGTGAGCCCAGTGATGAAGGCTTGGCAGGATCAGTGGATTCATCCAATAAACAGGGCAATGGGAGCTCTGTCTTGATTGTAGCAGTCAGTGAGCTGGGAAGGGGAACACAGGCTTGCCTTCCCTTGTGCACAGCTTGAAATGAAGGTAGAGATATATGCCAGCCACAAAGGGAAAGTAAACACTGTTTACTTGCCATACTCCAGCCTCCATGTAGTGACGTTGTCAGTACAAGTGCCTGTTAGTGCTTTCTTCATTGTTTGTTTAGCCATCTTTTCCCTGTACACATACACACTGCATGCAGCATAGCTTAGATGTAGCCAGGACTCTATTACATTCATACATGCAGTATAACATTCAAACAAGTGAAAAATCAGACCGATACCACTCCAGTCAATAGAGTAAACAATTCCTGGTTTGGATAAACAGAATTACCAGTGCTGAAGAGCCCTGGGCAGCACTGCACACTCTGATTAGTGTAAATGCTAAACACAAACCAATTAACACTCTCTAAGTCTGCTTATCTCATGTCACTTAGTGCTGAAATAAAGCCTAACACTAAATACACATATTGATTTAGCCATTAAATCTAGCATCACTCAAAATAGCTCATTTTATTAGTGAGAAACAAATAAAGAAGTCACCTTAATTTTCAGAACCTAGCGTGTTATGAACAATGACTTAATTGCTGTATCCAATACCAGGCAGCTACGGCTGATATCAGGAACAGACTGATACTACTTAGCCTGAAAATGCAACCTAGTATGAGCACAGGCAGAGGAGAATGAGGGCATCCCTTGCAGCTTCTTGCAGCTTCTCTGTGGAAACACACTGCACACTGGCCAACACTGTGCTAGTGGCTTACAGAGACAGGCTATCAATGACACCAGTGCTAAGAACACCATTGCTCTGCTGGGACCAGGCACAAGTCACCAGCATCAATAAACCCTTCCAAGGAGGAGGGAAAGACTTGCCACACAGTCCCAGCAGACATTGCTGGGGCTCTTCCCTAGAGTGCAACCAGCAGTGACAAAACACTACTCTTAGTCCTAAAGAACCAAAGCTCTTTGTGGTTTGATTTGGGGTTTATATGCCTCCTTAATTTAGAAATTATTGGAAGCTGGTGAGTGGGAAGTTGATGATGGGAAGAGCCCAGCTGGAGGTATCCTGCCCTAACGAGCACTGGGAGAAGGCAGGGATGGGGTATGTGGATGTTAGGCAGGCAGTGTGTGATGTTTACATTCCTAATTACAAGAGCTAATTCTTTGGCTTGGCCAGGTGTCCCTTCTGCAGACAAGGTTAATGGGATGTGAGAGGCCACAGCTGCCACAGCACCAAGTGAAGAGGACAGGCAAGGGACAGCAGTATTAATCAGCCAGGAGCAATGCAAAAATGGTTATCTCAAGCTGTTTGGATTAAAAATAAATCTCCCTGAGTTTAATATTCTGCCAGTCAGCTCCTTTTTGTAGGTGGAATCTATTAAAAAATTATCTTTCTGCTAAAATGCTAAAGTATTTTTGACACTTAACAGCTTGCTTCAAGCAAAAAAAAAAAAAAAAAAAAAGCAATAAATACATGGGAGAGCTAATTGGCTCCAGTACACTCAACATCCAGTCCACCATGAATAAGCAATGCAGTGCCAGCTCACTGATGGCTCCAGCAGACCCCACACACCTCCTCATGAGCAACAGCACGTCTGTTCTGGTCACCCCTGCTCACTCAGGGGAACTGGGAAGCTCCTACCATGATCCAGCAGCAAAACAAAATGAGCCACAAACTGAACATTTAGACCCCAGGGTACTGGGAGGGCCACGTGCTGTCATTTGTTCTTACCAACGTCTGTACTTTGAGGTGCTTAGTTTTTTGCAAGATGCAGAAGGAGCTGCTTAGTAATGTAGTCTTCTCAATAAAAATTAATGCTTTAACAAGAGGCCAAACAGCTACAGCTAATGTACTTCTGAATGAGATCTAAATTTTATTCATAAGCATCAGTGTCAGGACTAAAATAACAGTTTTATGGACACTATGAGCATAAACAGCTCTGCTGATTCAAACACAGAAACAGCACTTCTGAATGAAACAACTCATTCATTTGGAACAAAAGCATGATTTAAATACATGCCTCAAATACAAGAGAAAGCCAAGGACAGTATCCTTCTTGTGAGCCTAATTCCAAGAACTGCACTGCAGAGTTGAAGAGAGACCAGCTCCTGGCAAGAGGACGGTGATCAGAAATGTGCTGGGAAAATAGGAGAGATCATTCAGAAGCTGTCTGGGCCATGACTAGAGGTAGGATGGGATGTCCTCCCCACCTCCTGAAGCATCTACATGTGGAAAAGAATCCCAGATGGGAAAGAAGGGTGCTATGATGCTGCATTCAGGATGTGCTCGCTCTGGTGCCTGTTGAAACGGCCTTCATTTATTTGGGATGGATTGCAACATGTTCAGATATTTTTCTAGACTCCTGAGTACCAGGTATTGCGAAATAAGAAGGAATTTAAAGAAAAAAAAATCTCTGAGGGGTGGGGACATCACTCACCAGTGTGTGGGAGGATGCACAGAGCATCTGCATGGGCGGCTGTATTCATACAGTCATCGTATGGGATGTGGTAATGCATGGTATGGCAGCAACTATGCTAAATTTGTGTCTCTGGAGAAAAACAATGCAAAGGAGATGACCTTGTTTCTTGCAAATGTTTCCAATCATTGCTGGTCTTTATGCTCTACTTCTGCCTGTGCTGTTTTCCGCCCCCTCTCCCTGCGTCACATGCTGTGGTGGTTCCCAGGAGCCAGTCACAGTGCCAGGAGCTGCCCTCTGCGGCACGTCCTGGAAGCAGGGCAGCTCAGACACATTCCTCAGGTTGAGACCCTTTAGTGCCCCCTTACTTATCATTTCCAGACATGCTTTAAGGAGTGCTGACCTGGGAAGGGCCCCGAGAAACATCTCAAGAAGGACTCTCCAGAAGCTTAGACCAGATCTTGATGTGGATATTGATAATGCTCCGATACCCATCGCTAGCCCAACAAATCAGATATAAATGCAAGTTAAATACAATGATAAAACAGGAAACTGTGGAGAGTTGTAGTGCTCATTAGAGACAGAAAGTCACTTAGATGTCAGGAAACACTGTGACATAATAAAAACTTTATAGACAATACAAGATGGGATGAGAAAATGACAGTCACCTGGATTGGTGGCAATTCCTGTGCCTCAAGGCCTGAAATGACTGGTTCTGCTGGGTGAGGGCCGGGGCTCCTGCAGGCCATGCCCCAAGCCCAGGGTAGCAGAGAAGCCATAGCTTGGAGAGAGTCACCAGGGCAGTTTGGCTGGGCAAGGGAGACTGAGAAGAGACGGTGACAGAGGGGACAGGGCTCACTAGGAAGCTCTCATGAGCATCTTTGTGGAGACAAGGCTCCTCCTACCCACCTACATCAACCCCCACCAAAGGCCTTGGCAGGTGCCAGGTAACATCTCCTGATGATGCCTTTGTGGAGGGTACAGGGGACACCCACTATTCCCCAGTGCATGATATAGCATGTGTATGTGGGCCATTGGGGGACCATGCCAGCCAGAAAGACGCTAGATCGTGGCCAAAACAGGGTTGAAAACCAGATCATGTATTCAGCAATGAGTTTGTGAAGTTGTCTGAATGGTAAGGAAACCATAACAGGATCTGGACAGTTTATTTTACAAGGCCGATTAGGAGCCATTCAAGAGGAAAGTGGCCAGATCTCAGCACTCCTAAGCTCTCACAACACCTTCTGGAAGTGGAAACAGGACCAAGAAATTGCAGTCAATATTCTTAAAGTCATAGAATCATTTTGGTTGGAAAAGACCTCTAATATCATCAAGTCCAACCACTAACCTCACACTGCCAAGCCCTCCACTAAACCATGGCCCTCAGCACCTCCTCTACATGTCTTTTAAATATCTCCAGGGATGAGGACTCTACCACCTCCCTGGGCAGCCCACTCCAGCACTTAAGCCTTGATGAAAAAGTTCTTCCTCATCTCCAATCTAAACTTCCCTTGGTGCAACTTGAGGCCATTTCCTCTTGTACTACCATTCATTACTGGACAGAAGAGATTGACTCCCATCTTGCTACAACCTTCTTTCAAGGTAGTTGTAGAGAGTGATGGTGCCTCGTCTCAGCCTCCTCTTATCGAGGCTAAATGTCCCCAGCTTCCTCAGCCATTCCTTATAAGATTTTTGCTCCAGACCTTCCACCAGCTCTGTTGCCTGTCTCTGGACACACTCCAGGACCTCAGTGTCCTTCTTGTAGTGAGAGGCCCAAAATTTAACACAGTATTTGAAGTATGGACTCACCAGTGCCAAATATTGAAACAGCAAAGTCATTCTCATCATCCCTGAGCAGCCAGAGCTCCCATTTATAACAAGACCAAGCTGAAACCTCTTGCACTGGGAGCTCCTGGTTTCTGACAGCTCCCATGAGCTCGAGGCCCTGTGAGGCAGCTCTCCTTGTGAGCACAGACAGCCCAGCTCTGGCCACCGCCATGCTTCCCGTAACTGGTGTAATATATCTGTGGCCACAAATGAAAGATCAATATTTATTTAACACACACACTACCCTTTAGAGGCCCTTAATTGTAAATTAATCATCATTAACTGACAGTAATTGAACATGCTGAAAGCTACTGTCACGGCTGTTCCCCGTGGTAGGAGGCCCTGGCACAGCTGCAGACGGAGGTGGGAGGCAGGAGAGGGACTGGGCTGGAGGCAGTGCCTGGGCAGAGGGATGCGCAGGGGACTGCTGCAGCTTGGGCAGCCTAAGCTTTGCTCAGTCCATAGCAATCCTGCACTGGAGGGACTTTATGGGTGGGGGAGCCTCCCCAACCAGTGACAAAACAAGGAGATGACCTCAGGAGCAGGCAGGTGCCTCTCACCCTGCTGCAGCCTCAGAGCCCTTAGTGGAACATGCCTCTGCTTTATCCCCAAGTCTTCCGCCCAGTTGGGAAAGGCAGTAGATTTCAGACTGGACAAATCCCCTACCACCCACACATGCAGCATGGAGGTTTATGAGGAGAAATGTGAGGAGTGAAGAGATGGTCACGGGAGGAGGAAAAGAACATGAGCTGTGCCCTGTCTAGCTCACCAGCACACCAGGCTGTGCAGAAGGCACGGCTAGGAGCAGGCACCAAGCCTGGGAGATGCCTTTCCCTTGGAAGGGTGAGGCTGCAGTTTGCTTCTTTCCAGATTTTTCCTAGCTACAAACCAGAAATGCAAGTGTTGGCTCTTCCTCCCTTGGCTCTCCCAGGTCAATCAGGTGTGAGGCAGCAGGGAAGAGAGGCCAAGGGAGGTGCAGCAGAGTGTTTTGGAAAGTGCTGCATTTTAGACAAACTCACACATTGCCGGGCTTTTGAGCATTTGGTGTGCTCTCCAGGCTGGGAGGTTAGAGCAGCTCTACCCTGCATTTCTGGTGTTACTGTGATTAAGCTACAAAATGTAAGTTGGTCCTTGGTGGGGAGAGCAGGAGAGTGGCTGGTGTCCAGTGCCAGCAGGCTGTGCAGCCTGAGCTGGCAGAAAGAAATGCAAATTCTCTTTCTGTAAGGATGACAGTGGCACGAATGCTGACTTTATTAAAATGCAGAAATATTTCAGGGCCCTTTGTTTAGCTCAGAGCCTGGAGGTAATTTATGCACAGGGATGGAGCAGTGAGGGCTGTGCTCAGCTGCCTGGCACTGCCAGCATTTCTTGGCTCCTGCTCCTGGTGTGAAGGCTTTCCAGCTCTAGAAGGAAGGTCTGGGAAGCCCACAGTCTCCCTGCTTATTCTTGCTGAAGAACTTTTCCCCATAGCTCCTGTGTACAGCTCCTGGGAACTGGGCCTTTAACACAGAAGATAATTAAGTACTTGCAGATCAAGTAGGCTGGTCTTCTGCTTCTTCATGCCTGAGCCTTTCCCTCTCAGCCTGCCCCTTCTCCTGCTGCCCAGAGGATAGCAGTCTGATCACACCCAGGGCCTTGGGAGGCTGCTGCACAGGAGATGCTATCCCTGAATGCTGGTGCATGGCACCTTCATGTGCCTTCCCTGCAGTTCCCCTAGGACAGAGACGGGTGCACTATGCTCCCCCACCTTGTCCCCAGCCTGGAAAAGGAGCCATGTGAGTTGTGGACAGCAAGGAGAAGACCTGTCCTGCTGCTGGCTGCAGCTCTGCCATGCTATGGGATGCAAGCTGCACCTCTCCCACGGGAACTACAGAAGCTCTGACCCCTGCAGCCACTCACTCCACTGTACCACCACTGGATCTGCCTCAAGGGCCCTCAGGCTGGGCAGTTCATGGATTTTGCAGCCCATGAATTCTTTTTAGATTTGGAGACTCATAGCTGGCAATTTGAGCCACGGCAAGCTCTAACCAAAATCTGGGGCTTGATTGACTGTTCCATAGATTTGACATCTTTATTCAAGGGGAACGAGTGGGAGTTGGCAAAAGAAATTCCAGAACCTGGCACAGAGATGACAATTTGTTTCTTATGATGAAATACCAAAACTCAGAGAGATGTAGTTCACTCACCCAAGTCAGAACTCCATCATGGGTCTCAGCAAATGTTCTAGTCTGCCACAGACAGCTGGGCAGGTTCCTGGGAAGGGACCTGCAGAGCATGAAATGGAGATTTCCCACTAACCACATGATGTAGATATGACAAGAGAGGAAGATGCTGCCCAAGGTCTCTGATGGGCAGCAGCAAGCACATTTGAAAGGGTCCAGCAAGTCACCGATGGCCTGGAGGAGCTGGTGGAAGTTTCAGGCTGGTGTATTTCAGAGGACCAGGTTTGTTTGGGGGGTGCCAGGGGTGAAACCCTGAAACACAGAGGAGTGTCAGAGCAGAGACAAGAGCAGGATGCTGCTGAAGCAGCGCAGCAGAGACGTGCTCAGGGACTGACGCCAAGCACTTCACCTCTGCTTCAACATCATTACTAAGGCAAACAAAGGCTCCTGGAGCTTGTTGACAGGGAGGTTTACTGAGATGAAATCTTTGCATCAGGTTATGTCTTCTTGCTTTGAGGAGCTTAAGCCATGTCCAAGATCAGGCTAGATTAAATCCCTGACTTCTACTGCCATCCATGAAGTCTTGTCTAGGCCAATTTGCATTTTCATCTGCATACTAATGCAGGACTTATAATTAGCAAGAAAACCTCCCCAGCTCATTGGTCCAAAGGTAAATGTCTGCAATGGAAAGAAAACAAGAGGAAGGCTCCGGCCGCTGTGCAGCTCGAACAGACGTTCCCCCCGCACTGCACGTACAGGATTTGCTGTATCCTGACTGACAGGACATCGGGGGCTCTGCTGCCTAATCCTGCGAGCTGCATGTCTGGCATTAGGATGTGCACTGCCGGGGCTGTGTTTTGAGAATATTACAGCATGTTTGACATAAAGTCTGGCTTCACTGAGCCAGGTTTATCACCTGATAAAAGCTGCTACACCCAGACATTCCAGGCAGAGCAGAGGGCCTGCTATTAACAAGGAAGTAGACAGTGAATAAATCCAGGACTTCTGCTTTCATGCAGGTGAGGTACAGAGTTAGGCTCAAGGAGAAGAACTATGCTCTCCTAAATTCCACCAACGCCCTGCAGACATTGATTACCAACAGCTGGTAACAGGCCACAGGTTTGCCGGAGTCAGGAGGAGGAATGGGGTTTTGGGAGCATGTGGATCTGAGTGACTGGAACCAGCTGTCCTGGAGGGAGAGACTATTCTTAGGTGGGTATTTGGATGCGGTTCCAAGGAACCTGCCTCATCGCATCTAAATTCCTCTCCCTGTAGTGGCATGGTGACAGAAGCCTTCCCGTATGGCAGTGTGGGAGGGAAAGCTTCCGCCCGCCATTGTCTGTGGCGGATATCAAACGGCACGCTGGGTGCCTGCCATCGGCAGCAGCTGGCAGCCTCCTGGCTCGGTAGCCCCAAGTAGCTCTGGCAGCTCATCAGTCGGTGGGTGAGAAGCTGCATCCCCGTCTCTCTCTATCCAGGAGAGCACAGGGAGCAAGTGTCACACATGGCACGGGGACCCTAGCTGTGGACCACCATTTTGAGGTATTTAAACACACCATTTCACGTCCCCCAACACTTCGCTTCTCTAAACCTCTTCACTTCCAGTTTCTCTGCATTTTGATCTCCTCACTACACATGCTGCCAAATATTATCCTGGCAATTTCCAACTCCGTTAGCAAACAGCCAATAAAATCTTTGGTTCTGGCCAAGAGCAGAGGCCCCAGTGCTGGGAGCAAGCACGGTGAGGCTGGGCCTGTGGCACCAGGGAGCACAACCAGGACGGAGCTGGAGAGGGTCCAGGATGCAAGGAAGGAAAATGGCTATGGCATTGGCAGAAAATGGGTTCTGTACCATGAGTGACTTCATTCCAACTGGATGCACTGTGATGTGTCGTGGGAGTGCCTGCCTGTGCCCCGTCCTGCCCCAGGCAGCCATCCATCCCAGCATGCTGCATCTCACTGCTGTTCTTGTGCCACCATTGCAGGGCACTGCCATGTCACCCCTGCCCCTGCCTGAGCTCACCTCTGCCCTGGTTCCAGGCTGCCAGGGACAACGTTAACAAGTCTGTTCCAAAAAGTGGACACTGCATTCCCATAAACTTTCCTACAGGAAACATTTCTCCTCTGTACTTAAAAGCTTCCTCAAAGTTTCCAGCAAATTGGGGTTACAGTAAAGCAGAGTCGGGGTCAGCCCATCCTGTGCCAGAAGCCGCCGTGCAGCCCTGAGTGGCACACGGCCATGCAGGGAAATTAATCACTGTGGCTAAGCTCCTTTCCTGATGCTGTGTCACAGCCACATCGCCCTTGTTGTGCTTCTTAAGTGGAGTGTCTTCCTTGCACTTGGTCAGGGCTGTGGCTGATTCAGATAAGACTGAGACTGGATCAATGCTGTTTGACAAGTGATGCACTCCCAGCCACCCTGGCCATGAGGCTTCAGGGCACTGACAGGCATTTGCAGTGCCCTGACCTCTGTGCACGGAACATGGCACAGCATCTGCCCCAGAGAGTGCTCCTACACAGCATGGAGGGCTTCCTCCCAGAGCCCAGTGACCCAAATGGCCCTGGTGCATGGCTGGGAGACATGTCTCGTCTCCAGCACAGCAGAGCTGGCCTGTCTTTGCACTGCTCTGCTGACACCACTTGCCTGCACAGCTCTCCCTGCAAAATTTCTTCTGGGAAGGCACCAGCCTCCCAGGGAAACTTGTCTACGTTGCCAGGAATTATAAACTCTGACCCTGCCCCAGCCCTTACAGAAAGGCCGTTATTTCCCTTTGACTACCTGCCCTCTGAGAGGCTTTACCACAGAGGACTCTCAGGTCTGCTCTTTCATTGCTGTGCTTAGCACTAGACAAAGCTGCCTGCACATTGAACACTTAGGGCATGGCAGGTAATCGTGTTAGATGTCTCTGTGTTATCTAACCAGTTCACAAATACCTTGCTCTAAGGACTACCCAGCTCTGCCAGCCCCAGCTACCAATGCTCTTTCAGCATCTGGTCATGGCTGCCTGCAGGCAGGCGCTCACAGGCAGTGGAACAAGGGAGCAGGACAAGGGCTGGGGAGCTGCAGCCAGTCTGGGCTCACTGTGGGGACAACTTAGACCCAGTAGGGCAGGGACATCCTCCCTAAAAGCTACCAAAGCCCCGGGCACTAACATGACTCCACTACTGACTCACTGCAGAGCCGCTTGGTCCCAGCAAACAGCCCCAGCACCCAGCACAGGGCAGTCCTGCCAGACCTCGGCCCTCTGCCACCTGCCCTATGCACACCCTGCCCCTTGCAGGGGCTGGGGGCTGGGCAGCACTTCCCACTGTCACCTGGGGCTTCTCCAGACTGTAGGTATTTGCTATGCCTTCTGCAGCTTGCAGGGATGAGGAGTGCTTGCTGGAGGCAGTGGAACAATTTCCCTGCCTGAGGTGGAGCTCTGGGGCAGAGCAGTCTCCATCAGCTCTGACCTGCTTGGTTGCCAGCACTGTGGGGACACTTGGCAGCCTCACTCCATGGGGACACACTTCAAACCAAATGCATCTCCAATTTGAGAGTGCTTGGGGATCGGCAGTGACGGATAGTGGTGGTGGCTGTCCTGGGCAACCTCAGGCTTGCATAGAGAGACATCTCCCTCCTGTTAGATTAAACAAAAACCCAAAAAAGCCATAATCCACTCTAACTGCTGCTGTGATTTTCTTACCCATCACAGCGGCAACTTATTTCTACCTTCCTGTTACCTCCAGAAGCAGAGGAGGTGAAGTGGGGCAGCTGGCAGGAAAGTAGTGAGAACACCTGATGAGCACCTGATAGGCATCCTAAGCTCTCTGATGCTGCAACGGAACCAGCAGGACCAGAAGGATAGGTCCTGCTGACCAAAGACAGGTAGGTGCCTATGGGCAGGGTCCCAGCCTCCCCAGTGAAGGGGTGCAGCACTGGCCCTATGCACCCTCAGGATAGTGGGAGACTCAGATGAGTTCCAAGAGTGGGAGAGTGGATTTGGAGATTTATCACAGCAACAGCATCACTGGTTGTCACACTGGACAGCCTGGAAGGGTATGTCAGGGCAGGGTAGTGACTGCATGCGGCAGGTGAGGACAAGGCAGGCAAGGGAGAGGTCTGCACCATTGCACAGGCCCCCTGCACCCTGGGGCACATGAACAATTCTGCAATTCTTCCCTACTTTGGTAGTCAAACCTGGGACAACCTGTCTCTGAATTCAATGCCTTCCTCCAAATTAGCTCCAGAGCACACAGTACTGTAACATTTTCCTATAAAGCTACACATTCTTGTTTGTTAGCTAGTGATGTGGCCAGAAATGACATGACTAATGTACTCCTCTGCTGACAGTGTCTCTCCTTGCTATCTCCATCACCTCTTGAGGGGTTCAACTGTAATCTTGAGGCTGGGAATGGTGCCTGCTAGGAAGGGTCTGAGGAGCTGAGCCTGGATCCTGGAATGGCTGTGGGTCCTGGGGATGCCAAACACACTGCTATACTCTAAGACACGAGACCTGTCCCTACAAAGGAGCAATAAAGAATTTCAGTATTGTGCTGAAGTTTTAGAATCCCCATTTTGCAATTGAAAAAGCGTTCCTGTGTGAGTTCACATATGTCAGTATGTCTCTGAGAGTGAGCAGAGAGCCCAGCAGCAGCAATTGCTAGAAGATGCACACAGTGAGTGTCCCTGGAGGAGCGTGTCCAGCTTTGGGAAAGACCTCTCCCCACACCCCCCTTCCCTCCCTCTCTGCTGGCCTGACAGGTGTGGGCTCACAGCCCCTCTCTGCCTTCTGCACTAGAAGACCAACAGATGGCCCTGCAGGCCCTGGGCAGAAGGACCTTTTGTGCATTTTGTCACTTTTAAGCACCTGATTAACCCATCCAGCTCTGCTGGTTTGCTGGAGAGCAGCTAACCTCATGGCCTGGGTCTGCACTGGACCTGCAGGTCCCTTGGCTCTGCTATTCCTGGCCCCAGCCTGGCTGAGGAGCAACCAGCAGCCAGTGGCTCTTCCTGGACTCAGCCCTGCCGTTCAGCACAGCCCCTTCGAAGCTCCATGGCCGCAGCTCCAGGCTGTGATCTTCAGCTGGGCAGCCACAGCTGCTGGTGGGTGCACAGCTGCTGCCAGGAGCAAACCTGCAGCCTGAGAAGGATCCACAGCTAGCTCACCAGTTACGGCAAGTTACACCAGAGGAGGTTAGATTCGACATTAGGAAAAGCTTTTTTTCCTGAGAGGGTTGTTAAGCACTGGAATGAGCTGCCCAGGGAGGTGGAAGAGTCACTATCCCTGGAGATATTTAAAAGACGCATACATGAGGAGCTGAGGGGCATGGGTTTAGTGGTGGTCTTGGCAGTGTGAGGTTAGTAGTTGGACTTGATCTTTTTTCCAACCCAAATTCTTCTATGAAAATACTTTTAAAAAGTCAGTCAACTGTCTGTCAATTAGCTTGTGCTGAGGAACATAATTACCTTTAACACTCACAGTATACTCTTCTGCATTCCTGGAGAAGGCAAACTTCTTCTCCTGCCTGGTACAAAAGACCCCTACACTTTACTGCCAGCCTCACAACCCCAGTGCTGCAGGGACGATGACCAACACTGTTAATGTCAGTGCCACGGACTACCCTGGACTTGACATCAACCTGCCCCAACCCGCCTACACCCTGGCAGATCAGGATTTCAGCACTTGCGACATCAGGAATCAGGAAACAAGTGAAATGCAGAACTGCAACATCAGCATTGGGAAAAAGAGTGAAACTCAGAACTGCAGCATGACTCTCCCCCTCTGCTCTGCTCTCATGGAACACTGTCCCCTGCCACCCCTGCCCCTCCTTCCCAGAGCATGATGTTCAGCTCTGGGGCTCCCAACATAAAAAGAACACAGAGCTGTTGGATAAGTCCAGAGGAGGTCACAAAGGTGATCTGAGGGCTGGAGCTCCTCTCCTGTGGAGACAGGCTGAGAGAGTCAGGCGTGTTCAGCCTGGAGAAGAGAAGGCTTCACGGAGCCTTAGAGCAGCCTCCAGTTCCTAAAGAAGCCAACAAGAAAGCTGGAGAGGAACATGTGGTGACAGGGCAAAGGTTAACGTGTCCAAGCTGAAAGAGTGTAGATTTAGATGAGATATGGGGAAGGTCTTCCCTGTGAGGGTAGTGAGAGACTGAGACAGGTTGCCCAGAGAGGCTGTGTCTGCCCCATCCCTGAAAGTGTTCAAGGGCAGGTTGGATGGGGCTTTGAGCAACCTGGACTAGTGGAAGCTAGACAGCAAGGGAGTGAAATGAGATGATCTTTAGGGTCCTGTGCAACCCAAACCATTCTATGATTCTACAACTCCCTGTTCTGCTCCATGGTTGCAGCACAAACCTTTCGGCTGCTGGAGAGGAGGAGTTCCCGCAGATCTGGGTCAGGCTTCTTGATCCTGTGCCTGGTCCTGCTCTATTCCCACCATTGTTTCTCTCTCATTTTTCTACAGATGCTTCTCCATACCTTCCCCAAGAACTGCTGTGCCGCAGCCTGTGGCTTGCAAGGCTCTGGCTGAGGAGGGGGAGTGACGTGCTGGGTGCTCCCAGGCTCCAGTGGGGTGCAGCAGTGCCTTAACCTAGTCGACACTGCCTGGCGAGCTCTTTCACATCTGGCAAACGCCGCTTTCCCAGACTCTTCCTTGCAATGATGGTTTGGCCAACACACTGCAGAAAGGGTCCCACTTTCATAAGCTCCATCTCCAGAGGAAGACGTTGTCCTCACAGTGGGTTTGCCTTGCAACATCTGTGGCCAAGCAGCATAATGCAGGCATGTCAGGACAGGAAATCTCCATTAAAAAAATCTCCATAAAACAGAGAGCAAAATAAAAAGGTTCCATTGTAATCCTATTAATGCATCTCCACACAGGTTGGTGTCTCCTGAAGAACACTTCCCATTAAAGAAATCAATTTGGTATTCTGCTTTTTTCCTGTGGTACATATTGAAGTGGGATTTGACAATGATGAAAAACAGATTTGTGTTAAATACTGCCAATAATGTCTCATAGCTCAAGGTTACAGCTTCTTGTGAGCGACAGACGCTCGTAATCCAACACGTTGAAAATACTGCACTCCACTATCAATTATCTGGAGTTATTAGGTTTTAAAATAAACTGCACATCTGGACTTCAGGCCACACATTTATTTTACGTTTTCCTTGCAGTTGCTTCACCCTCTTCTGGGCTATCGAAAGCTCTGAGGCTGTCTGCCACCAGCCTTTGCAAAACACAGGGCTGCTCCAGCTGCAGACTCACTCCAGCCTGTGGCCTACGGAGTCTGCGTCCTTGGTGCCTCCAGATTTTGGATTTGCATAGAGCTCCAGACTTCAGAGTGGCTTCAAGCAGACAGGTCATTTTTTGAGCCTCTTCTGTTCCACTAAATACAAACTGCCTAGTTTCAGATTCACTAGTTTCATTGGTAATTTGAAACAACTGTTTTTCGTCCTCTGGTTCCTCAGAAGCCCGTAGCAAAGCAGTTTGCTTTGTGTCCTAAATCCCAGCTTTGATGCTTGACAAAAGCTTTCTTTCCTTTGATAAACAGAAATGGAGCTAAACATTAATGGACCCTTTTCTTCTCTCTTGAGAAGGCAGGGGAGCCTTGCAGGGGAGCCTTGCAGGGGAGTCAGAAGACCTTTCGGAACATCCTTTTATTTTGAGGCTGCAGAAGTATCAGCTGAGCCAGCATCTGCCAAGGAGATGCCCAGGCAGAAGCATCAGAAGTGCCCAGCTGCTGACTGAGTGCGGGGAGCTTGGTGCCAGTGATGCCACAAGGCTGGGAAGCAGAGCACAGGCTGAATTTCAGCCCTTGCTTGGGGATGCACAACATTATGCAGAGGAGGTACTGCCAGGGACCAAAAACAACAGCCAGAGCTGGGGAAATGAAGATGTAATGGACAGGTTCATCTGACAGGTAGGAAGTGCAAAATGACTGTATACTTGGGTCATAGACCAAGGTATCTGGATCCCTGTGCATTGCGGCTAGCTGTCTGCCCAGTCATTTTTCACCCTAATTTGTGAGTCAGTAAAGCCATACAGAAGCCCTGTCCCATTTTTTGATTGTTTCCTGGGACAAGAAGTCTGTGGCATGAGTCCTTACAGAGATTACTTTGGCCAAGCAAGGGCAGGAAAGTCAACCAGCTGTGGAAGAGGCCACAAGAGTGAGCAGAGGGCTTGAGCTAACCCAGCCTGGCTACCAGTGATCGTAAACTGGGGCACAGCCAAGTCGTTTGCAGACCACAGACAGTCATTGGCCCTACAAAACCCAGGATAACAGTGAATATTCTTGATTCTCATCTATCAGCACTTCATTAAGCAATTACAGATCTACAGACATTTCCCTTCTATAAAGTGTTCCTGCATCAATGGCAACAGCCTGCAAATATTCTAGGAGCATAAACAGAGCAATTAATCAGGGTGCTATAATGGCAAGAAATTAACATAAGGAAAACACCGACTGAATATCAGAGAAAGTTTTCTGGCAGCAAACCCTGTTAATCAGAGAATTGCCATCCCAAGGAAAGGGGGAAACTCCACAGCATGATACAGGTCAGAGAACCCTGGCAAATATCCCAGAGGGAATGCACAAATGCTGGCTCGTGAGATGAACAGGATAACCCAATGCATGACTTGCTTTTCTTAATGTCAGTCATTGAGTGATTTCTAATGATGATTCACTGCCCGGGTAAAGGTGCATTCATTCATGGCTTGTCTGACAGGGCAGTAACGTACTCACTGAGGTCTCCCTCCCTGGTAAGAGCATTTTTTACTCAAGTCCTTCATGCTCATTCTGCTGCCCTGCCACTGGCTAGGCTTTGCAGACAATTATTCCTCTGCAGTGGGTTATTCCTTTCACACAATCACAGAATGGTAGGGGTTGGAAGAGACCTCTAGAGATCATCCGGTCCAACCTCCCTGCTAAAGTATATTCCTCTCGATCAGGTCACACAGGAGCACATCCAAGTGGGTTTGGAAACCTCCAGAGGAGGAAACCTCCACACCCTCCCTGAGCAGCCTGTGCCAGGGCTCCCTCACCCTCACAGGAAAGAGGTTTTTCCTTGTGTTTAAGTGAAACTTTTTGTGATCCAGCTTATATCCTTTACCTCTAGTCCTGTCAGTGGACACTACAGAAAAAAGTGTCACCTCATCCTCCTGACATCCACCCTTTAAGTACTTACAGGTGTAGAGGAGATCCTCCCTCAGTCTTCTCTCCAGGTTGAACAGCCCCAGGTCCTGCAGCCATTCCTCATAAGAGAGATGTTCCAGTCCCCTCATTATCTTGCTAGCCACTGGACTCTCTCTAGAAGTTCAAAATACAACCACTTTGCAGCGGGTTATTCCTTTGCAGAGGGTTGTTCTTTTGCACCACATAATCCAAGTGCACATGCCATCTGCCTGGGGGCTCCCTGGGTAGGCAAGAGCAGCCCAGGGCATGTTGGCCACTGTTTGCTAAACCTGAGAGGAGCAAGGCTCTGCCAGCATTGGTTTCTGGTGGATTGGCTGCTCCTGGGCTGCACATGGCAAATGCTGCCTGTGGTTGAATGCTGGAATTTGCACCTTCTGCAGCCCCGTCACCTGGGGATACAGACCCTGTGCAGGTGCCAGACTGCAGCATGGGGAGCTGCCTGGGAGAGGACTGGAACCAGATGCACCGGGTCCTAGGAACTGGTGATCCCATGGTATAAAAACAGTTTAACAGTTTGTGTTGCTCTTTACACATATGTTAATATATTGGGCCAGAAACAGGAATTCTACAGAGGAGTTACAGTTGCAGCCTCTGCTGGGAGTGGAGGTTCCCAGACCGTGTGGCGGATTCCAGGTTGTTGCAGGTTGTGCCTGCCTGCCAGTGACACAGGGCATCCCGCAGCTCTTCGTCATACACACACTCCTGCACGGCCACTGTGAGCAGGAACGCTGGGCTATAGACGGTCTTTGAAAGAGCAAAAACTGCAAGGAGATGCAGTAAAACAACCACAGGTCATTTGGGGTAAAAAAAAACTCTGACATTACTCTGCTTTTACAACAGCTTTTCCAGAAAATTTGGCACACTGCAGTGAGTACAAGAGCACGGCTGTGCCTGTGCTGACCTCTTCCTAGGAGGTGTCTGTGGATGCAGTGAACCCCACTGCTGAACTCTCAGATCTCTGCTGAGGCTGAAGCCCACTGGTTATGGTACCTCACTTCCTCCCTTCACGTCACCTGTGCAGCTCTGGTTGTGCTGTGCAAAGCCTGCTTGCCACATGCCACCATGTGCTTTGTGATGACGAAACACGGCCAGTGTTCCTCCTAGTTTTCCTTTAACCACAAGACTCAGGTGTCCTGGACTGTGGTGCCTGTACATGGGAGAGCCAGAGCCCCCTGTTTACAGATGTGCTCTGCAATCATGGAAACCAAAAAAAAACCTCCCTATAGCTGTGGCAAAGAAATAAATCCAAAGGGCTGGGACAGGTTCAGTCTCTGCTGGCTGCTCCCTCAGGGCCTCCAGAAGGCCATGCTCTACCTGTCGTGATGCTGGGAGTCGAAAATAGAGAAGACACTGTCTGATTTTAGCACATGCCATGAATGAGTGTTGCTACCCCAGTCTCAGGGTGCGCCTGGTGCAGCTGCAGAGGCTGCCAAGGTTACCTCCACCAGCCCCTGCTGCTGAGGGGAGGCAGCCGCTCAGAGGACGTGTCTCCTCCAACATTGACAGATCATTTGCTCTGTGTGTCTTGTTGCAAACAGATGTCTCTGTGCAACAGAGCAGCCACTCGAATGCTAAAGCAGTTTGTTCCTGGCGCTCCATAAAGATGTTATATTTGTTGCCAGAAGTTAATCTTTAAAGATTTTTAGAACGATCAATAACCAGTGGATGTATGCAGAGCAGTCTGGAGCAGCATCCAGGAGCACCTCCCAGTGCAACGAGCACCCACGCGGGGCACAGTGCCAGGCGCCGGTGACCGTCCCCCACAGCGGGACTGAGGGGCACCAGGACACTGGGAGAGGAGAGCTCAGGAGACTGGGACACTGAGCACTATGGCACTGGGAGCTTTTGTCACTGAGGGGACCTGGGCAGCACTAAGCCAAGCCAGCAGCGGTGGGGATTCCCAGAGAGCATCAAGTCTTGCTGGCACAGGACTGTAGCCAAGGCTACACCCAGCCCCACAGAATCATAATGGTTGGAAAAGACCTTTAAGGTTGTAAAGTCCAACCATTAACATCATACTGCCAAACCCATCACTAAACTAAACCATATGCCTCAGCACCTCCCAGGGATGATGATTCTACTACCTTCCTGGGCAGTTTAACAACCCTCTCAGTGAAACAGTTGTTCCTACTCTCCAATCTAAACCTCCCCTGGCAAAACTACAGGCCATTTCCTCTTGTCCTATCATTCATTACTGGGGAGAAGAGACCGATCCTCACCTCACTATAACTCCTTTCAGGTGTTTGTAGAGAGTGATAAGGTCTCCTCTCAGCCTCCTCCAGGCTAAACATCCAAAGCTCATTCAGCTGTTCCTCCTTAAACTGGTGCTCCAGACCCTTCAGCAGCTCGGTTGCCCATCTCTGGACACCCTCCAGCACCTCAGTGTCTTTCACTGAGTTCCCACATGCCCATCATGAGCTACAGGCTCTGGCTGCTGCCTGCTTCCTGGGCAGCTTGTGGGCACACAGATGTCTGTGAAGAGCAAGGGGAAGTTTAGCTTCAATCTGGCAGGCAGATTAGCAGGAAGAAGAGTATTCTATGCCAAGAAGTCAGAAAACCACTCCATTTGCATTGGGCAAACAGTATGATGCTGGGCTGTGCTGCTGGTGAGAACAGCATGGACTGAACGAAACATGCTTGTTTCTGCAGAACACACATTTCATCTTGGTCCCACAGTGGCTGCAGGAAAACCAGATGCCTTTGCACAGGCTCAGGTAATGCCTCATCACCCTCATAGAGCTCCTGCAGGCAATGCCTTCAGCCCCTGCTCTTTTCCTTTTGAGAAAGAACCAGCATGGTGCACCTCCGTCCCAGCTCCATGCTGGTCCCCAGACCTGGGGAGGGCTTAGTGCTGTCTGTGCAGGCACATGGCCTAGGGGCTGTTTCAGACCTCAGCGGCCCATCACTTCAGCACTTGGTGCTTGAAGAAAGCCAGGCCACGAGTGTTTCAGGAAAACACCCCAGGTCCCATCAGACCTGCTTTGACCCTCTGAGAAAAATTTCCATATTCATGAGTCTTATCGCTCCCCTCAAGCTGCTGTGTGAACACAAGCAATTCTAAAAGCAGCACCACACAAAGACAGATTTTGAAGCCGTTGGGGAATTAGTAATATAGTTTCTCAAAGATTCACTCTCCCTGTGCCTGTCCTGCCTGGTTCCAGCTTGTGTTCCAGCACCAGTAGTCCCCAGGCAGTGACTTAGTCCCAGCAAGGCCAGTGGAGGTCTGATGTCCCTCATGGCAGACGGCAGCAAAAGTCCTTGTGTTACCCACAGCGTGGGGCACTCAGGCCAGCGCCGTATCCACAAGCACTGCCTGCTTGCTGGGAGGAGGATGGAAGCAGGCTTCTGGTGAGGTACTAGTGGCAATGGGTGCCAAGGCATGTGCCAGCTGAGGCAGAGCTGGAACAAGTCTCCAGGTTGCCAGATCAATGCTGTGACCAGCTCCAAGCTGCTGCAATCAGCCTGCCCAGGCCATGCTCTCAGGCTGCAGTGGCCATGCAGCCTTTGCTGTTTGCCACTTTCAGCCCTGAGTGCTGCATTTAGCATTTTATTGAGGAGAGCCATTATCATTTGAAAAACATTCCAGCCTTCGTCAGTGCTTATCCTTGTCTGACTCCACAAAGCTTGTTCACGCTTTTATCTCCTGCAGACTAGATTACAGTAATGCCTTGCAGCTTGTGGCTTGCTAGAAGGACTGATTACCAGCCCTCAGCCCCACAGGTCAGAGCCACAGCTGCGAATGGAGTGTGGCCACCATCAACCCAGTGATTCACCCTAGGGCTTGTCCCCCGGGTGGTTCTCCCTCTTGGAAAGGTCTCAAAAGAAGCACACTACAGATCACCAGCCTTAATGAGTGCTTTGCACAGTTAGTGTTTCAAATGCCCCCATTGCCCCAACCACAAGGTGCTGGTGGGGCTCTGCAGCTGTCATCATTTGCAGGGGGGGTTTGTTTGCCCAGAGGAGACTTCGGTGGTCCATCAGCTGCCAGGGGGGCAGTTGTGCCAAAACAGCTGCTTCACTGCCTTGCTGCTTGGCACTGCCCAGTAAAACTGCTCTGGCATTTGTGAGACCAAACATATCTGTTAATGCCCCACTGGACTGGTGTAAAATTGCCTGGGAAGCAACTGCTAGAAACCTCTCTTTCCCAGGAATGGTCTAAAATGCCACTTACACCTGCAGGCAATGACTGCAGCCAGGAGCACTGAGGCCAGCCACATTGCCCGATCCCTTCCCTGAATGTGCCCAGGGAGAAAACAACGCTACCGGACACTGTGCTGCCCCACTGCCCTCCACATCTGGCACACACCCAGCAGCCACTGGTGAGCAGGCAGTGGCATGGATGCAGCAATGCTCCTGCACCATCCCTGTGGGGCTGAGCCCTGGCCTCCATTCAGCTGGGCTGGGAAGCAACAGGGGAGCAGGGGGGCAAAGGAGCAGGAAACCAGGGGGGCAAGGGGGACACACGGTCCTGGGCTCCTCTGCTGGTGGAGCTGCCAGTGTTGCCCTTCCCATAGCATGCCAGCTCCTGTGCAAACTAACCTGCTGCTCTCCTTGTGTCTTTTTGCTGCTGTATTAATGATTTCTTATAAACTCATGTTTAAATTACAGAACCAGGCAGGGGGCAGCTGATTTGAGGGCTTTTCACACCATTAGCCTTATTGCAATCAGTTGTGGGCTGGGCAAAACCTTTGACTGCACCCCTGAAATGGACTGGGACAGGGCTTGTAGCCTCCCTTCCCACTTTTGCTACGTAGGTTTTCACACCAGAGGGTCTCTATCACCTCTTTGTTCCAGGGGACAGCACAAAGGACTAATCAACTGATCATAGGCCTCAGCTCTGGGAGACCAGTCAGCTCTGGGAGACCAGGAGCAAACACTTCATCTAGTCTGTGCCACTAATGGAGACAATGTCTCAGCTGCCAGCTCATCCCAGAGATGAGCTGGCAGTCTTCAGCACAGGCCTTGCAGGTCCTGTTTTGAGGAAAACATAGTGATAACACACACCAAGGAAAGAAAGTGAATTTATAGCCAGCACTGCTTAATGAGCAGGTGTTTGAGGCTGCAGTCAGCAGGATCTGTCGCAGCAATGCTGCTTTGCACAGGCAGATACTGGGACAGAGGACACAACACAGGGGAAGAGGCTGAAGCACCTGTGCAGAATTTTGCCTCCCCCACACTTTATCAGCCTGAACCCAGGGAGGCGAAGCAGAAACACATCCAGGCAGCAGGTTAATTTCAGCACGTTGCAGTCAGTGCATCTAAGCTTGTCTGCCTCCCTCCACAACTTATCTGAACTCTTCCCAGATGGCTTTTATCTTTAAACTACTGTATAGAAATAAATAAAAAAAAAAAAAGACAACAATAATTTAAGATCCTCTTTGACTGCAGGCTAATACCAATTCACTCTGTTTACTGAAGGATGGTACTTTCCCTTCTTTATATAGCCTCTGTGGTTTTTTCAGCGTATGCAGATAATCTCATGCTCCTCATAAATGCAGTCATAAACTTTCCTCCCTCTGCCCCCTCAGAAGTCCATAAAACCTGTAGGATAACCAGCATCCTCCCAG
Organism: Urocolius indicus; assembly: GCA_013401255.1. Classification (NCBI taxonomy): domain Eukaryota; kingdom Metazoa; phylum Chordata; class Aves; order Coliiformes; family Coliidae; genus Urocolius; species Urocolius indicus. The sequence continues at coordinate 169,301 of WBNH01008997.1, forward strand.
GAGGCCTCTCTGAGGAGGCAACAGCTAAAATGGGACGGCGGCTGCCAGGCAAGTCCCATGGGGAGCTCCCAGATACTGATACCCATCACTTGCCCCCTCCACATGCCTTAGCAGAAAAGGGAGGACAAGTGCAAAGCAAGATAGCCTGAATTTCTGTATGCTCAGAGTTCTTCCCACAGCTGTGTCTGCTGTCTGGGAAGGTCTCCACAGGCAATCTGGGCATTTGCTGGAGAGCATGGGACCTCCAGACACAAAGAGCTGGCTGGCTGACATTAGCTGCTGCTCTATCTGTCTCAGAGCTTGCCCATTCTGTATGGAAACCTCTCAGGGGTTGTCTGAAAGGAATTCCTGCTTATAGGCCCACCAGGAATGGTTTTCTTCTCCTGAAGATGTTTTGAAACATAAAAAGCTCTTCCTGTATGGATGAAAGACTGATGTCTTGGAAAATGCTAAGACCTCTCAGTGAATTATTTGAGGCCTATAGAAATGCAGCCTACCCAGATTTCACCCCTATTAGTTTTGGGGTTTTTTCACCTGCTAGGTCTGAATCAATTAAACCTTCAAATCAATTAAGCCTTCTGACTCACTTTCAAACCTGTTCACTAGAGCAGATGAAAGAAGGTGTCCTGTCAACAATGGAACCTTTCCCCCAAACACTTCAAAATTACCAAAATCAGCTTTAGTTTGCAAACTGTTTAGGTTTGTCTTAGCAGCTTATTCATGGCAAAAAGAACGGTTAAGAAATGCTCCCAGGCATCTCTGCTGCAGATTCTGGGAGAGCAAAGGGGGCTGGCACAGATCTTTGATCCTCAGCCAATTTCTCCAGCACCAGATTATAAGCATCCTTCTTCCTCTTGCTGGAGTGCAGACAAAAACTGCATGTTCCTGTAAAAGCTTCCAGCCATAAAGAAGACAAAATGGTGTAATGTTTAACAGAGCATAGTCTCCTGGATATGGTTCTGTGTCCTTGGGGTTTTACATTGTCAGCCTGGGCCACTTCTGGCCCCCATTGCTTTCAAGTACTTTGGTGTGGAAGATCATCTCTGGCTGAGCAGCACGATGATGCCACCATGGGCATCTGGGTGCATTGTCCCTGGACAGCAAGCAGACGTTTCCATGTGGCTAAATGAATGAAAGCCCCTTCCCCGACAGCAGAAACCTCTTGTCTCCCTGCTGACTACTCTTTCTCAGTTCTTCATGGGATTGAAATGAATGAAAATGAGCACTTGGATTTTCCCTTGGCCTTTGTGGTGAAACTACCAGAAGTATGAACATCCCACCCTGCTGAGAAAGGGCTCTGCCTCAGAGGGGCCTAGGCTCAGGTCCCACATGGGGTCCTGGGCACACAGCCAGTTTTGACAGGGAGACTAAAAGTTCTTTAGGTCCTCTTGCAAATTCCATCCTTGCCCATCCCCACCCCAGGGATCACCTAGGATCTGTAGTTGAGTGCTACACACACGGCTCCTTCAGCAAATGTTCCCCAGTTTGCTCCTTCACACAAAGCAGCATCTAGTTTTTCCAGGAGTTGCTTTGCTCATTACAGGTGCCTCCTGCAGATGACAAATCACTCCCTGAATGTACAGGCTGCACAGCATGTCTCTGGTTGAGTTGAGATTTCACCCAGAACCACATCCCCAAGAGTTATTATCGGTTTCATTAGATTAATGATTGCAGAACCACCAGCAGCATAGCAGATGAGGCATTTACTTTTGCATTCGCGTACAGTAGCAACCAGTTGCATGGTTTTGCTTAAATCAGGACAAGAGACTGACTGGAGACTGACACAGTGAGGCGTGATTTCTTGCTGGTTTTAGCAGTGAGGAGACAGATTTATGATGCTTAAAAAATACAGACTGGACTGGGAAATGGACAGAAATCTTCTTGGTCTGTGCATAATGACACAGAAAACTTTAACCCTTTGCACATGATAAACTTCTCCCCAGTCTATTCTCAGATTAGACTGGCGGTAGAACCCTGCCTAATATGAGGGGGTGAAGAAAGCAAATTGGAAAACATCCTTTTGCTGCCTAGTCTATCATCTGTGCTGCTAATAGTCATGAGTAGACCACATGGTGGGCATGCTGAGATAAAAGGAAGCTAAGAGATTGTTTGTACCATTAATACATCTCATGATAAATGATGTGTAAAGTTTTACCGCAAGGTCTTAAGGAGACTGTGAGGAGGGAACACCAGCCAAGGGAATGCCAATTCAAGGGAAGGATGAAAAGGCAAAGCTGAGGAGGCTGGTGAAGGGCTGGGAACACTCTGAGAAGAGGGGAGGGAAGGTTTATCCCATCTGCTCCAGGTCCATGTGATACCCCAAAGACAGATGCGAGGCGCCAAGATGCCAGATGCAAGATAGGGGCCAGGGCATCACATCCACTGAAACTGAAGATTCCTGCAATAGCTGCAACACCGAGGCAGCCAAAGCTTATTTTGGTAGCCCAATACATTCTTAGCATATTCTGGCTTTATCTTTTTCACTATTTTCCCATGCTATGACCTAGTGTTAAATGACTTTAAGTTATTTTTCATCCTTAAACCACCCCTGAGATCTCTGGACATCTCTTCCCACTGGAAGCAGAGGATGGATGAAGAGGTTGTGCTCTGCAGAGTCAAGGGGAGCTGTTCAGAGCAGGAGTCGTGGAGGTCCCGGGAGGTGTGAGTGTGGGGCAAGGGGGAGCTCCTGAACCATTTGCACTGCAGCTCCTGGAGCACTGTCCTTGGGAAACTGCTCAGCTTCCCCTTAGCAAATGCCCGTGAAACTCCAGGTCATTACCAGTATCTGCCAAGATTTACTTGAAGCAGCAGCTATGTAGCAGCAAGGCAGATGCCAGCACAGTCTACGCTTCCTGTGCTCAGTCAGGATAACTCTTCTGTCCCTTTGTCCTCAGATTGTGGCTGCTGAGAAGCAAATGGCAGGTCACCATGCCCCGGTGCTCCAGTGAGCTGGAACGAGCTGGTCTTTGTGCCTCTGGCCAAAGCCTGCTTTTGAACCTCTCAGCACTGCTCCTGGAACAAACCTGGGGGTCCCTGGGAAGCTTCCACCCACCTACATCTGCTTCTCTGCTCTGCATCTGTCAATATTGGATCCTGCCATGTGGATCCTGATGGCGGAGGTGTCTTGGTGTCACACCTGTGGCTGGCTACACTACAACCCCCTCTCCTCAGCTGGGGCTTTGAGAGATTCTCAAGGCAGAGGATTAATGCTGTGGCTATCTCATAAATGCCATGCAAACACGAAGAGAATTGAGCAAATGATAAAATGGAGATGAATTTTTGGGAGCAGAGAGATTGAATAAAGAAACAAGGCATCAAAATATGCAGTTTATGCACAGCAAAGATATATCTTGACAAGGACTAATATTTTATGTGGAGCAAATAACTCACTAGTAAGAGATATGCACATTTAAAAACATGGTATTAGGAAGAAAGTCCTGTTTTCCCCTACTTCTCATCAGAGTCTCTGACAAGTACAACCTCCTCACTCTGCACTCCACATTGCTTTGTATTTAAACACCCTCTTCTCCCCATCAGACCCCAGGGTGCCAAGATGGGCTCATTGCTCTAGCTCTCTGATACAGAGGAGCACTTTCTCCTGATGACCTATCCTGACAACCTTATATGCAGACTTTTGGTGCAGAATTACCCAGCCCATGCACACTGAGCCCCTGATGCCACTGTTCCCTGCCACCAAGTGCATTCCTCCCTGCACAAGGGATGCTCTTTGGCTCAGCAGCGTTAGTTATTTCTACTTTTGTGGTTACCATGCATTGAGACAAACAAGTCCACCCCAGAGGAAGATGTGCTGAGGGATGTGGGAAACTGTGCCCTAGACAGTGGGACCCAGTCTGCAGTGTGCTGGGGACTCCTGTTACTCTCACCCTCATGTCTTTAAAGGACTCTGCCATGAGGCAATCAGGGACGCCTTTTAGAAAATGTGCTTTGCGGGCTCCCAGCGTGCTGTCTGTGCCAGACCATCTGTCTGTGCTCCCCATCTCTCCTTGCCACAGCCAGAGATTTGCACAATTGAGCACATTTAACTGTCACTGGAATCTTCCTACCTGGCACAAGGGCTGTAAGCCTTATCTGCATTTAGGAATTGCGCTAAGCCAGCAGATCTCCTGCATATTTGCTCTTTGAAACCACACTATGAAAAGCTCTGGCAGGAGGGACGCATAAAGGGAAAGCCCTACATCTCCAGCCTACAGATAAAGCTTTGCACCATACAAGACATTTCGATATTTTATGCTACAATTTGGCATTGTTCCAGAAGAGCTCTGAGTTATCTTAAGCTTCACAAATGCAGAGCTAAAGCATTAGCAGGGGAATTGTTCCTAAATCAAGGCACATAGCAAAAAGGGTTCTTACGGGGTACTCTCCCACTGGCTTTGGGGGGATAAGTGCATGCTTACACCCCCCACCCTGGGGAAACCACAACACTCTCACCAGCACTAAGCTGAAGGGCTTACTGAGAAACTACAGCAAACCAATTCATCCAAGCTCCTAAGTACATAAAAGCATCAAAAAGTAAAAATGTATTTTAAACTATAGTGATCAATTAGGATGATGGATGGGGACCCAAATCTGGTTATGTTGCTCTCTTTGCACAGATGTGGAAGCTGTTCTGAGCAGAGGAACCTAAGATGTTCAGAGCGAGGCGTTGCTCTGGATGGTCACAGCTTGTGCAGCCACAGAGAGTGTCAGGACGTGAGATTGTGTCTACCAAAAACGTGCAAGAGGCTCCTGCCTGCATTAGCACAGCCAGAAAGGTCCAAGTGAATCAGATCAGCGTTCGTGCCCACCCTGCATTGCCCATTTTTGCAGGAGCGGATGGTGGAAGCTGAACAGCTAAAATAGGCGGTCTTGAAATAATCTTAAAGGAGAGAAGTGAGGCAGCTGCTCAAAGGCTTGTGCCAGCCTGAAGCTGAATCTCTCACAGGGAAAGGTGCCGCAGCAAAGGAGACCCTGCGTCTGATCAGGAAGCTCAGTCAAGAGCTGGGGCATTTAAACAGCGATAGCACAGGAACTGGGAAACAGAAAACAGGAAAGAGCAAACGGCTTTTAAAGAGTGGAAATGTTCTGCTATGGAGGAGGAGGACTGGAAAGGGAGGATTAGCCAGCTATAAATACAAGCAGCACTGAGTTAAAAGGCTAATTAGAATAGCAAAAAGAAATACAGCAGCACATTTCAGAGACTATTTCAACTAACAAAGAGTTTTTCAAATCTGTTTGCAGGAGTGAATATGAAAGAGAAAATTGGATCCCTATGAAATGATTGCAAGAACTGGAGGAGGAAAAAGGTAATGGCAGATCTCTTAAATAGCTAGTCAAGCTCTCTGACATCTTCATCTGTTGCAAAGGTAGAGGGAAAGACGACAGGCCTCACTTTTCATGTCTTGGGAGGAAAAAAGAGCCAGTAACAAAGGAAGGGATTGTGAAGACATGGGCACAAAGGGAAAGGCTAGGCATTCTTCCATGGGCATCCTGGAGGGAAGCGAGCAACCTAATAATTGCAGCTTGAACTGGAAGAGCCTGAGCCCTGTCCTCCCTCAGGGGGGCTGGGGGCTGTTCTAGCCCTGTGACACTGTGCACAGAGGGGAACTGCCTCTCCCCTAGCCCCGTTGCTATCCCCTGTCCTGGCCCTGGCTGCTCTCAAGGAGGGCGGCAAATCCCTGAGGCTGCCGCAGCAGCAGCTGCCCAAGAGGCAGCTAACAGGGCATCAGAGCCAGCACAAAGCCAGCCACCCTGTATGGGACTGAATCACTGAGCCCGTGGTGACTTGTACCTGCAACCTCAACATGTGCCAGAAATGGCTTTTAGCTTCCTCAAAAGCTGGAACAGATGGTCCTCACGTTCCTAACCCATTAAGTATATACATACACATCCATAACGTGTACATGTATACACATATAGATATATATGTGTAAACACACATACACTTCATCCTGACAGCACACGTGGCTCGGCTAGGCTGATGCAAAGCAGCGCCGTGAGCTGCTGCACTCCCCAGCAATGCACACCGTGTTCTCTTCCTCTGGGACAGGGTGGTTTAAATGCTCCCATACCTCTGGCATGCCAGGTGTACAGCTGGCCTGGCCACGGTTGGGTTTGAAGCCCTCACCCACCTGGCAAAATCTGTAATGCACACATGATACAACCTGCAGCTCTTCCTCGACTCAGGGTGATGCCCAAGAGGCCATGAGGAAGGATATCTCTATTGGCCAGTACACTCTCATTTTCCCCAGTCTTTGGGACACAGGAACCTTTCAACCTTACAAAGAGCTTGGAGCTAGACTGAGATAAGGGTTTGCTTCACATATCTACTGGCCAGAGGCAGCGCGAAAAATGGAGATTGTCAGCGGAGCAGAGGTTAGTTTGGATTCACATCCTTCACCTGAGTTCTAACTAGTTGAGGCTGTAGTATGTCATCCAGACCCTTCTGCAACTGGAGAGGGGGGCTTGGCATCCTCAGAGTTAGCAGTGAGGTAAACAGCTGAGGATAAATGGGATGACTTTTATTCTTCATCTGTTCATGATATCACCGGTGGCTGCTGTACACAGGGCCACAGGTCACAATGACATCAGGTTGTTAATTAGACAAAAGGGTGACAACTGAGGATGATTCAAGAACTAGCGATGGGGTACGAGGGGAAGAGGTGGTCACAAGGAGCAGACACAGCTATGTCCTCACAGGCAGACAGTGTGAGCTTAGTCTCCATCAGTGTGCACATGACAGCATGCAGACAGGGACAGTGCAGTCACTGGGGAAAGGGCTGGATGGCTGAGAAATTCCTAAAATTAAACTAATTGCATTGCCTAGCAAATCCTAACAGCAGCTGTGATACTTTGGTCTTCTCCAAGGATGCAGAGTGGCTTTATGAGCGTTAATTAACTCAGGCTCATACAATACGCCTGTGAGGCAGGTACAATTAGATCCATGGAGAGGGGAAGCCAGTAGCCTGAGGTCCCAGAGTGTGTCAGCACAGAGGCAGCACACACAACCTGGTAGATCTGCCAGTACCCACAGGACCAGCTCTCTCCCCAGGGAGTGATTACAGACCAGGAGTTCTCCCTCCCAGGACTCCACTCTAATTACCCATCCCAGTTCCCTGAACACTCACATTCATATTCATCATGACTTCCCATAACAAACATCAGGAAAACCCAAAAGCTAGTAGTAGTTTTGCTAATACACAGCCACTGGCTGCAGCACTCTGTCCTGCCCGAGACCAGTTGAGTCTGTCTGTCCTCTGCTCCTGACTCCCTCATTGTGTCCGTATCCCTGCTCCTGCCTGGCACACTAGCCTGAGCAGCCCATGGGGCCCTGCAGCTCCACATCAGACTGTTTCCAGCACCTGGTGTGTGCTGGGCACCAGGCAGCCCTGCAGAAGCAGGAGATAGCATGCTGGTTCTGGATGCTCCATGCACTTGGCTCTGCGTCCCCCAGGAGCCACAGGACAGCATCCAGTGAAGTGCCTGTGCCAAAGGCAGTGTTCTGTGTGGTATGGAGCAAAATTCACAGACATGCACCTAAATAAAATATTTTTAAGTGAGTTTCCCACGAGATGCCAGCAGTTCTTTAATATTATGCATCCTTTGCCTGCTGATCGCGTTGTTGCTCCAGCTGGTCGGAGAGTGGCTGCCAGCTGCCTCCAGGAAAAGGAAGATAGCAATGTCTCCTCTCGCCTGGAAGACTTGCACTGGGCACTGGCTCATCCTCAAGCATCACTCTTCACTCTACAGCAAAAAATGGCTTCTTGCAGTGGGTAGCAAGATAGCAGCGAGAGAGTAAGCAACAGATACATACAGCCACAGATTTCTGCCCTGTGCCCAGTGGGGAGTGGAGAGCAGGTCCCAGCTACAAGGTATGTAAATTTGGCTCAGAAATGAAGAGCTTTGTTTCTCGCAAAGGGGCAGAACTAGATGTAGCTTTCTGCATCACACCATCCTCCAGCCCTGCTCAGCTGGCAGGCTGGGCAGGCTGCTCTGCCCCTGGAGAGCTCTCCCTTCCTCTAACAGTCAGCAGGAAACCAAGGGTAAAGCCACACAGCTGCACACAGCCCTGTACTGGGTGCCTGACTGGCCTCTGTCCTGATCTTTGGGCTGAGGACATTTGAGATTATTGAGGAGTAATAGCATACATTTTAGGGGGCAATACCTTATGCACACGGAGATGCCCTGTCCTGCATCCCTGGGCAACCACCTGTAGTCACTGTTGGAAGGCAGGGCACTGGGCTCAGTGACCTGCCCGGAACATGCTGTGCCCTCCCCACTACTCTGGTCACTACTGTCACTGCAGTCAGTGCGAGGCTTTTGTGCAGAGAGGGGATGACTGCTACAAACACCAGCTGTAATAGCAGGCTTCACCTTAGCTGGACAAAAAAGCTCTTTGCCCTGTGGCAAAGCCAATGCAGCTGAGCTGCATAAGCTCACCAGGTCAAATCTGGCCATTTGCAATTTGTACTTTCTTAGCATGGGGAAGAAACAGTTATTTCCCCTAATCATGATTTAAATGCCAAATAAATGCCCTATCCTGTATGGTAATTGCAATGTCATTGAGTGATTAATGCCTGCTCTACAAGCTGAGAATCTGCGCAACCTCTGTGAAGCTAACAACCCAGGTCCCCTGAGTTACCCAGCTCTGTGGGGCTTTTTTGTAACTAGCCATTTGCTGGGCTCAGGTGAGCCAACATAAAGGGTGGTATCCAGATCTGCCGGAACAGAATGTGTCTGCAGAAGGACACAAACTAACAGAGAATCGGAGAATCCCAGAATGCTGGAGACTGGAAGAGACCTCTAGAGATCATTTAGTCCAATCCCCTGCTAAAGCAGCTTCACTTGGATCAGGTCACACAGGAAGGCATCGGCAGGTTTGGAAATTTCCAGAGAAAGAGACTCCACACCCTCCCTGGGCAGCCTGTGCTTGTGTCCCTCACCCTCACAGGAAATAAGTGGAACTTTTTGTGTGCCAGCTTATATCCATTACCTCTAGTCCTGTTGCTGGACACTACAGAAAAAAGTGTCACCCCATCCTCCTGACATCCACCCTTTAGGTACTTGTAAATGTTGACAAGGTCTCAGTCTTCTCTTTTCCAGGCTAAACAGTTCCATGGCTGTTCTGCACCCCTATCAGGAGCTGTGGCTATGCCTCATGACCTAACTCAAAAATCACCCCAGTGGCAGTGCATAGGAGCAGGTGGCAGAGCTGTACTGGCTGTATGCTTTTCACAGCGTCTTGCCCACAGCAAGATGTGGGAATGTGCGCGGATGGCCCCACTCCCCATACTCCCACAGAGAGCCCTGGCTGGTCCCCAGGGCTTGAGCTGCGCTCCCCGTACAGTGGCACAGCTCAGCCCCAGCCCCAGCAGTTCAGTGTCCCTGTGGCATGCAGACGCCCACTCCTGTCCCAGAGCAGAGGCTCCTTGAAGCTGCTGATACCATGGCCAAGCGACCCATCACGGTGCTGATCGATACGAGGCTGAACATTAAAATTGATTCTCCAGCCAGCCTCACATCCCAGCAGCGAGCAGCGTCCTCATCCCAATGATTCCTGCAGACTTGCCATTATTATTATTTGCAGCCAGCGACATGGCATGTGAGCAGCAGGGGTCTGGCCCTTGCACCCCACCAGCCAGCCACCAAGGCAGCCATAGCGGGTGGCCAGGGCTGAGCCGTGCTCCTGCGCCTGCAGCCACTCCACAGAGGGCAGCTTCCAGAGCAGAAGGAAAGGCTTTCAGGTTTGGTTTTATATGCATATGAGGGTCTCAAATGGTGACACTTGCTAATTACATTTTAGAAAATAACAAAGGGAAATTCTAGAGAAAAGCTCAGCATTTAGTCTTCCTCCTTGTTCTGCCCCCCCCCCCCCCCCCAGGTTTTCTCCCTTTTTAAAAGAAGTAATCTTCTAAGCATTAAAAAACTCCCCAGTGCTGCTGGTACAAATGCAGTGTAACCTTGAATTATATGTAGCAGGGCTGGCTTTCATTATTTATTAGCAAGATCAATTAGAATATTCTGTTTGCAGAAGAATATAATCCAATATGTACTTCAAGCACTAACAGCTAAATATATGCTTATTTAAAAATCAATCTAAAAGTCAAGGTTTCCTTTGTAAATCCTTACTACGGATTGAAAAAAAAAAAAGCTTTGAGTGTTACCACCTGCTGAATGCTGTAGTCTCGAGGAGACGGTTATACATTTTAAAACATCTCAAATGGGAATTGATTGTAAAAGGCAAACAATTGCTGAACTTCCCCAGCACAAAGGGCTCACAGCGAGCCCGCACGCATGAGGGCTTGAGTGGCACCCACGGCTGAGCACCACAGAGCTGCAGCCCAACAGAAGCCCCCCCGACCTGGGCAGCAACAACCATCCACCTCTTGGCACGCCAGGGAGGGCACCGTCGGCAACCTGGCTCCTAACTCACCACCGACTGGCAGCAGCCCAGTAAAGGATTATTTTTCATTCACTCGCCCAGGCTGACATGGAGCCAAAGCATCCGCCTGACAACCCGGCCCCAGATCCGCAGTGTCCTCGCCTTTCTCCCCCGAGTCGCAGGTTTCTAAGATTAATTGTCATGTATTATTTATTGACCTCGGCACCGACCTTGGCCCGGTGCAGTTGCCTTCGTGAACATCTCCGCACCGCGGCGATGGCGGGGACTGGCAGCAGCTCTGTCAGGGGGTCGGAGAGGGGAGCATCAGTGGTGGAGGGCAGTGGGTACTCCTGCCCCAGCCATGCCATAGGGCTGCCAGTGGCTCTGGGGATGCCCCAGCCACATCGTCCCACCCCACACAGCCATTTCCTCAGCTGTGCCAGTGCTCACTTTAATCTCCCCCCTGCAGCAAGCCAAGCTGGGCTGTGCTCATCGAGCTTCCAGATTCCCCTTCTTTCTTAAGCTCTCTCTTTTTCGTCTTTCATTTTTAAATCTTATCTCCAGGTAAAGAGGGTATTTGACAGGATCAAAAGGTGACCTTTAACAAGGTTAGCAGAGCCTCAAACGATATCCCTGCAAGTTCATGCACACTCGAGCGTTAAAGGGAACGGTTCTCTGATCTCCTGTTCCTCGGTGGAAAAGTTGTTTCACAAAGATCTCTGCCAAAAATCCATGCAGCAGGCTGAGAAAACTGTCTTAAAAACCCAACACCTAGAGCTAGGCACAGGTTGTCCTCCAGCTTCTGAGAAAGCAATCATTAAAAACTTCTAAAATATTTCTTTCTCTGTTCTAGTTCCCAGTCTCTTGCCAATTCCCTGGGTATAACACATTCCTGACTACCCAGTCTTTCACTTAGCTAAATAAAATCACTCAAATGCCTCTGAGAAGCATTACTGCTGTGGAGGGAGGTCAGAGAGAAGCAATCAGACTGATTAGAGGGTGATTAGTGGGCTGGAAATGTGTCCAAAGAGGGAGCAGGCTGAAGACCCCACGGCTGCAGGCTGAGCAGAGATGAGTTGATAGTGCTGCTGGAGGAGCCCACAGGCCCTAAGGCCACAAAGGTCCTTGATGTGGTGGGGCTCCCCGATGCCTCCTCAGCAGCACCGCGTGCTGTTGTGGGACTGAGCTCCTCCTGGTCGTGCCAGGAGAAATGCAGAGAGGGACCAGCAGCACGAGCTGGCAGATGGAAAATCTTTTCCTGATGAGACTAGGCTATTTGACCTATGTGTCAGGGGATCATTTCAGCTTTGGCCACGACCAAGACCTGCAGACCTCTTCTAAGCTCCTGGTGGATAAATTCGAGGGGTAGAGGAACAATCTGGGCTGAGGGACGTTGAGCGCACATGGTGCCACGGCTCCCGAGCTCCTACTATGGTGTGTGATCCACTAGTTGCAGCACTGCATCCCTCTGGGCCCTCAGCAGATAAGGAGAGCAAGGAGGGCCTGAGACCAGGCTGTGCTGTATCAGGAGGGCAGTCCTGCACTCTCCAGAGGTGGCCTGGAGCTGGCACTGGCTGTGATGGGACTCCCACATTGCAGGCATGGCAAGGGCCTGTGGGGGCTCCCCCATTGCAGCAGAGCTTGTCGGTGCCTCCGGCATGGCAAGGCGCCTGAAGAGAAGCGAACAGACGGGCATGGGTGGGCGGGCAGGGATGATACCAGTGTTAATCATTTCCGTGCCGCTGTACATGAAAGCAGCAGCGCACACCCTGTGCCGCTCCGCTGCCAAGCACCGTGTGGCTGAAAGCACAGGCGATCGGCTCTGTGCAAAAGCTGCCTGTTGACTGCAGCCAACCTGCCACAGCTCTACTGACGAGGAGAGAGCAGGTCCCCTCTGTATCCTCTCCACGTCCCCACGCCTCTGTGGAGAGGGACAAGAGGATTCAGCTCTGGGTGTTCTGGGACTGGATGGATGGAGCCGCACTCCCACCTCCAATTTCCTCATGCACGCACATCCCTACAGCACCCTGCCACAGGTAAAGCCACCCCAGGCAGGCCAGCAGCCAAAGGGTTAAAGTGCCTTGTTATTCCTTCCATACCTGGGCTCCACTCATTTGCAGGCTGAATTTCCCAGAAACCGTGGCTTTTTGCTAGTGGACCTTCTGTAGCACTGTGTTATTATAGATTGCAAGTTCCTTAAAGGTCAGATAACACAATACAATTGAATCATATTAGTGAGCATAGCGACTTGGTATTTTACTAAGAAAACCCATAAAGCAGATTGTTTGTTGCAGAGAAACATACGTTGTATAATAAAGTCAATGTAATTGTCTCCAGAAACAAACAATCAGCTTAGGAGAAAAAAAACCCTCCGGTAATTGTGGGTCCTCGGAGCAGCCACCGCTGGGCCAGGCACTGGCAGGGTACTCAGCGCAGATACTGCCAGGCTGTATTTTACAATTGAGGATACAGTACCTAAATGCATTGCAGAAGACCTAGCAGGGAAATAAACAATTTCCAAGTGTATTGTTGAGAGACAAATATTCAATACTTCATTTAATGTATGGCTTGAAGTTAGCGGTTAATCTAAGACAATGCAGAGCGGGCCGAGGTTCACACTGCTGTTACGGAAGTGCAGAATTGATTGTGAGGATGATTGAAGATTTCTGAAGAGCACAATCCCCAAGTCCGTGATGACCTCTTTCTTTTTTTTTTTTTTTTGTCTTAATTTGCCTGTAATCTACTCAGACAAATCCTTTTATCACATTTATTTCCAAGTTACAACCGGTGTGATTAATTACTTAGCTTTGCAGTCCTACTTACCCTGCTGTATGCTCTCATTTTTCTTCCTTTTAAAATGGTTTTCCATCCCAAATAGACATATTTCCTTTTCAAGCTCCCTTACTTTGTCCCACGAAACTTGCCGTTAATAACCAGCCCCGCTGGCAGAAGGTTTCCCAGGACCCGCCTCGCAGCTGCTCATCTAGTCCCACACTTCGCTGCTCCTCCTGGAAGCAGCAGGCCCTGCTCTTCACCCCGCCTCCCGCTGCAGAGGGTCTTGAGCCTTTTCCATGGGGAGAGGAACAGCACGAACCTCTTTCTCTAAAAATGTGGGTGCTTATCAGGCCCAGGGGAGTTGCAGTCACTCTGCCGGCCTGGAAATTCTCATTTGATTCTAGATTTAATCTCGCAATGAAAAAGGTATTGGGAGCGGTGCAACTGTTTTAACCTTCCCTAGTCACAGAAAGAGAAGAAAAAATAATTATTCTTTTTTACAAAAGTGGAATACACAAAGGCACGTGTCCTCTCGCAGCCCTTTAACGCCCACGCCAGCTGTGGCCACAGCTGGGGGGAGCAGGAGGAGGAATGCACACGGCCCCCAGGTCCCGCCCTGAGCCAAGCCCAGCGCCCTCTCCCCAGCATGCCATCGCGTCCCAGCCAAGTGGCAGCGGAACACATGCGGAAAAGCAATTAGATTTAAATCTGCTTTCCTCTTTCTGCCTTGCGTTTCTCTTTTCTCCACTTAGATGCTCTTCAGTGTTGCAACTAATACGATTTGTGTTTAGCACAGTGTGAAACAAGAATGATTTATGGGTCTGTTAGCACTACACAGCTACCTGACGCCATCTCAGCCCCCCAAAAGGGCACTCCAAGAGCAGATTGACGAGAGAGTTCTGGCATTACATGTAATTATTTGTATACTCTGCCCATATAATCACTGTTATTCTGGCTCTCACAATGCCCGTGTGCTTTCCCTGCACCACGCTGGGCGCTACTTTGGGAACAAAATAGGACCAGAGCCTTCAACCAGCTCCAGCCCCTAAAGCCACGCACTGGCCACTGCCCACGTCATTCCCATGCACTGATCTGCCGGGTTTAAATTGATGTTTCAGCTCAGATTAACTTGTGCCTTAGCTAAAACAAATACCCGTGCAGGCTCTGCATTTCATTACCAACACCTAATGCAGAGGCTCCATGTGCTTGGGAACCGATCAGACTCAACTCCTTGAACAGGTTCAGAAGCCCAGCACGTCCAAGGCCAGATCAGTGACTTGAGTGCCAGAGCCCCACTGAAAGCCTCTGGGATCAGTCAGATTTTACTTGTGGCTCTGCGGGCGGCTCCGTCAGTGAGGATCCTGTGCCTCTACGCCAGCAAGTGCCCTTCATTAATTCTTAATGCTGCCCCAAGTACATCCAGTGTCCTCCTCGGTTTGGCAGCCCGCCCCGCGAAACAGGGCAGACAATAAGCAGAGCCCCCTCCTCTTCCTTCAACATATAACAAGAAGACAAATGAAATAATGAAAAAAACTCATTTTAATGCCACGGAGGGAATTGTTTTATTGCTAAAGCAGCAAATAGAACTAATTGAATCTGCTGGAAAAAAAAAAAAGGAGTGAAGGAAAGGATAGGTGCAGTGCTCAAACAGAAAGGGCGAACTGGAGCCTGAATATTCATGGGCCTGGAAAGTGCAAATCCTTGAATGCAAAATATCTTCATAACTGCTAATGCTGCCAACAGCGATGCATGCACAGTGCTCACAGAGAGGGGCTCGGGAGTGTTTGCATTCACAATCTTTTTTTTTTAAGCAATATTATGGAACAAATTCTCTGGTTCATTAAGCTGCTTTGCACCTCCCTGGTAAAACAAAACAGCCTGGGAGCGAGCACCATGGCTGGCACTGATTCCCACCCGCAGCTGAGCACAGGGTGAGGCGGCCACGCTGCCGCAGGTGACACACACCTTGGGGCAGTTCTGCTGCCCACCAGGGACAGGCATGTGACCGGGCAGCTGCTGCCAGATTAGGGGGCTGCGAGGGCAGACATGATCCTCTGTCCCCACTCCGGGCTAAGATGGGGTCCCGCCTGGCTGGGCTGCAGAGCTGGGCTACTTCATCCCAAATCACTTCCCGTTTCACATCCTGCCAGTTAAACCTGCCATGAGCTTTTAAACTACTTGTTTTCAGTGAACCTTAATTTTCTGTGGCAACATACATATTATTGCAGGGGTTTGCATTTTAATTAAGGCAGCATTCATGTTCTTCATTACAATACTAAGTCATCCAGCAAGAAACACCAATGATATAAATCCTGTTAATGAAGAAGGAGCTACATTTTTTGCACTGTACATTTAAGCACAGATGCACCAATGTACAAAATGACTGTTATATGAACTGCAAGGGGTTGCTCTGGGAGAAAAACTGGATTAGGAGTGCAATTTACATTCTGAAGGGCCACACAAGGTTCATTCAGCACCACCACAACCATACACCCCAAATCTCCATCTCAAAGGCAAACAGCCCATTGTATCTCAATCTATTCTTTTCTTCTAGAGAAAAACAAGGCACAGCTAGGCTGCATGAATTTGCCAATGGGGCTGCACAGGGCTAGGGCTGCCCCAGACCCCAGTGCCTGCAGGTAGGAGGGAAGATCTGCAGCAGAGATCTTTCCCCTGCCCTGCTGCCGCTGGGCACTCTGCATCCAGCGTTCGTGGCAACTCAGGGCTGAGCTCTCCCCAAGCTTGCTTGAGAGTGGAGACATTGGATAAAATCTGACTCTCTGCAGGCCCTCCCCCTCCCCCGCCGCCTCAGTCCCTCCCTACGCCAGCATCCCAAATCCTTGCCCTCTGGGCAGAGCAAAGACCTGCAGGCTCCCGCCACCTTCGATGTGCTCTACACATTAGCAAGAGTTAATAGGGGGCATTGGCAGAGCCACACTGGGAGGCACCTCACCAGTTACCCTGGGGAAGGAGCTGGAGCTGAGCAGCAAAAGACTCGTGTTTGTTGTGGTGCCCTGCAGGGACCTCGGCTGACAGGAATGCCCACTCCTGAATCCATTGCCCCAACTGCAGTCAGCAGCTTTGAACTGAAACATTAATAAATTAGCTCCTTAAACACTCTGGTGACGGGAAAGCACTTTCTCACCATTGCCTACTGCAAAAAAAAAAAAAAAAAAAAAAAAAAAAAAAAGGCTGAGGAATTTCTGTTCAGGTTTTGCTAATGAACCAGTCCATGGCAGAGACACGGATGGTCTCCCACAGAGACAACTGCATCCCAAGACTAGAGTGTTTCAGAATATTATGTGGGAACAGAGTAATAATAAACCACCTTGATGTAACTTATGTAACTTTACCAGCTTTTCGGCTAGCAGAAAAGCCTGTAATGATCTAATAACACATTTCCCCTGCTGCCACTCCAGCTTCAAGAAATCCAGAGTGGTTCGAGCCTTAAATCCATCCCAGCTCTTCCTTTGTCATTAATTGTTAGGCTATTTGTATTACATATTTTACATACCAAATAGACTCCAATTTCATGGTGGGCTAGACTGCAGAAATGCCTCCTTTAATCTTTTTAATTCTAAAGTAGTATCAAACTTTAATATTTTTTAATGGAGTACACATTCACTCACATCTAACAATATGACTACAATCTGGGAGCAATAAAAGTCAAGCTCCTGTCTCTATGATAAACTTGCAGCTTTATTTCCAAAGTTCAATCAGTTAACCTAGGAGAGCAATAGCTTCCCTACAATGAGTAACGATACAGAATAATATTTAGATAGAGATAAACCCTTTTTTTGCATAGGAAATTGCATTATGACTTGCCGGGTCTTAGA
This sequence comes from Urocolius indicus, assembly GCA_013401255.1. NCBI lineage: Eukaryota > Metazoa > Chordata > Aves > Coliiformes > Coliidae > Urocolius > Urocolius indicus. The sequence goes on from WBNH01008997.1 coordinate 186,290, forward strand.
AATTCTCGGCGCGATGCTTCCGTTTACCGATGAAGTTTTTGCCTCGGGTATTTTTCCACAGTGCTTTGATTTTTTTTATTTTTTTTTTTCGGGGGTTTCTAGAGGATTTTGAGCTGAGTAAGGAACCTTTATTGTTTGGAATGCACGCCCTCCTCCCACACCGGTGTGCAGGCAGTGCCAGCCGGCCCGGCGGCAGCTGACAGAGCAGCGTCCACAACAGCAGCTGCCAGGAAGGACTGGATGCCTGTCTCAGGCCAGGGCTGCCAAGCCCCGCGGCTCTCTGCCCCTCCTGAGGAAGGGGGTGGGTGGGCAATGCCCATGCTGCTGGCCAGGGCTTCCAGGGCTCCCCTGGCACCCTGGACCCTGCCAAGCATTGACTCCATCAGGCCCAACACACACATGGCTACAACAGCAACTGCAGCAGATGCCTGGCTAGCTTGAATTGCTCTGATTTGGCCAGACACTTAATTTACCTTGAGCAGCCATTAACAAAGAGAGGTGGGCAGAAATGCTGCTCAGTACTTTCCCTCCATTGCCAGGCCCTCGTCAGGTTTAAGCTCCTTTTTCCTTCACACCAGCTAAAGCACCTTCCCCATCCCTGCCCAGCTTCCCTGGGGCCTCTCGAGCTCGTGCCTGGCTGCCGGTTGCAGCAATTTGCCTTTCTGCATGTTTTTAACAGCTCAGGTGAAAAAGGGCTGCAGTGCCATTTCCTGGGGTCCCTCTGTCACTGCTGTGTATGGCCTGGCTCTGCAGGCCTCCATCACTGCAGAGGGGTCGGTGATTTGGGATGAGCATGGTTCAAACAAAAAGCCCAGAAATGAACCAGGAGGTGCGAGTGCTGACAGTGCAGGCGAGCAGCACTGGGATCAATGCTGGTGCTCCCTGTGGATCAGACCAAGTGGGGATGAACCAAAGGCCAATTAGAGACCTCCAGCCGCAAGGACTCCATGATCCATCATCAGCCACAGTGTTTCATGAGTCAGCACTTTGGACCTAAAAGGGTTAGTTTGTTCTTAAATAAGCAGGACTGGAACAGAGTAATTAGCAATTAATTACCTGCCCAAGTGTTGTGGCCCCTTCTACCCCTAGGCGAGCCGGGAGGCGACTGCTCACCACACAATAGGGAGCTCACAGGTAGGTCCTGACTGTGACAGCAGCTGCTGAGACCCCTGGGATGTGGGGGCAGCCACGGAGCCCCAGAGCCTCCTTGCAGCTGGCATGACACGGACTGGGTGGTTTTGTCTTTTCCACATCTGGGTGATGGCAGCTTATGCTGTCAGCTCCTGAATCTAAATGCGAATTTAACACATGCTGCCGACACTGACGTTAGCTTTCCACCAACGTGCTCGCTGCTCAGCTTAATTATATGAATGTCCATCAAGAATAAATACAGAAAGGGCAAAGCTGAGGCTGAGATAAAGTCATTTGCAGATGTGGATGCACACTACTAGAAAGTATATTATATTACTTTACCCATCTCAATGCAAGATGAAAGGAAATATGCTCTAAAACAAAGGAGAGCTGCAAATTCAGGCTATCAGAGCAACGTTGCTCCACTCAGATCCAGAATGATTACCCGCTGATAAAGGAGGGGGCTAAGTCCACTCCAGTCTGGTTCTGGAGGGAATGGAAATCAGATTTTGGCTTGAAATGTATTACAGTAATTTTTATAATACAAAATAAAGTCTGTCAGATGGAGTTATTTTTACCCAAAGCCAGTTCTGTTTAGTAGGTCCATGGTTATAACTGATGTCTCTTTGCTATTTCCTCTTTCCTCTAGTCCCCTTGCCTCAGTTTCTCCAAGGCTCTGATGAGATTGGAGCAGACAACCGTGAGTATATATTGAGAAGATCCTACATTACTTAGCTGTAAAAATCAGTTGTGAATTTTGCATCCACCCTCAGCATTTGGCCTGTTTATATTGCCAAATAAATTCTTCAAAGAAGTACTGTACTTCACAGGAGAGCTTGTCAAGGTAAATACCTTCATTTACATAAAATGTGACTAGCAATTGAAATGTTAAAGCCATAAAGAGTAAGTTTATGATCCATCCTTGATGCTTGGATGTATAATATGACAAGGGGGAAAATAGTGCGCCTTGCAACATTTACTAAATTGGTGTGTTGACTGCGGGGATGGAAATGGGAGATTTGGAAAAAAAAAGGTTGAGAGGGGTTTTTTGAGCTTTTTTGGTTTTTGGTTAGGTTTTTTTCCCATAAACGTGAATCCTTTCCACAGCCTTCGAACAATCGGCTTTAAAAAACTCTCCCTCAGCTTGGAAACAGCAGCTACATAAATAAACAAACAGGCAGCAGAGCAGTGACCTGTGTGTCCCTCAAGAGACACTCGCCACAGGTCACGGGGACACAGGACTGGTGTCCCTGGAAAGAGGGGAAGAGGAAAGGGGTGCCCAAGTGCCTCTGTGTGTGAGGCAGAGGTCTGAGACACAGTACCTGCAGCCACGTTGCTCATGGATGGCTTCACTGCCTACAGGAGGCTGAGCTGCTCCCAGCATGGCTCCTGGGGACTCATCCTGCCAGGGTCTCATGACTTCCCACACCTCAGGAGCAAAGGCAGGGACACGCTGTGCTGGGGCTGACCCAGAGCCACAGGATGAAATCCGTCCCTGTGTCTTTGGTCTAAACAGCACTTTCTGACTGTGGCTGGAAATATTCTTATACTTCAGGGTCTTCTTTTCAACTTTTTAAAAGGGAGGGGAAACCAATTTTAAAACCATTTCAAATTCTAAGTAATACTTTTTAAAAAGTGAATAAAAAGGATAAAACGGGCTGCTGCCTACATACAAACCACAGTGAAATTGTAATATCCACACTTAATGCTCTGGAAAGTTTGATAGTGCACGTTCCTCACCTGAACTCGGTACCAACATGTCAGTCATTCATTCTTACCCCTACCCTTCTCAATTCATTTAAACCACTTCAAGCAAAAATCATTTGAAAGAAATTACCTCTGTGTATTGCACCATGAGCAGTGAGAAACATCCCACATGAGCCTCTCTAGCCCCCAAAGCAATAAAGTTTCTGCTGAAGTGCATGGTATAGTGACTCAGGAAAAAGAAGTCCCCATGACAACAAGAGGTAAGAGAAATCCACGAAAAGCAAGAGACTGTGACCTCTCTCGATACAAGGTGTCACCAATTTGTGTGGGAAATTTTCACTTTGAAAATCAAAAGCCTTTGTCCATAACTTTCTTTGAGAACCTGTTGTTCCTTCTTTGCTAGTCTGGGGCTTTGAACAGAGCAGAACGAGCTTCGCTAAATCAGAAGCCAAGCAGGGGTCAGGCTCGTCATTTAAACCCATGAACACAACCAACTGACTCCTCACCTTTCTCTTTTCCAAAGGGGCTGTTTTTTCCCCAGGTCTATTTTGGAGTTTTCTGTAGCATCTGCATGCTTGAGCGATATTGCATTCACACACAGAGTGAAGCTCACAAACTTTGACACTACAAGTAACACTTAAACCATTAGCAGCAAAGCACTGTAGTGTTTACTTAGCAGATTATTGAGCAAAATCCTAAGGAAAGAGTCTACTTGAAAATACAGTGCAACAGATATGTTGCCAGGTATTTCAGACCTGGCAACATATGACAGTTCCCAACGTGCTCTGAGAGGTGTTCCAAAAGTTATGGAAATTGGCATCTCTATCTGGGTTGGTTGGTTTCCTGAGCCCTGTGTTCACAACCCTCCCTAGCACTTCTTCAAGGTCAGGGATATACTGGGGCTCAGAGGGAGAGTGGGGCAGGACCTGGCCAGGTTCAGTGCTGGGACGTGGCCCTGGTGGATTCCCCTCTGCTTGGCCAAGCAAGTGCACTGTACTGCCCGTGAGTGGGGGCTGCCAAGGGGCTTTGGCACGCGGTCATGCTGCCTCTTGCTTCCCCACAGCTCTCTGCCCACCACCATGCCCACTGTCACCTGCAAACAAAACATATTTTACCCAGAGACAGAAGCAGCAGCCAGCGCTGCAGGAGCAGGCACTCTGGAGCTCTCCCCTGCCAGCGTGTTGTTGCTCTCACTTCTCTCTCTTTGCAAGAGCAAACACAGTGTGGAGGGGCTGCGGGTGCTGAGATCTACTGCCATTCCCATGGCTACAATCGAGTAGCCTGTGGATAACCATCATCAGGTGATAAAACACTGCAAAGAGGCCTGATTTGTTTCTGAATCCCATCCCTTGGGCTGAAACTGAGCAGAAAGACCAGGAGCATTATTGCCCAGCAAGGGTGCAGTGTGAGCTCCGCTGGCCCAGCACACAGAGGTGCAGAGGACAGGAGAACCCCAGCCCTGGCATGCAGTGGATTCACCCTTGTAGCTCTGACTGCAGAAGAAAACCCATGCCTCCTCTACCCAGACATGTGAAACATAGGGACTGACTAGTGAAGAGCCTGGACCCTACTCAGAGCCTTCAGCCTGTAAGACAGGCCAGCCCTGACCCTCCATCAACTTCACTGAGAGTCAGATCCAGGTAATGGTGGGAGGTCGGTGCTTGCACACATATGCTTGCTCTACATGGAGGACTCAGACTAGAAAAAACAGTGCACATGTAGGACCTAACCCAAAGCTGAATGTTTAGGAAAGGTGGAGGGGACAAGGTATTGAAAGAGCTATGTTTACATGGAATACTTATACACTCTCCAACGCAGATGAATCTCAATGCATTGGATCCACAGAGGAGGGAGCGCAGCTGAGTCACTACATTTCAGCAAAAGCCAACTCACAGCAGGTCCTGGAAAAAAAAATCAATGCACTTTCCCTAAGTTACTACAAGTGCAGAGGGCACAGTACACTGGGAAGGCATTTTGCAGAGAAACACAGTCGTAACCAGGCTTCTGCAGCAGTGCCCATCATCAGTGGCAAACCTCAATCTATCTGTCCACCGTAGGTGTTCCTGTAGTGCCCATCAGCACAGATTCACAGCGCTGATGGAAGTGGTTTGATTTTCTGAATATCCTGAGCTGATCTGAGAGGCACAAGCATTACCCACCAATACAATTACAGCTCACAGTGAGGGTCACACTGTGTGGAACAGAGGCTGAAATGGCCTCGAGCTAGTGCTGCCCAACAGCTGTTAAGGGATGCTGCAGAGGGGCTTCCATGGCAACGTCCCCAGACACCACCCACACTGTGTCCTCTGGGCACTCAGAGGTAGGACCAGCCCCTGCGCACAGAGAAGGCCCTGCCATGGCAGCACAGCTGGCAGCAAGGGGAGGCCAGGAGGAGCAGGGCCCATTACAGCCACAACAGTGCCTGACAGCTGCTTCCCCAATATAGGCAAGTTCCATTTCCACAGGGACACGACTGAGCATTGGCTCCACAGGCAGCTGCTCCTTGCAACCGCTAGCTTGAGAGCACGTGTTTATCACTGGGAGAGGTGCTCCGTGTCGTGGTATTATTCATTATTTGTAGGAAGCAGCTCACAGAATAACACATAGGCCTGACAGGGAGAACACTCAAAAAATCTCAGACAGGCAGTGAAAATAGCATTAGACATGCAAACCATCTCATTGCCTGTCATGGTGACTGCTCCCTGCAGTGGCGGCAGTAGGGCTGCTCCATACATAAAGCTATGCCCCTCTTTAAGTGCTTCCCATGTGGAGGCTCAGGGCAGAGTGAGAGGAACGTGGCCTCGTTACAGAGACGTTGCTGCAGGTCCTCCATGAAGGCTCTGACAAGAGAGAGGCAAGGAGTAAAGACGTGCATGTACACGTAGAATTTAACTCTTGAATATTTGGAATAATCTTCAAAAATGTGAACTTTAAACCTCTACCATTCAAGTTCACTGCTGTCAGATACTCTCTTTGTATTGTGGAGGTTGTGTTTTCATTAAAACTGCAAATTTGTTTCCAAAATACTATTACAAAACCACAGTCCTCTGCTAAATATAGGACGTTAAGAGTGAAAATGGACAAAACCAAACTACCTCACCGGGCTGAGCCTACAGGCAGCAGGAAACATGCTCAGAGCTGCGGGTGTTCCTCTCAGCTCAGACTGCTACCGAGATGCCAAAGTGCTGAGGTCTACTGTGCTGGTCATTCATATAAGCAGAACGAGTAAACTAAAGCACCATCTGTCCCAGTGCTAAGAGCCCCCACGCTCTCACACAGCCACCTGAAAGTGCTTCTCCTCCAAAGCCTCCAGACTGGTCACCCAGAGATGTCCACATCTGCATATGTGAAACCATCCCACCACTGAAACTGCTGTTGGCAGGGCAGCGTGGCAGCTGTGCAACACTGACAGCATCATCCACCCTCTCCTCCAGTCATGCGAAGCCACCTGAGGTCCCAGCAAACCCAGGGCACCCCTGCAGGCCTCAGCTCTAGCACTTCATGACATGGCCTCTCCCATGGCTGTCGCAGCAGACACCAAACCAAGGCCTCCAGCACCACAGGGGACAGATCTGTCCAAGTGTTTCATTATCCACAAAATCCTCTCATGCTTGCGCACGCCTTGCTTCATGCCCAGGCAAGGATCTCAGACATATCCCAGATGCTGCTTCTGTTTGTGCTGGTAGTGAGTATTTGCAGATGTAAGCTAAATTCCTTCCATGCTCTGAGGTTTCCAAAGTCTCCCCACTGTGCTGTTGTCCTCTCTGCACTCTCAAAAAGACTCATAATTCATTTTCAACTGCAGGATAGCTCGGGGCAGAGCTCGCAGCATGGGACATGCCCACTGAGGCATGAGCATCACACTGGAGACAGCACATCACCCATGCAAACGCCTCTGGTTCAGCCTAGCCGTGGGTACCATGCAGGGGGAGTGCCCTGTGCCTGGTCTGAGGGTGTGTGAGGGAGCAGGAGACTCAGGCACTGGCTAAAAATAGCCAGCAGTTCCTGTGGGGAAGGACAGCATATCCTGTGGATTAGAAGGAACAAGCGGGTGAAAGAGCTGCCAGCAGCAGATACCTGCTCCTTGCCACCTTCGACCACAGTGGGACCAAGTTCTGGCGTATTGTAAAGGATGAAGCCAGTAAAGTTCATCAGCAAAGATAACATTTGCTGCCAGGTATCAGTGTCCTGGACTTAAGAGAGAGAGATGGAAATAGGCAAGTAACACATACACCAGAGAGACATATTGCCACACAGAAGAAAAGGTTAAAAGCCACTTCCCAGTCAAGTTATATTCTGCATTAAGAAAAATACAGAAAGCAAGCTGGAAATTTATCAACCAAAGTTACTGTACCTGGGGATAAGAAGTGCAGTTGAAGGAAAGCTGCATCATTGAACTTCTCCTTCAGACAGCCCAACATTAGGATGTACAGGATCACAAATTACAATTACACAATTCTGGCAGCACAACACCAACTGAAATGGCCTTCAACCCCATTCACATGGGTATGCCTGTAGGAAGTGATTTCTCCACAGGCTCTGGCTGCAGTGCTAAAGCAGTCCCAGGCAGCACAGCCTTCCCCAAAGGTTACCCAGAGACCAGCCACAGAGAGCTGGGGGGAGGAAGCTTGCGACCTCACACAGGCCATCAGGCAGAGAGCAATCTGTGCACCAAGTTCGGCCCCTGGCTACTGTCCCATACAGATCCCAAACACAGTGTTTGTGGCTGACTCACCTCGGAACTGTGAATACAGGAATAAGGAAGCATGGGAGACACGCAGAAGAACAGATAACGTGTAGGTGTTGTCTCCACCTTACCAATGAGGAAACTAAGGTGGGGAAACTACTTCTGTTCCCTACAGCTCTGCCAGATTTGCATTGTCAGTACTGAATGACAAACAAGGAATCCCGAGGGTCTGCTGATTCCTTCTTCCACTCCATAAGAAAAAAAAAAAAAAAAGACTTTAGGATGCATCAAAAGAAGTGTTACAAGCAAAATACAAATAAGTGATACAAGTTGCTGTAAGGAGATGCTGGTACAAACACTTCCATAGTTGCTTCTTTGCTTAAAGAAAATTGACATTTCTGTGGCTAGAAAAAAGTCCCCAATTACTCTACCTGGGACACAGCTGCCAGCAGCCAGTCCTCTTGGTGCATTCTGTCAGGTAATCTCAGAGAAGATCAGGAAGCAAGAGCTGCTAGTGTAGACGGCAAACTTTCCCCCCCTGCATTTCAGCTAGTAGTTGTACAGCAGCAAGCACAGCTGGTCCTGGTACAGCACCAGGGGCAACCCGTGGCCTCCACCAAGTTGTGGGTCACCTCGTGTGACCTGGTGTCCTCTCCCAGCAAGGCTGAAAGACTTCTACATGAAGAAAGGAGAAGGATGCTGTTTGGGGTGTGTAGGTGTAAAGATGGCTTCAGGTGAAACAATCAGGGCAAATCCTCAGGGTGCTATGGCAATTAAGCAGCAGTGGAATTTATTTATCCTGAACAGAAAGTCCATCCCCCAGTCTACTCTACCCAAAACCCTCACAGAGCAGTTCTAACACAACCCTTTCTTCTCCCAAGTCTCTGACAGTGCAGCACAGCACCAGTGCTAGAAATGAGCTAAACAACCACAGAGCTGCTGCAGGGATAAGAAACTGTAAAATTCATTCTGCAAATGAAAACCGGTGTGTGCCTCTTACTCCACAGGAAGAGTTACACCCCCTTGCTTGCCCTTCTCTTGTAGCATGTCTTGAAAGATGAAAAAAGCAGCTGCTTGCCATATTCAGTGCTTGATCTTCTTCTGTCTATTTTGAATAAAACCAAACCTTTTCATATGCCACTTTCTAGACTCTTCCAGCAAGTTTCTAAATTTTTTTGAGGCAAGGCTTTCCTGCAAGAAAACTCAGTAAAATAAGATTTTGTGCCTGAAATTATACATATAAACACAATCACCATAGTCGGTCCTTTATTCCTACCCTTCATTGGCACAGCACACAGAAAACACTCTGAGACAACTGCACTTTCTTGGTGCTGAAGTTGAAGTCTCTCAAGAAAATCCCTCAGCATTTTAACAAAGCTGAGGGGATGCTGCACCGCATGAGGATTATGAAGACCTTTCTTCCAACATTGCTACAGACAACTGGCTAGAGTTTCCTTGCATTTAAATGCCATTGACATGAAGACTCTGTACTTTGTTTTTACAAAGAGTGACTAGATAATCCAGGCAGTAACTAACTTGCTGCCTCTATTTGGTTTTTCCCTTCATCTTCAGAGCAGCAGAACAGCTATGCCACCAAGAGCAACAGGAAGACAGAACTTGATCAGCTCAGCCACAGATTCATAAAGAAACAAGCATGAGTTGCTTTTAATTGTGATCTACAGAACTACCAGTGACTTGCAAGTTCCAATGATGTGCTGCACTTTTTAGTTCTGAGATTGTTGAAGACAGAGAGAGAGAAATGAGACTGGAGCCATCACAACACATTGATTTGCTAAACCTGCTGAGGCACTTAACGCTTCATTGCTCCAGCCTAGTATTTCCTAATAATCAGGAATTTCAGCATCAGATTCCCTTAAAATGTTAGTTTATGCCACAAAACCACATTTGGAGTCACTTTTACAAATGGAAGGAGATCTTGCCAATGGAAAAAAAACTTTCTGATGTGAAACTTGTTGAATAAAGAGCAAATCTTATTTGTGAAGTGAACCCCACAGCTTGCATGAAAGTAGGCATCCTTCTTCCCTTCAAAGCCTCTGGCATCACCTGGAACAACCTGCGATCTTGTTTATTTTAGTAATTATTAATTACTGACCTATTTAGAGATGGTTTAGGGCAAGTGCTGCTGAACTGCTGTGGTCTGCTCAAGTGCCTTGTGCACAGGAGTTACAGAAGGGGATGATTTTACACATTTTCTGCCTTCCCACGAGAACACCGTGTTTTCCATCACCACCGGCATCAGGCGAGGCACACGCGCGGGTCGGTGTCAGGCTCTGCACTCCACCGCGGCCCCACGCACTAGCCCTGGGACCCGCCGTGGCCGCAGGTCTCACTGCCCAGCTCCCTAAGGAGCTATCCGGGGGGAACCGGGGACGCCTCAGCACCACTGCCCTCCGGGACCTCCGGGAATCCCCGCTCCAGTATGCACGGACACACATTTTCCCACCATCTCTCTTGTGATCGGGATGGACCCCTGCGTTGCGCCCGGAGCCCCCGCGCCCTCACCTGTACCACTCCAGCCCCTTGTCGTAGTTCCTGTCGAAGAAGTGGGGCTCGGTGCCCACGGCGCGCACGTCGGGGTGCGCCCGGATGGCTTCCAGCAGCGCCCGCGTTCCCCCCTTCTTCACTCCGATGATGAGAGCTTGCGGCAGCCGCTTCTCCCCGTAGTCCGGCGTGGTGCTGCCGCCGCCGCCGCCGCGGCTCCCCGGGCTGCCGGCCCGGCTCAGCTCCTCGTCCGTGGTGCTCGACTCCTGCGGGTCTCTCTCGAAGGCTCCGCTCTGTGCTGTGATCACCTCCCCGGGGGCCAGCGGCGTCCGCAGCCAGGCGCCTGCCGCCCCTTCCTGGCTGCCGTTGGAGGCCCGCGTCGGAGCCGCCGAGGGGGATGGGGGGCCGGAGCTGCCCGGCGGGCTGGCGGGGGAGCGCGGCACTCCGGGAATCGCCGAGCCGGGGAGCGCGGCGGGGTAACGCGGCGCCCCGGGGATCGCCGTGCCGGGGAGCGCGACGGGAGGGCGCGGAGCCCCGGGGATCGCCGTGCCAGGGAGCGCAGCCGGGGAGCGCAGGGCGCCCGGGCCGGTGCTCCCCATGAGGCTGTAGCACAGGTAGGTGAGGCAGACGGAGAGGCTGCACATGCAGAGCAGCTTCCGCGCCGGGGGCACCTTAGAGCCGCGCCCGCCCGGCACCCCCGGCTGGGCGGGGGGGAACATGGCTGCTCCCCGCTCCTCGCCCCGGGCACCGGGCGCACATGGTGTCAGCCGCCGCCCGGCCGCCCCAGCCACATGGGGCGCCGCTGCCCTCCCGCCCCGCCGCCGCCGCCGCCGCCGCCGCCGCCGGTCCGCTTCCGCCACACGGCGCTGGCCGCTCTCATTGGCTTCGGGAGACACCGGAACGAGGCAGGGCCCGACGCGTCGCGCTTATTGGCTGCCNCGGGCAGCGGCGGTTCAGCACCGCGGACAGCGCTGCCCAAGGCACCTTCCCCACGGTGCTCTGGGAACGGCCTCCGGCAGCCGCACACGTCGTCCGCCCTGTCTGCTCCCCAGATCCAGCCGCCGTCTCACATACTCCCCCGCCAGCACTCGCGGCAGCAGGGACGGCATAGGCCCCCAAGAGCTGGAGGCAAAGCCAATTTTTCCCTACAAATCCTTCTCCTTTCCCCAGCAGAAACCACTGTGACACAGCTCATTGACCCCTGGTCCAGGTCTGCTCCCCTCCACCTCCCCAAAAGTGCATTCTGTATTGTCACTCTCTCCTACATTGCTCCCAGCCCATGGCTTCTGCCCAAATCCTCCAGCTCCCCAAAGAGGAAGATCTAGTTAGGTCCTCTGGGACAAGCTCATGTACCAGATCTGAGGTCGCCTGGCTCTGTTCCTCTGAGAATGTGGAGCAGAGTGGACAGGTTTCACAGAGCAGCCCGCTCTCTCCTGGGAACGTGAGGAAAGGTGGCTGACTGTGGGCAGAGGCAAGTGGCAGCTTCTTTGCTGGTACAGGGGGGTCATTTGGAGCATGGAGGGTTCATTGTTCAACTGCCAGGAGCTGCACTAGTAGGTGAAGCCAATCACACCCTCACACACTGCTCTTTCAGGAACTCTGTCCCCAGTCTGGTGAAGTGAGCTGTAGCTGAGAGCCTCCCTCCTCACAGATTTTCTGGTGCAGCCAACATCTCTTCCCAGCTCCACATTTTGGCACTTCCCACCTCAAGTTCTCAGCTTTGGCTTTAGCAAAGATTTTTTTTTTTTTTTTTTTTTTTTTTAGGGGAAGAAATGCTTTACTGTCTCTCAGCTTCCTCCTGTCCCTCATTCTAAGGTCTCTCAGAAGTTTCTCCCTCATGGGATTTGTCCTCTGGCATATCACAGCTCTTGACATCCTGGTCACCATAGTCCCTGTCAGCAGAATGGTACTGGCATCACTGTGGTACAGAGATGAATTGAGGAACACAGTCATTTGCTAAATCCCTCACTGGTGATTGAGCAGGAATCTAACCTTCTGCACCTGAACTGCTACCCCCGGCACCATCTGAATGCTGCAGATGCAGCACCTGATCCATGTGGCAAAAGCTGCAGAGCAGCTGTATGTTAACACATCCAAGGGACACAGATGGGCTTCTGAGTAAGTACTGGAAGAGTTCAGAGTACATTTCCAGCCTTGTGTGCCTGTGAATGCTGGGTAGCTCATCCTGCCCATGAGGAGGAGTATTTGGAGCCAGCGATCCTTCTCCACTAGCTTCCACTTTAAGAAACTACTGAGCTGGGCATCCCATCATGCCAAGGTGTTATGGGAAAGGGTTAGATGGGAGAGAGCTGGCAGAGCTCCCAAATGTTCCCCCAGCTGATGAGCCATGGCCTAGATTTTACAGGGGACATCCAGAGATTGCTCCAAATCTTGCTGTTACTGTGCAAGGCTCAGCAGGGAACACAGAGTCATAGAAGAGTTTTGGTTGAAAGGGACCTTAAAAGTTCATCTAGTCCAACCTCCCTGTGAGGACATCTTCAACTAGATCAGGTTGCTCAAACCTGAATGTTACCAGGGACGGGGCATCTCTGGGCAACATGTTTCTGTGTTTCACAGCCCTTATTGTAAAAAAGAGTCTTCCTCATATCTAGTCTGAATCTACCCTCTTTTGGTTTAAAACCATTACCCCTTGTCCTATTGCCTCCAAGCCCTACTAAAAGGTCTGTCTCCATCTTTTTCCTGTGCCACCTGTAAGTACTGAAAGGCTGCAATAAGGTGTCCCTGGAGCCTTCTCCAGGCTGAACAGCCCCAACTCTCTCATTTTGTCTTCATAGTAGAGGTGCCTCTGGTCATTTCTGTGGCCTCCTCTGGACCTGCCCCAACAGCTCCATGTCCTTCCTGTGCTGAAAGCTCCAGAGCTGGATGCACTTATGCAGGTAAGGTCTCACCAGAGCAGGATAGAGGGGGAGAATCCCCTTCCTTGATCTGTTGGCCGTTTCTTTCTATGCAGCTCAGGATACAGTTGGTCTTCTGGGTTGTGAACACACACAGATCCACTAATAGTCCCAAGTCCTTTTTGACAGGGCTATTCTCTATCCCTTCATCTTCCAGTCTGTATTTATATGGGAGGCTGCCCTGACCCACGTGCAGGACCCTGCACTTGGCCTTGCTGAACTTCATGAGGTTCACCTGGACCCACTTCTTGGATTTGTCCGGGTCTCTCCGGATAGCATTCCTTCCCTCGGGAGTGTCAACTGCACCACTCAGCTTGGTGTTGTCTGTAAACTTACTGAGGGTGCACTCCATCCCATCTTATCATTAATGAAGATATTAAACAGTACTAGTCCCAATACTGACTCCTGAGAGACACCACTTGTCACTGATCTCCATCTGTACATTGAGCTGTTGACCACTACCCTCTGAATGCAACCATCAAAACAACTCCTCATCCACAAAATAGTCCACTCATCAAATCCATATGTCTCCAATTTACAGAGGATGTTGTTGAGGATTGTGTCAAAGGCCTTGACAACTACATGAGCCAATTGCCTCAGGACTCCAGGATGTATCTCAACAAATCTCAACAAATCTTATATGTATTCAGGTTCCTTAGGTCATCATGAATCTGATCTTCCCTTACAGTGCGAGAGACTTTGCTCCCCCAATCCCCATCCTGCCATCCACTCGAGAGGCATGGAAGAGAGATTGTCAGTGAAGGCTGAGGCAAAATCATTGCCGAGTACCTCATCTGCCTTCTTGTTCATTGTTATCAGTTATCAGACAAGTATTGCTAATGAGGAGGAGTATACTTTCTTTGACCTTCTTTTTCTGGCTAACATGACTGTAGAAGCCCTTCTTGTTCTTTGCATCCCTTGCCATGTTCAGCTCCAACCGTGCCTTGGCTTTCCTGACTCCATCCCCACACAACTGGGCAAGATCCTGATACTCTTCCCAGGATACGTATCCCTGCTGCCACTGCCTGTGCATTTTCTTCTTGCCCTTTAGTTTGACTAGAAGGTCTCAACTCAGCCATGCCAGTCTCTTGGTGTCCTTTCCTGATTCCTTACACCTGGGATCAAGAGCTCTTGTGTTCTATTGAAAGTGTATTTGAAGAGCTGCTGGCTCTCTCCTGCTTCCCCACCCCTGAGGGTAGTTTCGCAGGAGGTTACATTGACTAACTCCCTGAACAGCTGGAAGCTGGCTTTCCTAAAATCCAGGGCCCTGATTCTACTCTTCAGCTGACCCATCTCCCATAGGACTGCAGACTCCACCAGAGCACCATGCTACTCGAGTCTCAGCTATGATCAATCTCGTGGCAAAAGCAACGTCTGTAAAAAAAGTAATTAAGTGCCAGTATTAACTAGATACCCAGAGCTGAAAAAAATATCCATCAAAAAAGAGGAAGAGCACTGACTTTTCTCATAATGAACAAAAGCTCAATGCTGCTCTCAGCTGGACATGTGTTCTCTCTGTGCAGCTCCAGTTCCAATAGAGATTATTCCTTCATAATATATTTTTTATGGTACACCTGAGACCTCTGAAATGCAGTGTCTTGTGTCCTGTAAATCATTTCCTGTAACTCGTGGATTCCTTTTCAACTGCATTACGGTAATGTGAACGTTAAGGGACTAACTTGAACTGACAGAAGCAAAGCATCACATCCCTCCCAGCCTCCCACTCCGATGCTCAAAGACAGTGCACGGCCCATGCCCAGGCAAGAAGCATTTGTCCTGGGGGTGTCCCCTGAAGCTCTGTCAAGCCCACTGGGAAGGCACATCGTTCCTGCCCAGACAGGCTAAGCCCACAGAAAGGTTGCTGTAAATTTACCAATCAGACTTCAACCTTAAATGAAAACCCCAAGCAGGTGCAGTTTGGGTCATGGTTGGGGGGAGCATGTGCGGTGGGACAGGGGACAGACTGACACTCTTGGGAAGCTCTGAACAGAGTGGGTTTGCTCTGCTTACCTCTAGATACATCCTTTCACATAACTGCTGTAATATGTATATCTCTACCTTGAGAGAAATAAATATTCCTCATATATGAAGACACATTTATTCCAAGTTGGAGAATCCATAGAGACTCTGCTGGCATCAACAAGCCTGCTCTCCAGTTTCCTAAAGAAGAAGAGTTTTCATTTCAAAAAAGCTAAGACACACTTCAAAATAGACATCATTAAATGAAGAGTCGCAGTGCTTTGGTCTTTCTTACACCGAGCACACATCTAAACCGCAGTGCTTAGCAAAATGCCCTGGTTTGACATCTTGTGTCTCTTCCCCTGTGATATGCTGCGCAGAAGACTAATAGGATTTGCAGGCAAATCATACATAACGGAAAGACTATTTCTTCTCGGGCACCAGCTTCCAGCCCAGAGGAAATTTTACAACCAGAATGTAAAGCCCTCTAAAACAAATGGTTTAGCCTTAAATGCCTGCTGCCTGGGCTCTGACTCTTTATTCATCATAGATTGTGTGTTTCTCCTGCATGGATGTCAAACGCATCCATGAGCAGATCTGAGTGTTACCCAAGCGTCTGGTGCTGTTCAGCCGCTGGATGCAATAGGAGCTGATGGAGTGTAACACTTTATTTGACAGTTTTGCTTTTAAAGGCTTATGTATTTACACTGCATACCTGCACACTGCTAGTCACATTAATTAGCAGAAAGAGTGCTTCCCGAGCATTCAGTAAGTGTCCAGTCTAGCGAGGCCAACTGATGCTGTTAGCCCTGTGCGGGAGTTGCCAGGATAGGTCTGTCTGATGGATTGTCTAGTTCATATCCTGAATTTTGACAAGGATCAAGACCAGTTAGATTTGTAGAAAGGTGGAGAAACTCTGCAGTGGGAAGCCATGGAGCAGTTTCCTCTCTAAATCCACATCATTTAGTTTCTTCTAAATCCCCATCCTTTAGTGTGACTTGCAGCTGTCCCAGCCAGTAGGACATGTCTGTGATGCTCTTTTCTCCCATGGGACAGCAGAACTGAGATTCATGCCAAAATCTTGGTTATGGGAATATGTGACAATAAGTCATAGCAGGCAGCTGGGAGCCCTTCCCTGCACTAGCTGTTAGGGCCTGACTCTGCATGTGCTAAAGACAAGACTAACTAGACCCATTTTCCTGACATAATATCTGGAAAGCCCTTTCTGAGATGTTGCTGTACTTGCAAGCAGCACAAGGGTCTCTAATTACTGGTTAATACTGTGCTGGTGGCCTGGATCATGAAGGAGAAGGAGACCTCCACTGAAAGGCAGGAACAAGTGAGGGTTGGCTCATTTACTATGTAGACATGGAAGTATCCACCACTCTCATCATCTCTGCTCCAGAAAGATAAACTGGGAGAGGAATAGGGGCAGAGCCAGACCTAAGGACAACCTTCAGACTGCAGATTCCCTCTGAGGGTACCTGGGTGTATCTAGCCAAGTGAGAGGAGGGCTGGGGAGCTTATCCCAGCTCTCTAAATGCACATGCAGATGAGCACCAAGGAAGGAGGAAAATGGCCTCAGATAACAGGCAGCACTGGCACAAAACCAAAGAGGTATGAATTGGCACAAATACATTTTGGCTGGAAATCAGATGGTTTCTAACTGTGGGAGAGATGTTGTTCTGGAACAGATTCCTGAGAGGAGTATTGGGGGCAAGGTATGCAATTAGTTTTAAGATTGAGTTTGAAATGGACTTTATAACATGGTTGCCAGCAATTGCAGGGAAATGGGATTTGATGGCCCAAGCTGTCCCTTCCAGTTCTATACTCCTGTTGTGATTCACAAGCACCAATCTAAGAAGATGACCTCTGGCAGGAAAGGGCTCTTTGATATATGAAAGGCTTAACAAGACCCATTGATGTGAAGCTGGAATTAGACACATTTGAGTGAAATGAAAAGTGTGTATTTTAACAGGGACAGTAATTTCCTTTTGTAATAATTTGTGAAGGAATACGGTAGGTTACCTCTCTTGGAAGGTTTTACACTGTGAATGGAATTCTTTTGAAAAAAATAAATGTTCCTACTGGGCCAAGCTCTATGCCAGGGATGCAGCTGCTGCAGGCAAGCCTCTGGCCTGTGGATCCCTGCGTGCCGCTATCCCAAATACTGCTTCTGCTAAGAAGTAACCTTCCAGAGACTGTCGCTTTTATTTCCCAACTTTTACAAACACTAGAAATGTATTTTTCAGAAAACTTGAGAGGTAATCTCCCGTAATTTCTCCTCATTACCAGTCATCAGAAGCAGTGAAACATCTTGAAAAGAGGTAGATTAATTCACACGGTGCTCTATTTCCTTCAGGGAAAGAATGAAGTTTGTAAATACAGACTGAATAGAAAATAAACAGTAAGAACGCAATGACTTTTAAACTCTAGCCCAAGAAGGCACTCAAGATGCTCTGCAGTGTCATTCTATGCTGTCAAAGCATTTTCTCATTCATGGAAACAGCTTCAGATTTAGAATAAGTGTTTGTTCTGGTTGCTTTTAGTAGTGGCTCCTGTGATCTAAATTATACAGCTTAGGACCCTACATCCATCTTCCTTGCCTAAAATTAACAAAAGGTAGAAGAAGAGCATCTCTGGGCAAGCTGCTCAGAAACCAAGCTCTGATGCATTGTTCACAGTTGCTATAGAGCTCTTAGACTTGAAAAAGTGTATGTGCCACAAATATGTTTTGGTACATTATTTATGCAGTGAATAGCCCTGGAAACATAGCCAGATGAAAAGCCATTTAAGTCTGAGTTGCATGCTGGCAGAGGCAATAGGTTAGACAAGGGGCAGTCACAGGTGACACAGGCATAGGAACAAAGTAGATGGTCCCTCAAGGTCCCACCAGCGCTTAAAGACTGCTTCTGTACACTCTGCATGGTAAAAGACCATAAAAGCCCCTGGCTCCAGCTGTATGAGCAGTCAGAGAGGTGGTGGCAGAGGCTTGGGCTTCTGTTGTGTCTGGTGTCACCATTTTGATGTCAGTCCTTAGGAAAGCTGTGAAAAGACTAAATCCAGGAATATCCTTCCATTGCTGAGCACCTGAATCACATCTTCTCCCTTAAAACGTCTCTGTGCTTGTAGTGCTGGTGCTCTCCCTCCTCTTCCCCCTCACTTTTGCTACGAGCAGCCTGCTTCTGACCTGGATCCAGGAGCTGCAATGGGGAGAGCTGGCTTTGTTTCTCCTCAGGGAGGACACTGTCCTCAGGACACATAGATGGAGAAACATGAGGGCTGAGACAACCACCCTCACAGCAAGCCCAGGCCACGGCTGCTGGTACCTTGGGACACAGCCACAGGCAGCAAGGCTGCATGGGGCTTAGACTCGCAAGTGTCTTGCTAAGGGGTGCTGTGCATTGAGGTCATGCTCTGGCAACCTGCTCGCACTTGCAAGACTCAAATATTGCTCAGGACCAAAGCTTCTAGTTCCCCTCACAGCTGTCCTCACGGGCTGTTCTCCCTGTAGGAAGGGTATTGCTGGACCTACACCATCTGTCATGTCCTTACTCAGTGTAAGTGGGTGAGTGGCTCTATCTGCACATTATCAGGAGATAATCTCCTGTTCTAATCTCTGCTCTTGCAGAATGAGGACCAGGGCTTGCAAAGAAGCCCTTCGCTGAGCACACGACAGGATGACATGGCAAAGGCACACTGAACACTGTGTTAGCTGACTGTCTCCATCCTGTGCTAAAGTAATGATGGTAGGAAAGGAGAAGGCAGCAGTTGCAAAGAAGGTGTCTCATATTTGCAAGGTGGCTGAGTACATTATTGCTTGGCTACAGAATGTGATACTGAGGCAAGGAGGGAGGGAGGGAAAGATCCATCTGTGGTCACAGAGTGACTTTGATCCCCATCTTGGAAGGCACATTGGCCACATCCCAGCCCTAGTGTGTGGCACTGAGCTCTGCCTCAGTGTTCAGGGCCAGAAGCTGGCAGAGGCTGGTGGAGGCTGGGAGAGGATGACAGAGGCTGGTAGAGGCTGGCAGAAAGTCATGCAGAGACATGGCCACAGCTGCTGCCACTGCGACTCTGCAGACAGGGCTGCCTCCATGGCAGCTGTGGCCAGAACACGATGTTTCCTGCCACTGACGTGGACTGCAACACTGCTGGCTGTGGTGAGCTCATTCTGAGCCACCATGACATCATGTAGCCAGACTGGTGAGATTGAGAGATTGGCAGGAGCACCAGGAGGGCAGTCCACCTCACCATCTGAGCCCCTCGGCTGACGCAGCTGGTGTCCTGCTCACTTGGTGCTGGAAGAGTCGCTACAGCAGAGAGGCAAATCCTATCCTGGGAAGGAGTGGGATGTACCCACCAAACAGGGCAGACTCCAAGGCCTCGGATGGCGCTCACCTGCAGTACGGTCTGCTGCCAGCTTTGCATCAGGAAGCCAGACTAGAAGTGTTTTGCCAGCATACAGTGTGCTTTCCAAAGCACCCTGCACCAAATGCATGGACCACTTCAGGAGAACACATTGCCTGGGTCGCTTGGTTGCCCAAGGAGTATGCGGGGCCACTGTGCTGCAGTCTTGCACAGCATCCAGTGCAGGACATCTCCTGTGCCTGCTCACAGGACAGATGCCATTGAGCCAGCAAACTTGTGCCAGCCTCCCAGCTCCACCTCAGGTAGCTGGCTCATGCTGTGCTCCAAGATCCTCCTCATGTGTTACCATAGCAATTAGGCTTCCAGGAGAGGGAATGGTCATCCAAGCCTCTGCTGCCCTGTGTCCAAGGGGGTGCAGGTCCCCCTGAGCCCCAGCCCAGGGTCCTACCACCCAAGATGCTCTCCTCCATTGCAAACTGGTGCCTGGGCCTCGGAGTAAAGACACTGTCGCCTCACTCACTTCATCCACTCTTTGATGAAGACCTTCTAGTAGCCAGCAATGTTGCCAGAATTAACTGTCAAATTAGATCTGACAAACCTGTTCCAGGATCAGAATCTGATTTTACATCACAACTCTAGATTCCCTGGCATTGCCCTGGACATGGCTCAGCGTCTGATGTCTTTGATCTCGTACTGAGCAAGAGCCATAGAAACCTGCTGCTCACCTGGTGCTCCTGGCCACACAGATCAGCCACAGTAGTTGGATGTTCAGCCAGGAGGGCTTTCAGCCTACTGCCACAGTACAGAGTTGCCCCCCTGAAGCAGGAACCCAGTGATCAGGCTTCCCAGGATCTGCCCTTGGTCTATTGCCCTTTTCTGGCAGGAGTGTGGATCTCTGA
The DNA here is from genome assembly GCA_013401255.1 of Urocolius indicus. Lineage (NCBI taxonomy): Eukaryota > Metazoa > Chordata > Aves > Coliiformes > Coliidae > Urocolius > Urocolius indicus. The sequence goes on from WBNH01008997.1 coordinate 206,461, forward strand.
AATTTTTCCTGTTCTTACTCATCTTTTCCGTTCCTCTGCATAGTTCTTCCTCCTCCTCCTCTCCTTGCTTGCCACTCAGCCAAGCTCTGCCAATTTCAGTAATTTAATCTGTGCTCATTAGATGGATCCTCCACCTCCCTCATCATTTCTGTAGCTCTTCTGTGAACTGACTAATTTATCACTCTGCCTGGTAACGAGGTACCCAGCATGTTCCCACTAAGATTTATTCTTCAGAAACACCCATGCCACCTACTCTACAGGGCTCTGCTCTCTTGACTGCTTAGGGACTCTTTCTTTTAGGATTTAGAATGACTTTACTTGGGACTGAAATAAGATTAATAAGTGATCATGACTATTCATTTACCAGATTTTTGATTCCACGTCTGCCTTCCTTGGTTCTGGTATCTTCTGTAGTCCAGGAACAGAAATCTCTGCTGAAGTATCGCTAACTGCTGAGATACAAATAATATCTGAATTTCCAGAGGGGAAATCAGCTATGTTCTGTGCCTTATATGACCAACCAGACAGTGAGGTCTGAGCAAGACAACAGTTAATGAAGCCTGGGATAGCATCTAGCAAAGTCTGAAATAATTTCTTCTCTATAAAAAAATGAGGAGTTCTTGTTCTCCCATGTTACAAGTATTGTTGCAATATCAAATTTTACAAACCTATCTGTTGTTTCATCATTATTTGTCTACCAGCTAGCTGTTGGCGTGGGATCAGAGCCCCATTTGTCCAGAGGCAGCACAGACCACCACTGCAGCACAGTGCTGCTTCCTATTACCCCTCCTTCATTGGCTGCAAACCCAAGAAAGCCATCTCCTGACACAGAAAAGCCAGATGACGTTGCCAGCGCTTGCCAAAGTTGGTGATGGGATGCAATCCTCACCATGACCAGAACATCCACCAGAGGGAGAAGGGAGAGGCAATCGCTGCACCTCCCCATGGGTGTCTCAGAACATCTGAGCCCTGCTAGAAGCAACCAAAGAGAGCGCAGGAAGGGAGCCAGAGCTTTCCGGCTAGTTTAGTTCAAATTAAACCCTTATTGCTCACAAGTACTTGGGACTCCTGCCTCTGAAAGCATTCCCTGGTGATGGCAATTCACATACCATAGCTGCAAGTGATGGAGCAGTTCTGCTCTAGAGTACGGAACATGAGGTGATTAAGAACAGGACCAGGAAACACAACAGGTGTTTGCCAGCCACTCACTGATTTGCATGCAACCCTCTCTGATAATTTTTGCAAATTGAGCTTGTCCTCTGCTGTGCTAGAATCCAGTACATGTATTCAGCCTGCAATTTAGCCCATCTGTAGGTGCACTTTCTGGGTAGAACTGGCTCATGTAAAAATTTGTCTTCATTTGGGAGCAGAAAACCCCTGCAGTGTGCCAAGTGACTGACTTGGGTGAGCTTGTGTCACTGCATGTCAGGACAAGGCCTTATCTACAGAGACAGTGCTCAGCCCATGGAGAGAGCCCAAATCACCTCCTCTCGATGCTGTCAGGAACCACAGCAGGACCGCACTCACCTCTCCTGGGCTGCTCCACTTGGACCATGCTTTTCGCTCTACTTTCTTCCTCCTTGCTACTCACCAGTTTGCAATACCAGAGCTTGGTCTCTCCAGGAGCCAGCGATCCGTGGTTGTCCCAGGACGACAGCGGCAGGAGCAGACTGGCAGCACACGCTTCCCACCTTTAGCAGACCTCATCACCCATCCGTGCCTCTGGCCTTTCCCTCCAACAGCTGTTAACAGCTCACACAACTACTGTGACATTGTCTCAGTTCCCAGGACCTCTCAAATCTGCAAGTTGGATTTTGGGGTGCGCTAGGGATAGCTCCAGACTGGAGGTAGTGACCAAGAAGGAAAGGCTGCTGCCTCCTACCAGCGGCTCAGGCCACAGAGGGGAAAGAGTGGAGGACAGTGCTGGGAATGCCCGTGCAGGGATCATTGGACCCTTTCGCTGAGAGGATTTCCTACCCTGCTCTCCTTGTCCCTGACCTATGGATGGGAGGAACTGTGCTGGTGCTCAGCACTTGCCCTCACATCCCCGCCTCCTTCTTCATGTCTGCCTTTCCAGCTGTGCTGTTTTCTCTTGCAGCCAAGCAATGCCACCATTCCTGCCCAGATTCAGTTTTTCTTCCATGATGTGAGAAGTGACAGCTCATAAACTTGAAAGACTATCAGAAATGTTTGAGGAAAGGAAAAGCAGAAAGACTCCACAATGCCAAAGCAAGGGGACTGTGTCTGGATATCTAGCATCTTGTGATTCAGAAACCCAGTTCAGTGCAGTGAACTGAAAACAGAGTGGCTACTTAACTAGCTGCTTAAACAAATTTCAGATTCATCTGGGCAGAGTTTCTAAAGACTCAGATATAGAGGTCAAATAGTCCTTGCCAGCCCATGAGCTTACAGAGAAGATTCGACTACGGTCCTCGTTATGGAAAACGGTGAAAATAATGCAGTGATGTTACCTCTAAGAGAAAATAGATAGTGCAAGTTATTCCATCTTCCCTTTCAGTGATATCAGTTTAGAAAAAGCTAGGCTATTTACAGAGGGCATTTTGCTTCCAGTACTTTTGAAGCAAGTGAATTTTGAATTAGTTTAAGTGCAGGATAAATCAGTGAAATAGGAAGATCTTTACACTCCAATAAGATGCTATTACTCATAAGCATATTGCACTCTAGCTTGTGGACTAAAACTATCGGTGCATGACAGGACACCAAGGGCATGAAACACAGTGGGTCCACAAAAATTAGCAAAGCATCTTTGGTACAAAAAGGTAATTTGGGATACTGATTGGTGACGACAGCAGTCCCATGCTGAGATAATCTGGCCAGATCCTGTGATCCTGGGTGTGCCAGACAGCCTTGAAAACTCTAAAACCCCTTCCAAGAGCAATCTGTGTTTTCTCAGATTTCAGATCAGAGGCTGAAGCAGGAACACAGAATTAAATGCTGTGCTCTTGTTGGGGACACTGTGTCCACCGTCATTCTTGTTTATCACATCCATCACACAGGCACGGAAGAACCACAGGTAAGAGCTCGGCCGCGTGCTGGGCACACTGAAAACATGTCTGATGGCAGGATCTCCTTCGTGGGTTTTTAACCTGGGTGACAGCAAAGTGCACAGTGTGGCAAATGCACAGAGATGGAGAGAATGGGTAGAGCAGAGGCTTCTGCGGATGAAGGCAGAGCATCACCAGAGGATGTTTGAGGACGTAATGTTTTTTTCTTTTTTCACGTCTACGATCTCGTGGCGTGTGGACACTCACAACTGGGCACAAGGAAACTTGGCAAGGGAAGTCCCAAGACCAGTTCCCCTCTACACAGGTCATTCTGATGGTGGAACAGCTGGGAGGCATGCCCTACTCCTGGCAGCACAGCACAGCCTCTCGTGTCGGTTTGTAAGATACAAATATGCTACATAGGCAGAAATGCAGACCTGGAGGGCTCCAAGCATGGCCAGACGGCACGTATGGTGCTACATGCACACTACCAGCTACTGAGCAAGACACAGAGCAGAAACAGTAATTTCTGGTCCTTATCCTTGACAGCTCTTCAAGGAAAGAAGGTCCTTAGGTTGTAAGTCCAGACAGAAGAGGGTTAGAGAAGAATGATACTGAGTCTTCATTGTCCACAGTCCCAGCTGGTTTCAGGCACAAAAATGAGAGGACAAAGAGCAGAAATGGGTTTGAAATTTCCACCATTTATCTCTCCTTTCTTGTTACAATGGAGAAAGAGAATCTGAGGCAAAGGTATTTCCATGCCTTGGGACAGTGCTTCCTACTTATGACCTAGCCATGTCACACCAAAGCATCATGTTCCTGTATTTTGTACTGAGATATCTATCCAGTGGGTTCCCAGCTGCTTTCTGAAGACTATCCAGGTGACCTTCTGGTGGGCTTGTATCTGGCTTTTGCATTTAGAGCTCTGCAGCAGAGGTGTGGGAGATTTCTGGGAAATGAAACACAGCCATAGACTGTGAGAGGGAAAGAGACACAGAGAATTTGTCCCTGCTCCCTTGACATCTTTCACCCTGCTCCTCACAAGCTGCTTGGATTTTGTGTCAAGAGGGTGATTCTGCAAATTAAATCAGTTCTTGTCTCCCCTTCGTTGGCATGGCAACCTGGGAGGATAGATGGCACAGCCTTGCTACAGCTCTCATAGCTGAAGACACATCCCATCTCCTTCATGTTGGTGTTCCTGCTGATCTAGGTATATGGTGCAAAAATCCTAACCAGGCATCTCTGTGGGCAGTGCCAGGCTCTACTCCTGTGATGCTGCACATGGGCTTGGGTTCCCTCTGGCTGCAGGGCTAAGCCCAGCCCAGCAAAGCAGGAGCAAACCCTAGTGCAGGAAACCAGTGCCAGGAGAGGCTCCTGAGCCTCCAGAAACATCCGCAGCAAGAGCTGCATGACAGAGCGGTCACCTCTCGGCTCTCGGACTTCCCAGTCCTTGGCAGAGATCTGCTTTTCCCCGCTGTCTCAATAAATGAATTTAAGCATTTTCCAGCTCAGCAACTAGAGTCTTTGCTAGTCTTGCATTTGTGTTTGATTAATGAGATAGCCAGTAATTTAAACATCTCTTGAGGTCTCTGTCTTTCCTGAGTAATTCTGAAGTTATTGCTGTTTACATAGAAGAAAATCATATTGCCTCGCAGAGAGCATTACTGTGGTGATAAGAGTGGAAATTGATCCTCAAGGAGCAGAGGCAATGGCACTTCCAAAGAGCTTCAATGAATGTTCATAGTTTCCTAGAAGAGAAAAACACCTTCTACAGGCTGAGAGTCTCCCACCCAAAAGCCAGACAAGGGTGATCCGAAGTGCCTGAGACCATCAAATTTCTGCTTCCTTGGGAGAAGCACCAGCAAGCCAAAGGGGCCAGGACTCCCCATCATGAAAGCCCTGGAACCACAGATTCCTCCAGGCTGGGGCTGGGAGGGTTAATTTCCACAAGCAGGCTGGTTGTCAGACCCATTTGAAATAAATCCGTTTGCAAAATTATCATGTTAAAAGGTTTTAATTATTAGGGACACATTAGGAAGACAGCTGGGATTTGCCTTCTGTTGTTCCCACCAGGCCTGATCAGTTCTGGCTTTTCTCACATCCCAGCATAAATCTGGAATAATCCTCTGGGTCAGAGGAATCAGGCTGCTGTCAAGGCAAAAGCTGGTCTGGGGAGAGAAGTGCAGGCAGCGATGATTTGGGGGATACTTTTACAAAACCAGGACTTGCTGCTGAGCAGCAGACATGGGATTAGTACCAACGCTAAGCCAGGTAAATTTCTGCATGTGTAACCTTGCAGCTGCTTTGCCTTTGAGGAGAGTGCTGCAACCAAACATTGAACGCAGCACCCTGGCCTGGCTGGCTTTCCATGAGGAACTTGGAGCCAGTTCAGATCCTCAGGTCTGGTTGACGAGAGCTTTCATCCCAGCACCACAGCCATCAATCATGGTCCTTTGCTGGGGCTGCAGAACCACTCTGGGTGATTCCTGAGGAGGCCATTATTTGCACCTTCTTCTGTTCTTTTGCACAGAGACCAACCACCCCAGGCCCACAGGATAAGGAGCTGAGCCAGGACAGACCCCTGCTTGGGACTGGGCTGCACAGTGGCTACTGGACCCACAGGGGTGGTGCCAGGGAAACAAGTGAGGACATGGAGCCCAGCAGTCGTCCTGCCTGCCATCCCTCAGGCATGGGGAGCTCCAGCATGTTCCTGCTGCTCCTCTTCTTCAGCTGCCTCAGGAAAAAACCTGCAAAAGCAGCTGAATCCAGCTGAGGTTGGGACTGACACAAGAAGTGAAAAAAGGGGGCTAAATTAAGGCCCATATGCTCTCAATTTGTTTTCTACATTTTTTCAGTCATACGGTTACATCTGGCTGCTACCAGAAGGTCCCCTCCCTCCTACTCGTACTAGTCAGCCCAGCAGCCAAAATGCTTCCTGAGCACTGGGCCCATGAGAGCAGAACGGCCACAGAGCATGGTATGGCTCATTCAGCTCAACTGCTGAAACATAGTGAGCCTGGTGCCAGTCTGAGCAGGGTGTCACAGGGACGGCAGCTCGACGGGGATTGGGAGGACGGATAGGCAGGAGATGGCCCCCCCCCACCCCAGGTCAGTCATTTCCTTCCCCAACACTGCCCATCCCACCACCTGCAGCCCCACTCTGGGCAGCAGGATGAGCACGGGCCGGGCAGCTGACCTGCCACCCGTGTCTCCTTGGGTGGACTGGAGGCCAAACCTGGCCAGCAATGCAGGGTTTGATACCTCCCTGTTCTCTGCAGAGCTTTTTGCAGGCATTCTCCCATGTCCCTGTATGAAATCATTTCAATTTAATGAGCTCAGTTAGCTGCAGATTAATCGAAAACAATTTTGCACAGGTTCCTTCTTCATTATAAAAACATTCTGGTCTGTCTTCTCATTTCTCAAACTGTCTCTCTGTGGTCATCTTCCTCCTCTCTCTCTTCTCCTCTCATGCTGCTGATACAGATTACCCTTCCCTACACAGGTTGTCCAAGAGAGCAAAAGCCTCTGAAATTCTTTAACTCCTGCATCTTCCCACAGCAAAAGTACGTGGCACGTCCTCAGGAAGGACACTTCACATTCCTTCCATGGCACAAGGCCATGTTTGCTGCTAAGCAGCATCTCCCCTGCATGCCTAAAGTGCCTGCTGTGGGGCCAGATCTGGCCACAGCCAGGAGAGCCTCAGGCAGAGTTCACCTGAAGAGTGCAGAGCAGCCTCAGCCAGGCTGAGTGAGGGGGCTCCAGGTTTCCCAGCCCCACCAGCCAGCCTGTTCCAGCATGGCTTCCTCCATCGGCCTCCCGCACACCTGCTGTCCAGGCAGGCAACATGCTGCAAACCTTCTCATTTCTGTTCTGTACACAGCAGGCTCTGAGCTCTCACTTTTTCACAGCACTCGCTCAGCTGGGTTCCTGCCTGCAGAAAGGGTGGGTTTTGGGCTTTGAAGTCTCCTGGTGCTTTTGATGTGCTCGCAGGAAGGAGAGCATCTGTGCAATCCTATCTCAACGCTCTGGCTAGCCTGGGAGTTTCTCACTCACCAGTTTCATCCAGGCCCTCAAACTGAAGTTTCTTTCTGCTGCCAACCACATTACTGGCCCCTGGGAAGCTGCAGCACAGACCAGGCTGACAAAGCTGCAGCCCAAGGGTTTCCAGAGCTGGCACTGCCAAGGCTGTGGGGTACATACTGCCATCAGCTTTTCGCATGCCGACTCCCCTCCTCGGAGGCAGAACCAGTTCACCCAAGTGATTTCCTTCCCCCTGCAGCAGATGAGCTCTTCTCCATGCCCACACATGCTGAGAAACCCCTGGCAATGACTGCAGTGCCCTCCCTGCACTGGGACCTTTTTCTCCCCAGGGACCTGGCATCCCAGGGCTTCTGTCCCTGACACAACCAGACCACTCCTCAGCCATGCATTGCTGTGCCAGCTCCCAGCTCCTCCATCTAACCTCTGTGCCCTGCCAGACAGGACAGGAGAGGGACGCAGGGGAGATAGGGCAGACAGGGCACAGCATTTTCTGTGGTAACAGATCCCAGCCACTGCCCCAGAAAACATGTATCATCAGGGTGGGTGGTGGTGTTATCTCTGGTAGTCCCTCATTCTCCAGTGACACAGGCTGGGAATTGCCCTTGGTAAAGCCAATTCTCTGCCCTGGAGAGGCTGGAGTCCCATGAGGCTATGCTGGCTGTGAGCAGGTAAGCAGACAGCAACTTTGGGTGTGATTTTTGGCTGCTCCAGGGACCAGGAGAGGCGATGCCCTGGGGCAGAGCTCTGAAAAGGTCTCACTCCCTCCAGGCTTTGACTGTCACCCCATGATGAGAATTCCCTGGGCTTTCCCCTGCAGTTTTGCCGGAATACCCAAAGCAGCAGGGTGACGGCTCAGGCATAAAGGAAATATTCATTATCTCCATTATCTCCTAAGTAAATTAGCCAGTGCCTAACATAAACACCCTTGAGTCATCCCACTCCAGGCAGAGCTGAGGTATGTGGCAGAGCTGAGTCTCATCCACCCCCAGTGCTCCATGCCAGGCCCTACAGCAGGTCAGCGGCCATAGCCCCGAGCACCACTACAGCTCCTTCCTAGGTCCAACAGAGACCATGAGCCCACTGCACTGCCATCGCAGGCTCCTCAGCTGCCAGGAGCCACCAGCTGGGGTGAGCGACCATGCCCGTTTCCAGCCTGGCCACAAGCCACCCTGGTGCCCAGGCGAGTTCCAGACGCAAGGTAATCCATCTTGCAGCCTCATCGCCTCGTGCTGCTAGAGCCTGATTTACCGTTATTGGCAGCCAGCAACCTTTGCCATTTATATTCAATGCCAAGCTGCAATTTACAGTATACTTTCTGCTTCAGCTCACCCCAGCCTCTATCTCCACCTTCCCCATTAATGCAGGATACGCGTGGAATTCATCTTGGAATTTATTTCGAAAGCGCCAGCCACGCTGGTTTTAATACATTCCCTCATCAAAGCGGCACAAAGCTCAATTTACATGAAAATTGTGGAATTAGGGATGGTCACCCAAGACAGCACCTCGCCCAGCCCTGCCACACTGGCAGTGTCCCCCACGGCACAACGGGCACCCCGCACCAGCAGCACCATCCCAGGGTGCTGGGCACAGAAGATGGACAGATAGGCCCTGTGGCGTGTCCCTCCAGTACATCCTGCAGCAAGCCCAGCATCCTTCCAGCCCAGCCCAGGCCACGGCTCCCAGCTCAATGCCTGCATGTCACTGGCTGTCTACTCTGCAGAGGGCTGGGAGGAACACATGAAGACTTTTTGATAGCTGTAAAACATTAAATTGTATGTCAGCTTTTGCTAGATCAGGGCATGCTGTACAGAGATGGACACCCTGCTCCCCAGCAGCATCTGATTCAGACTAATGGCAAGGAGCAGAAGCTGGGCATGCAGGGGAAAGCAATAACCATTAATTAGGAAGAGAGAAAGAGCATACCAGGGCTGCCTGTTGCGTCCAGGATAAGAGAGCTGAGAGTCATTGTGCTGCAACCAGGATCTTCTTTGTGGCATCTTGTCTGAGTTAGTGGTTTGCTGCCTTGTGCTCCAGCTGGTTGGAGCATATGAGGATGTTCTGAGTTTGTGGGGGTAGGTGTATGAGGGGTGTCTATTGAGACAACAGCTTCTTCTGCTTTTTGTGGTTCTAACTCTAGGTGTAGACTTGATCTCCTGGTGGTTTCAGCCCTAATAGGAAGCTTGGTAAAGCGTGCACTAAAGTTTTTGATGTGAGCAACAACAATGTGGGGTAAGAGAAAAGCTGTGATATGGCACCTTCTAGGGACTTCTGTCCTATTTTAGCAGGGTGTGGTGAAGGGTCTCCACCTTCATATCTGGCAAAGCTGGCACGTCCTGGTGCAAGGGCACCCAACACCTTCCGCAGCCTTGGCCATGGGGAAGAAACTGCCCTGCCTTCAGCCTGAACCTGCCAGCAGCAAACTGTGGTGGTTGCCATTTTCCTTGAAAGAGAGTGGAAAATGGGTTTATAGCTTAAAAAGAAATTCAAATACTGAAGCTATAGGCTGGTGGTGAGTAGCATATAATCCCCCTGCAGAATAAGCAGAGCTAAAAAGCTGAAAGCAAAATGAGTGTAAACAGAAAATCTGTAATTGTTCTCCAAGCTTTTCTGTCTCAAAGCTGCTCTGAAACCCTCTTGAGAAGTGCCTGCAGAGACACCCTGACTGTGGGCAACTCACTGTGCATCCACAGGCTCTGGATGTGGGGCAGCCCATTAGGGCTGGACTCGGGCCAGCCTGGGGTTCAGGGACACATTGGAGCTGCCGGTTGGGCTCAGAAGATGATGCAGCAGGTTTGTGTGTCTCCTGCAGAGAAATGCTCTGTGTGGCCATGCTGATGGAAAAAGAGCCCTGCAGAGGAATCTGGTCTGCAGCAGCCCAGAGGAGGCAGGACAGAGCAGAGTTGAACCAGAAATGGCATGAAGGGCGACAGAGTGGGCCCCTGGCCTAGATTACACCAACCCATTGATTTCCCCACAATTAAAAAAACAGGCTTGTTGCCTTATGTTGTGCCTCGTGCTAGAGCCAGGGGACCTTATGTCTGCTTGTCCTGTGCTTCAGCACACGGGCATCAGCTGCTTAGCCTGGGCATGAGCCTCTAAAAGCAGCTCAGCGAGGGTCTTGGGCTGGAAACACAACTTGTGAGAGCCTGCAAAGGTTCCCAAAATCAGCTCCAGCTGCTCCCTCTAGGCTGACAGGCTGGGAACACGTGTGCTCACTGCTGTAAGGAGAGGTTTCTCTGCAGAAAGTCGAGGGTCAAAAACAAATAGTGTTGCAGAAAAATGCTATTTCCCACAATTTGCACCAATTAACATTCTTTTGGAGAGCTAACCATTGCTCCTTTGAGAAAGGGACAAAAGAAATATCATTGACAAGTTTTTCAGCCTCATTACAGTATTCTGTACATCAAATGTGCCCAGTGTACCAGAAAATACAGATGTTGCAGCTGTCATTTGGGATAACCTGATTATCCTTTTATTTCTAGCTTTGTTCAAAATAAATTAGCTGTGGTAGTCTGTTTGGAGAGACAATTAGAGCCAGGACAAACAGCACAATGTAACGAGCTTTCTCTAGGTCAGAGACTTAACTGATGCATAGCCTGAAGACCCAGCCCTATACATAAGTGTACATCCGGCCTCATTCTAGACCTTATTTTCTCCCTCCACTCCTCTGGAAAGTGTCTGAGGATAATGAAGATGTGTCAGTGGGAGATGCAGTTGCTGCAGACTAGTGCATTCTCCTGTCTCCGTACCACGGCACGGCTGCCAGCCAAGGTCTCATCTCACCAAGTGTGATATAAGCACCTCAGAAAAGGGGAGTCCTTTACCTGCAGCTGCCAATAGACAGAAGAGTGGGTAGGGGTGGTGGGCTGTGTGGAGCCGAAGTCTTTGTGGGATGCACTCTGCCGCCCAGCCCCCCGTCCCCAGGGAGACAAGGAGGCAGAGGAGGTCTTTGCAGAAAGATTTTCCTTGCACTGGACTGGTTTGGGAGGGAGCTGCAGGATGATGCAGGTGAGCTGAGCCTGGCCAAGGCTTCCTGCAGTCTCTAACCAGCCTCGCTTCTGGCTGTATATTTAGGCTGAGTACCGAAATGCTTCCAAGGCCCGACGTGCAGCCTTAATTAACAAATGGATTCAGCACACTCTGCACTGATTAAACGCTTCCATTCCAGTTAGTAACTCTACTTGCTTTTTAACAACAAAAAAGTGAAGACATGTTCTTTCAAAGGCTGATGTTACTTTGGCAGCCGTTGATCGTGTCAGTCTTAGCAGAAGCTAATTCTCTGAATTAGGCCATAGTCAAATCTCTGTTTTCTAACTCTAGTTATTTAAAGCCCGAATGATTAGATAATGCAGAATATAAATGAACAAAGACCAAGAAAAATGAAAAACAAGCCACTTTAGTAAGGTCCCATCCCATATGTTCCGACCAAAATAATGCAAATAAATGCAGAGGTAGATGTGTGGCAGACCCGTGTGTAACCTTACGTCGCCCAGTTCAGACTGTTGGTTTGCCTGTACTCTGTGTGTTGCTTTTTGGAGGGCTCCCTTCACCCCCTCCAAAGGGGTTCCTTTCAGTGGTGCCTGCACCAGGTTGATTCCTATGCAAACTGCAAAGTGGTGAATTGGGTGAAGTTACATGGAGCTGGCCCTCATTAATTACCCACTCACCTCTGCCAGGAGTCTCTGCTGCAGGTTGTTAATCTGGCTGGTGGCTGCCAGTGCTACCATTGCTCCCTGCTCGGCCAAGGGGGATCAATCCTGGCTCCCCACACTCCACAGCTGCCACCTGGGGAGCCACAGCCACTGCTCAGACCTCTCAAGAGTTCATTGGCACTGTGGGGAATTAGAGGAGGACAGGAGCAGCATCCCAGCAGCCAGCCCAGCATGCCAACTGCATCTGAAGCCCTGTGCAGCAGCTGCATCCTGTGTGCAGCCTCTCCGTGACCTGGGAGAAGCTGGACATGCCTGGGCTGCACAAGCCTCGCAGCCATCTTCTCTCGTGGGCCGGGGTTTTCTCTTTGCCAAGGACAGATGCTGCGGGCTCCCTGTTCTCTGTTGCCATGCATCTAGCAAGTTCTGGACACCTGCACCAGCCCCACATGGAGCTGTCAGGATGACCATCGACAGGCTTCCCCCATAGCAGAGGTGAGCAGCCTGAGAGCAGAAGTTGTATGTTGTGTGAAACAGCAACAGTGTTTTGGGAAAGCTGCTGGGTTTGGTCAGGTAACAGCATTTCTGGGGATGCTCATGCATCCTCTCCACAGGCAGTGCACAGCTACTGAGGCTGAGTAGGCTTCCCCAGTGCAGTGGGAACGGGAGGAGGGTTGGTGAGGGAAGCAGCAGGAGCACTCAGCCTCTCAACAAGCTTCACTGAGGCCATCAACCGCAGTGAAGCCTGCAGTTTCATGCCAGGCACTGGCCAGGTCCCAGCTGTCTCTCTCTGTCCCCTTGGACATTGGCACCGACTGGGACTGGCACCGTGTTGGTGGAGGCATCTGGTCTCCCTGCCCCACCTTGTTCTTCCCAGTCCGTGGCTGCCTCTCCGCACCTCAAACACTGTGTTCAGTTTTGGGCCCCACACTACAAGAAGGCCCCTGAGGTGCTGAAGCACGTCCAGGGACGGGCAATGGAGATGGGGAAGGGTTTGGAGAAAAAGTTTAGCCTGGAGAAGAGGGAGCAAAGGGGAGACTTTATCTCTTTCTACAACTACCTGCAAGGAGGTTGTGGTGAGGTGGGGAGTCAGTTTCTTCTCTCCAATAATGAGTGATAAGACAAGAGAAAATGGCCTCAAGCTGCACCAGGGGAGGTTTAGATAGGCAATGAGGAAGAACTTTTTCACCAAGGGGATTGTTAAGCATCAGAATAGGCTGCCAAGGGAGGTGATAGGGGTCACCATCCCTAGAGATATTTAAAAGCTGTGTAGCTGAGGTGCTGAGGGACATGGTTTAGTGGAGGGCTTGGCAGTGTGAGGTTAGTGGTTGGACTTGATGATCTTAAAGGTCTTTTCCAACCAAAATGATTCAATAATTCTACGATGTCTACTTATAATCCCTGCCCTTCCCAGGCACCTGGCCAGGCAGAGCTCTGGCACTGTGGGCCTCTCAAGAGGAGCCCTGAAATTTGGGGTAGATTCCCCAGGGCAGTGTTGGGCTCTGTGAAGAGGCCTTTCTGCTGGCTTCACATGGCTACAAGTGCCATTTCCTGCGCATGGAGGGTGGGGATGACCCAAGGTGTGCTCCTCCGGGGAGCCCCAGCTCACTTGGGGGCCCCAGCCTCAGTCCCATGTGCTGCAAAGGACTGAACTCACTGCAGATGCACAGGGAGGCTTTTGCTACCCTCTTAAAATCATCTTGCTTTAGAAAAGTCAAGAAGGACTCAGAAGAGAGGGTTTATGTAGGCGGGAGTGGAGCCGGACACGGTGCCCGGGCAGCCCCCCAGGGTCCGGCAATGCCAGGGCTGGAGCACTCGCTGCCAGTACAGGGCTGCCTGCCTGTACGTTCATAAATATTCTTGATGCAGGCAAGACTGGCTGGGTTTTGATCGCGGTTTTGCTAGAGAGAGCTTTTGCAAGGATCTTTATCATTCAGTGTCTGTGTAAAACACTTTCCAGAGTCTAAATTCTGCTATAGAAAAACTATTTATCAAGTGCTCCCCCCCCTGCCGCTGATACACTGGACAGGAGTTGCCAGCGCACCCTGACAGCGGCTGGAGGCACTATGATAGATATGTGGCTAATAATCAATCGATACTTTTGTTTAGGCCCCTGTCTATCAGTCTGGCATTGTGTGAACTAATTAGATGATAAAATGTGATGAATGTGTATTAAAGTCAGCTTCCTCCTGTTAGCACTCCAGGGACCCTTTCCATTTTCTAGCTGACCTTTTAGATCTCAGCTTTATTGTACGTGAATGCAATTAAATCAATTTGTCAGATATTTGCATTGCTCCTGCTAGTTCAGAATTCAATTAGTCAGTGTCACTTTACTGTCCTTGTCAGCCTCTGCACCAGCTCGGGTATAAAAAAAAGAACCCCAAGAAAAAAAGGCTGTTAAAACCAAACCAAATCCTGCCAAGCCTCAGCTACTCTCTCTGTGGCTCATTCGTTCGTGGCTCACAGTGTTGATGGCTGTGGCTCCTCCCTGGGCTCTGCACAGGAGGCCTCTGCAGCCCCAGCCCGGGGTCCCTCGTGCCGGAGTGGGGGCACCCGGCTGCAGCAGCCGGATCGCTTGGGTCTCATGGGACAATTAGCAAGCACCTCATTACCTCTGCCCTGGCTGTACCAAGTAGAAATCTCATTTGGCAAAATTATTCACACAAGCAGAATGGAACTGCAACAGCCACCTCCATGCTACAAGGGTTTTAAACAATATTCAAATGAGAACCAACCTTGGCAATTATTTTTCTTCCTGCTGTTCTAAAGTGAAGACTCCTTTATCCATATTTTATCAGCCAGCAAGGAGCTCTGATAGTTAAGATTCTGTTGCTTGCTTAGATCCAGGAGAGCACATCTTGAAAGTCTGTTTGAAATTAGCATACAAGACTGCGTCTGGCGAGCCAGGACTCGGTCCTCTCCCTCCACACTTGTATTTGGAGTTACTTCTTTATGGCAAAGCAGCTGCTTGTGGTAGTGACATGGTGTGCTGCCCCTCTCCCTCCTGGGGCTTTCTCAGGGGCCATTATCAAGCACAGTGGGTGGAATAGAATGAGCAAAGGGTGACTGAAATGGATGGCCATGGGACAGGAGGGAAGAGTGGGAGTCCAGACCTGACAGGATCAGGCACTGCCAGGCTGAGTGGGGCGTGAGTATGGGGAATGGGGAGCAGGCTGGGGACAGGGAGTGATGGGGGGCTGTTCACAGGGCAGAGTTGGGTAATGAGGGGCTGGTTGGGGGGGGATTGAGTGATGGGGGCAGAGCGAGGTGGGGAAGGCTGTGGTGCTCTGGGCAAGTGGCAGCAGAGCTGGCAGGGGAGGGAGCAGGACTGATTCATACCCTTGGAAGTATCCCTTGCACTCTGCCCCTCAGCCTCAGCTCCATCCCTAGCCCCATCCCCAAAGCTGTGCACATGATGCAACAGGCACATTTGTCCTTTATCTCCTCAGAGGTAAATATTCAGACACAGTGTGGTAACAAGCAGCAAACCTGCTGCCATTGTGCCATGGTGCTGTGTTCTGTATTTACTCAGTCTGTGTTGTGTTCAGCCTCCTCAGTCACAAAGTCTCAGCCTTCAGTCTGACCTAAACCACCCACCACACTGGACTCTTGCTCTGACTCCTGCCCTGGCAAGAGTCTGCCCACTCCCAGCCTCCAAGGGCTTTGAGGGCAAGGGAGGTTCTCCCTCTCTACTCTGCTCTGGTGAGGCTTCATCTGGAGTACTGTGTCCAGTTCTGGGCTCCTCAGCTCAAGGGGGACAGAGAACTGCTGAAGAGACTCCAGCACAGGGCCACCAAGATGATCAGGGGACTGGAACATCTTTCATACGAGGAAAGGCTGCGGGAAATGAGGCTGTTTAGTCTGGAGAAGACTGAGGAGGGATCTTGTTAACATTTACAAATATCTAAATGGTGGGTGTCAGGAGGTTGGGACATACATTTTTTTCTATTGTAGCTAGCAACAGGGAAAGGGGTAACGGGATGAAGCTGAAACACAAAAAGTTCCACTTAAATATAAGAAAAAACTATTTCACTGTGAGGGTGATGGAGCAGTGGAACAGGCTGCCCAGAGGGCTTGTAGAGTCTCCTTCCTTGGAGGTCTTCAAGACCCTCGTGGACATGTTCCTATGCCACCTGATCTAGGTGAACCTGCTTCTGCAGGTGGGTTGGACTAGATGATCTCTAGAGGTCCCTTCCAACCCCTACCATTATTCTCAGGGAACCACCTACCAAGGGCTCTGCTGCTGTGGGTGTTCCCAGTGAGCTGCTGACACTGGGCTTGCCACACTGGTGAGATGCCAGCAGGAGGGCACTGGGAAGAGACTGTGCCAGGTGCTGGAGCCACAGGAAGGAGGGGAGCAGCCACACTCCTGCACCCTGCAGGCATGCGGTGCCTTCGAGCAGCAGCCAAGGAGGGGAGATAGAAGGTTACCTGGAATGTTTGGAGGACGAGAGTTTTGCTTGTACAAGCTCACCTTCCTCCTCCGAGTTCTGGCTGGGATATGAATATCTGAACCATGGCAGGTATAATTAACAGATGGAACTAGCTAATTATGTCCTTTGCATGTGAGCAGAAGACGCAACTGTTAATTGCTGTTTGCACATTTATTATTCCAAGCACTGGGGCTGCTGGCATTTACTGTGACATGTGCCCTGTTTAAAAACAAACAAACGGCACTCCTGTCTGTGCTGTGGTACAATTTAAGGCCTAATTAATATAAGCTGCTGTGCTGGCCTGTTGCTTTGAGAGGAAGTGTGCAGAGGCAGTGGCAGCCCCAGGCCCTGCAGCCTGCACTTGGAACCCGGAGCCCAGAGCCCAGGTGCATGTTGGGGACAGCCCTGCAAGCTCTGCAGGACAAACATCCAAGGCTGTTCACAGGGAATGAGCTATTGCGCCATTGCCAGCACCCTGGGGCTGCAAGCCCTCCCAGTGAGCCATGCCGACCTCCAACCGCCTGGGTATTCTGGAGACTAGTCAGGAGCCAACATGCAGACCCTGGACATCAGCAGGAGCACCCTCATTTGCCACTCTGCACCTGCCAGCTCAGAGGTCTGCAGCTCAGAAGTTTCTTCCAAAATCCCCATGATGAGTTTGAGCATCCTCCACAACAAAGTCTCTCCAGTTTAGAGCAAGTCCCAGCTCACACCTCATCTCTGCCTCTGCTCCAAAATAGGCAGCAGGAGCAAAGATCCCGTCAGGAGATCTTTGACACTCCCTTGGAGCTTCTCCCAGGCTCAGGCACGGACTAATCTGCTAGGTGATAAGGGACTCAGTGTGCTGGGGGCTGATCCGGGAGCTACAAGGACTGAGGAGGGGCCCAGCAGTCCCCCGCTCCCAGCCACACGCAGAATGTGCAGCATTGGGGCGTACCCGCAGCAAACTCAGGGCTGGTCTGTAAAAGCCACTCTGCCTCTCTAAAATATAATAAGGAAAATAACGACTGTGTTTTCAAAAGTAATGATTAACTCTCTAGTCTTGAATAAGTATTTGTTTGAGATCGGTGCTCACAGTTCGCCTTAGTTCGGTGGTTAGTTATATAAATATCGTAGATGAATAGCAGAGGCATTTCTACCTTTTCTATTTAAGAGTTGAGATGGATTTCAACGACCACACTTACATCAGGGGGTCTGAGCTAATATTCTCTAGGTGAAGGCTTTCCTTTGTGATTGGAGAAAGCAGTTTCTGAAATGCTGTTATTCCCCAGCAAAGCAGGACATATTGCGCCAACGTTCACTCTGCTATTAGCACGAGGTGAGACAGCCTCTCCCCTGCCGGGGCTCTTGCCAGCACAAAAACAGTCTGGAACCACCACAGCACAAATGCTGGAGCCCAAGCCCTCCACTGCTCCCGAGGGAGAGCAGGGCTGAGGTGTGGGGTTCACTGGCTCGCACCAGTGGGGTACAGCACCAGCCCTGAGCCACTGCCTTGTGAGGGGCTCTGCAGGCAGGGAAGCAACTCTTGTTTGACTACCTTCTTTCCTTTTTCCCAGGGGTTTATCCTTTCCTGATGTCTCCAGTGAAATGGTTCCTTTGAGCCCCTTTCCCCAGCATGGGGGCTGCACTGGCCCCCAGCCTGTGTCCAGCTTTTGCCTTGCAGCTCAGAGTGGCAGCTCTGGACCCAGGCACCTCTCTCCTCGCCTGCTCCCCTCCTGCTGCCAGCTCCCCATGTCTCTGCAGTGACCCCACAGCTACCAAGCAAGAGCACATGGCTCCATTGAAATGTGGCCTTAGAGAAAAGCATCCTTTGACCTTGGGACCCTTCCTGGCCATGTCAGATTGCTGGTGAATGTATTTCTGGACCCATGACCAGGAGAAATAAAGTGGACTGAATAAGCCTTTAGATAATAGGCTGCAAAGAAATGTAGGATGCTGTCAGACCGTGCAAGGCCATTTTCTTAACCAGGGTGGTTTCACACATAAAGCCACAACGTGCTTCTTGCCATTGAAATGAAGTGTCCCAAGGTGGCTGACCGTGGCAACATTCCCTTGGAGAGGCAAGGAGCAAGGCAGCAGAGAGATCCTTTCCAACAGTAGTGCTGGTGCCTCAGTGCTGTGCTGCTGGGCTCTGCGGGTGCCTCAGCTCCCCAGTGACCAGCCCCATGTCACTGCCCCGCAGTGTGTGCCTGGAGTCAGGCAGCAGCACTGTCAGGGCCCCCACACAACCTGCACTGACAGGGCCCCAGATGCTGGCAGCTCCTGCTGAGAGAGGACAGGTCAGCTCTTTCCTTGAACAAGCTGAGGCTACAGGGACAGCTTGTGGTCAGGGAAGCCAAGCGCTGCTCTCCAGCAGGAACTGAAAATCATCCCTATCTGCCTCACCTTCCATCAGCATAATGAGCTATGGTGCTGATATTCAGATGCTTGTGCTCATCACTGGAATATCTGTGGACAGTCAGGGGATCATCTGCACAAATGCTCACCCAAAGAACTCCAGCATCTAAGATGGGCCCTCATCACTGCCCTTTCTTCCTCCTGGCAGAGCTTCTCCCAGGGCCTGCCTGGTGCAGTGGGTCCCCATGACCTCAACCGGACATGTCACCATGTGGGTACACAGTGAGGACACCTAGGGAGCCCCAGCTGCTGGCATGAGGGTGACCATGCATGGGGCAAATTCTAGCACCACAGAGTCTCAGAATGGTGGAGGCTGGAAGGGACCTCTAGAGATCATCCAGTCCAACCACTTGCTAGAGCAGGTTCCCCTAGATCGAGTTGCACAGGAACACGTTACAGGCAGGTTTGGAAACCTCCAGAGAAGGAGACTCCACTTCTCTGGGCAGCGTGTGCCAGGACTCTCTCACTTGAACAACAAAGAAGATTTCCCTTACATTCAAGTGGAACCTCCTGTGTTCCAGCTGGTGTCCAGCACCCCTTGTCCTGTCACTGGGCACTACTGAAAAAAGACTGTCCCCATCCTCTCGACTCTTGACCTTTAGGTATTTATAAGTGTTGATAAGGTCACTCAGCCGTCTCTTCTCCAAGCTAAACAGCCTCAGGTCCTGCAGCCCTTCCTCATCAGAGAGATGTTTCAGTCCCTTCATCATCTTGGTAGCCCTCCACTGGACTCTGTGGAACTAGACCATTTCTGATTAGTTCAACAGCCACCATGTACAAATCATACAATGCATCCAAGTATATTGAGCTAATGGCAAAATAAGGCACAGGGCAAAGTCCAAAGCCACAGATAAGATGCTTCACATGTGCTGAATCTCAGCTGCTTTGGTTCAGCATGGCACAGTGATGCCCTCAATTGCCTGGGGCTATTTCTGGCAGCGAGGAGGCTCCTCCAGAGCCTGGGAATTCAATGCTGCTGCATTTCACACGTTGCAGACACCGTGCTCCTGAATGGGGTTGGGAAAAATGATAGATACAGCTTGAGAAAATCTGCAGAATATTAACAATCAGTAGAGCAGATGTGTCTAAGTGTTGTCCTCGGCAGACTGGCATTTGGAACCCCTCTGGGATAATAGCAGCCTGGCTGCCAGACCGAAGAGGAATAGACATGGGTATAAATGTATTTCTGCTGGGTACAGACAAGGGTTACCGAGTGGGACAGCTCTGGGTACCTCAGAGCAAATTAGCCATATGTAATGCGATAACCTGTCTGGTGCTAGAGGAAAGTCTTGTTCTCTCCCTGCCAGCACCCGGCGGCAGACAAGGGAAGCAGAGGGACAAGGGTTGGGTGTATTTTCAAACCACTCTGCCTTGCCTGAGCAGCATTTCAAAGCAGGTACGTCCCACAGGAGGGCAGGGAGGGTCTGGGAGGGTCTGGGGACTCAGCACGCACAAGCCCCTGTGCACAGGGAACAGAACATGCACCAGCACCCATCACCTCAGCCCCAACCTCCATAGTCCCTGTTAGAGGAGGTGAGGAAAGACCCACCCAGGGCATCAGGTCCCCAGCCTGGCTATAAATAATGCTGACAACCTTCCTGGCAGTTCCTGCCTGTGTTCTGCCATTACCGTGCTGCTGCTGCCTTAGAAAGACACCTAACCAAAACCTCTCACCCAATGGGTGCTGAGAAGTGGCTCCTGTCACTGCCAACAGGACTCCCCCAGCTGTAGGGCTGCAAGACGTGCCCCTGGGCAACCCCGGAGCCGGGCAGCACCCCGGCTGCTGAGCAGTCCCAAGAGCAGCCATCAGATCACTCCTGCAAGGCAATACCATCGTCATATTAATTGGTTTGCCTTTCCTGTAAAGGGCTTGAGTTTTTTGAAACTGCAATTAACTTTTATGTGCACCTAACGAATATATTCCATGCTTAATACCCGTGAGTGCTGAAAACAGCTGTTTGGGAGCACCAGGCATTGGCACACCACACATTGTAGGAAATGTATTAAAATTACCTGCGTGAAGCATGGGGACCCCAGGTATCAAAAGCAATCTTTTCAACCTTGCCTCAACAGTGAAATTATGGATTGCAAATTTCAAAAAGCAAGGAAATACAGAAGTTAAGTTTCTAAAGCTGAGTTAACTCAGACCCAATTGAATTTAACTTGTCCATTTTACATAATATGTCTTGATATGCACTTCGTCATAAAACTCCAAATAGGAAATATTCCGTCTGCGCAAGACGATGAATTTTGTGTTCTTGTTACACATACGTATTATACATGCCAAAGTGTTTTCAGAGCACAAAAAGGGAAAGGCAGCATGGAGAAGAAGGAATAAAACCGAACAAATGACCTTGGCATTAAAACTGCCTTCAGAGCTCATATTTAATGTCCATTTGGGGCACGTTTCCTGTAGGAACTGGTCAGCAGCTCAGCAGCAGCCCCCTGGCCCTGGGCAGCAGTGTGGGAGGCAGACAGGACCCTGTGGCAATGATTTTGGGTGGGCTCAAGGGGAATTCCTGGTTTGAAGCTGCTAAAGTCCAAAGAAGGGCTCCTGTAGAATGGGAGAGTTTGTGGAGCTGATGAGAGAGAGCTACAAATGCCTGGCCCCCAGGCTGGGATGTTCAGGCATGAAACATCTAAGTTCTTCTCAAGGAATTGCATTGAAATATCTCTGTTCCAAAGAAGCAGAAAATGTTGTAACTGTTTTTTTTTCAATTGTTTGATTGGGTTTTATTTCTTTATTTAAAATGTCCAAAGTTGGTCTTGGGTACTCATAAAATGATTGAGTATCAAACAGGTGATTTTAATAAATTAACCACAGAGCAAAGCCAGAGCTGGAGGCTTCAGCTTTGGAGGAGGCTTTGACACGCATGAAGGTCTGCAGAGGAAGGCTTTGCCTTGCAAGCTGGGGAAGGAGTTGAGGGTGCTGGAGAGTAGTGGCAGAAGGAGAATGGGGTGAGGTCCCATCAGGGCTATGAGATGGGCATGGTGATACCCACTCTACATCTTGGCACTGCCTCCTGTCCTTGGTGGGCACAGGAGCTGCCCGTGGACTCTGGCAGCACCTCCTGGCACCACACAGGACTCTCCACCTGGTTTCATCTCCTGCCTATCCCCTGCCTGCACACCTGCCTTCAGGCAGCTGCTCGTTATTCCAGCTGGTCCCATCATGATAAACAAATGTTTCCCAGAGGTCAGGTAGGTCTAAATGTCTTTTTGCAGAGCTCTCTCCTGCCCATCCCACCCTGCACCGCTGTGCGCAGCTCCTTACAGCGCTGTGAAGAATTACAATTCTGCACCACAAAAGCAGGAAACAGAGCTATTAATTTCCTCAGGAGTCTGCAGGGCACTTCCAGGACAAATGCTGCTGTAGGTGAATGTTACCTATTTCAGGAGGGAAGGGGAGAAGCACTGCAAAGGCTGGGTCCCACCAGGGATTTAGTGAGGGGCCCCTGAAGGAGGGGCAGCCGCTGGAGCAGACCCTCCTCCAACTGAACTGACCCTGCTCCGAGGTCTGGAGCAGGGACAAAGCACATGGTCTGACAGCCTGGAACACCCAGCACGGGAAGAGTAGAAGGCGGGATGGTGACAATTGTCTAAACACCTCGATTCTTATAATTGAAGCAATTGAGAATCATTTGAAATGCCAAAATCTTGACAGGATAACGAGTTAAATCTGAGAGTGTGATGTCAATTATGTCTTGGGGCGCTGCTCGGCAGGAGCTGCCACAGCACGTGCCCAGTGTGCCGGCAGCATGGGTGCAGCCAACCTGCCAGATTGGGACATGTCCTGCTGGGCTTAGGGGCCATCATCCATCCGAGCTGCCTTCTGCCTCAGGTGCGGGCAGTGCTTCCCAGTACCCATGTGCTGCAGCCCGGGCAATGCAGAGCCACAGCTCCCTGAGGCCATGGGCAGACAGAAACGATGAGCAGGATTCCCTGAACCCACCTTGCCCCTCAACCCCTCCTGTGGGCTCTTGGCCAGCCCTTGCTGGGGGCAGAACATGGCAATGGTCTGCTAGGGGCCAGCCCATACCATATTTGCCTAAATACCATGTGAGGAGGCATTAGTCTTGCTGTCTGCTCTTGCCATGGCCGGGCTGGCTGCTTACCCGCTGGACCTCACCGTGCCGCCCCGGCACTGCCGGCAGCGGCCGCAGCTTTGCACTTGGATGGTTATTAGCTGTGCGGCGGGAGCCGGGATTGTGCAGGGCATTAATCATCCAGTCAGTCGCGCTGGCAGAAAATATGTTCACAACTTCCTCTCTCCTCCAGCCCTGCCCCTGCTGTCCCACACGCTGGTGTGTCTCTGTAATTGCCACACATGCCTGGAATGAGGGAGTGTGTGCCACTGGCATGAGGGATGGAGAAGACCTTGAGGGACAGAGCCCATCACTCTGCTCCTGAGACACCCTGGCTGAGGCAGAAACCTCAGGGGCAGTTTAGGGACAGCTGCAGCAGATGGAGAGGGGACAAGCCAAGGCAGCCGAAGGGAAGCACCCAGTGAAGTTCTACAGGCAACGGGAGGAGGCTCTGCAGATGGGAACAGTGCTGCCCATTGCCCTTCCTGACCATGACTACACAACTTTCCTCCACAGTCACAGTGGCACCTGAGGTTGCCACCTGCAGCAGCAAGACCTGCCATCCTTTTTTGGCACTCTGGAAAAGGTAGTCCCTACACATACCCCCAACCTGTGCCTGCTGCCAGCTTGTGGGGCGCGTCTGCTCCAAAACCCACGTGGGTCATTCATAGACACGTGGTCTGTGTGCGTGGGAATAGGCAAAATCTGCCCCTGTTATGAGGATGCTTCAGCACTGATATTACAGGAGCATTTTTACAGCAAGCCCCTGAGGTCCTCCCTGGTGACCCACAGCACATGCTGGCCATCCCTGGCAGCCTATCCTGACCATGCATGCTATGCAGAGCCACCCAGCAGGCCCCTCCTGGGCTGCAGGGCCACAGCCACCTACTGACCCCTAGCTACTGCATCTGCAGTTTTCTATCTTGAAATCCCTCACCCTTGCTGCTTAGCTTCCCCAGCAGGCTCTGGCTACTTGGAAACACTGCAAGCTTGAAAATAGAGGTGGCTTTGCAGGATGATGGATTTCAGTGCCTTTCTGCTTCAGCTTATTGAACAGGGTGATTTTTTATGGACATCTCTTTCCTCTCTTCATCTCTATTCATCCAAGTGTCTCCAGAGCAGACACGATGCACAAACACAAAAGCAAGGGACACCAAACCAAGACTGGCACAAGGGAAGAAAAGAGCTGCCTGGTCCTTTCCCTCGGGTCTGTGTGTACATACACCATTTCCAGAGCCCATGTCCCAGCAGCCAACACTCCATGGGGTGTGCTTTACACCATGAACAGCACAAGGAGGATTTGTGTCCTGGTTACGAGTGGCTGGAGGATAGCCTCCCTGCACTCACCCAGGGCACAGCTATGGGTTGGCCATAGCAGGCCAGAGCAGCTGCCTTGGGGCTTAGTAACCACTGATGGCACACAGCAGGGACCCAGAACCAAGCCGTAGCCAGTGCTGCTGGGATAGGACCAGCCTATGGGACCAACTGCCTGTGGGGAGAAGCAGAGGAGGTCAGGTCCAGTGGTGCAAGCTCCAGCCCTTCCCCGCAGCATAGGGGCCAGGGCATCCCAGTAGCAGCACCAGGCTGGTATCTGCTGCTGCTTAGAGCCAGGAGCCAAACACAGGTGGCTGGGACATGGCTCAGCAGTGGCATTTCCAGGAAGGGGCAGCGGGGCTGGCTGTGGTGTGCCCAGCCAGCACCTGGTGAGTCCGTGTCCCCTGTCCCATGGCTTCTCTCCCATACAATCATGCAAGGCTGTCTGCCAAGCAAGTCAATATGAATCAATGTTTGTGCCCTCTCAATAACTCTATTACCTCCTCAAGGACAGATCTGAACCACCCAAATGGGCCTGAAGCAGATGCTTTGCTGCCAGAAGAGTCAGCGTGCAGGAGATTGTAAATCATGCAACATTAATATTGTCACTGACAATGAAGAGCTCTGCACTTGCCTGTGCATGGTGGCCTTCAGATGTGCTTAATAAGCACCGACGCTCCTGTGCTTGCAGGGGAGGGTGGGTGAAGGAGAATCAGAGCCCAGGCAGCCTGTCGCCGAGATGTAACGGGGGTGCCCCAGGGCAAGCCCTCACCTTAGGGCAATGGAAGGGTTTGGAAAAGCACTCACCCGGCACTCCTAGGACTTGAAGAGTGAGCTGCAATCCTGGGGTTTTGCAAACAGAACCTTCCCTGACATATTTGAAAGAACAGATTTTATTTTGCCTTATGGCACATCATCCCAGCCCCTGCTGCTCATAGCACAGAGAGGCTTGTGCCAGGTGGAAGTGCAGAGCAGGACAGAGTATCCCCAGGATGTCAGGGACCTGCGGAGAGGGCACAGGCCAGCAGAGGCCAAGGAAAGAGGGATGATGGCTGCAGAGAGATGATGGGGACTTGCACATGTGTTTCCAGCCTCCAGAGAGGAGATACATGTGGTGCTGAGGCACTTATTTCAGGAGCTGGAGTGGCTGATGCAGGGTAAAGCCAGTGCTGCAGGCAGGGTCCTTTGCTCTCCCTCAGATACCACACAAAGTGCCTGGCTGGGAGATTGATCTGGACATAAAGGGACCTACTGATGGAGGTGGCTTAGCCTGGGCCCAGGGGGTTGCAGACAAAAGGTAAAACTTAGGAGGATGGTGGACAGTAGGAGCCAGTGCTTGGCAGAAGCTGTCAGGCACAGAGAGCCTGGGGCACTGCCTCCTTCAAGTGCTACACTCAGCTGGAGCAGATGTGGCCTCCTGCAGTCACGCCAGCCTCTCTTGCTGATGGGATTCAGCCCAGGACAGCATCGCTTTTGGCATTCTTGGGATGTACAAGAAGCTATTAGAGCTGTGGCTCTGGAGCCAGCACAGTGGGACTGAAAGGTCAGAAGACATTCTGTCGCTTGTAAATAAATAATAATAAATTACCATGTTTGAGCACGCTCAGGAATGCCTCTGTGTGCAGAAACATCAGGCTAGATTAGTGCATGGCTCTGACACGAGGAAAGGAGGGTGCTGCCACTACCTCCTCCTTGCCTGCAGCCAAGGGCACATCCTGCAACCACACCAGCCTCAGCTGTGGCTGAGATGTCACTATCAGCGATGGGCAGCATGGGACAGCCCCATTCCTGAATGCGCCTGAGACACAGACCAAGGCCCACAGGATTTGTCCCCACACCATGCCTCATCCCTGTCACCTGTGGGTGTCAGTCAGCAATGGGCCATGAGCCACCCTGTGCTGGCCACAGGGCTGCGGGAGGCCTGTCTGAGCAAGGTGGTCCCGCAGCTCCCATGTGCTGGAATGGTCCCTCAGCCACTGCTGGCACTGTGGCTCCATCCCCAACAGCCTAACAGTGTTGGGCTCTCTGTCCTGTGACATGGTGGTCAAGCCCCTGGCTGGCAGATTCAGCATTTTGAGTCAGGCAAGATCAGTCCCTGGGCTCCTCATCGGCTGGCAGCAGGCTGAGGCTGTGCTGGGCTGACAGCCTTCTCGATGGCTTCTCTTGCACAGAGCTGCTGTGGAAGGGGTGCAGAAGGAGTGGTGGTGCCCACATGGTGCACAGGGAGAGCAGGAGGCAGCCTGAGAGCACAGAGCCCAGCCCCGAAGAGCAGAGGCAACAGCAGCCAAGACCCACTCCCTGCAGGGTGAGGTAACAGCTTTGCAGCAGGTCCCAGAGCGAGAGTGGTGCCCCAAGGAGAGGTGAGAGGCTTCTCCACTGCATCCCCTGGGAGAGGGGCCTGGCAGAAAGATAAGCCCTCCGCTCATGCAAGTTTCAGAGCAAGCTAAAACTCAGCTTATTTTTTGCCTCAGCCCATAGCTTGCCTCAGCCCTGCCAGCTGCTCCATCTATCGACTCTGCCTGTTTGGGGTCCATGCAAGCATTCATATGGAAAAGATCTGTTCCTTTGAGTCATTTTTCATTAGTTGCAATACTACTGAGCAAAGCAGAGCTGGTTTTGTAAATTAAAATGGGTTGCAGTTCAATACAGAATACTTCATTTGCAGCCAAGTTAAATAAGAGAATTGACATAAATATAATGCAATTACTTTTGCTACTTTCATAGTGCCTTTATGAGGAAGATAACCATCCACACGAATACATTATCCCACAGTATCTCTGTATCATTTCTGGACTTAACTCTTTTGAGTAGTATCAGAAGAATGAATACTTTTAATTAAGTATCTTATTTTAGAAGTCAATTTAATGATGATCAGGAAGCAGTATCTTTAATTTTCAGTCATAGAAATGGCTTTCTTTTTGCCTCTAGACTGTTGTAATTTTATGGACGCGATCTTGAACAGTCACTACATGTGTGTCTGGCAGGAGAAACTGTAAGGTCTGACTGTCCCCTCGCAGCCCCAGACAAGAGGAGGCTCCCAGCACTGGGGCTGCAGCAATGAGGATTGACAGCCCTGGTGGGAAGCAGCTGTGCTGAAGTCAAGGTGCCATGTCCAGAACTGCTGGGCAAACAAAGCCATTTACTGGGCTGGGCATAACGAAAGCCTCCCTCATCTGGGGTCCCCAGTACCCCTGGTGAGCTCAGAGGGCTGGTTTGCAGCAACCAGGCTGTAAGGCAGCACCAGGGAGCTGGCACTTTGTTTTGCTGACTTGTTATGCTTACTGCAGCTTTTTTACCTTTCTGCCGCCTTTACAATTAATTCTCAAGAGTTCCAGTGCAGTTATTACCTGCTGAGCCCCAGCCCACCTCCACCAGCTTCCTTCATTAGCGGTGACTTCTAATCAGCACAGAATTAATTGCAGGTTTGCTGGGAGGAAGGCGAGTTTGATAAAGCACATTTCCAAGAGGACCGTTGTATTTGTGCTGCTCTTGGTAAATGTTTCACATGGGAACCAGCCTAGACATGAAGGGTGAGGGAAATGCGATGGCAATGCAGGGAGAAAAGGGACAGGGAGCAAAGGGACCCCTCAATTTGTAACTTGGGTGCAGGTGAGGAGGAGGAGAGGCATGGGCTCAGCCCCTGCCCCAGCCGCTCTGGGCTCCTCCCTGTCCCCATCCTGCAGGGCCAGCACCAATGTGTGGCAGCCTGGGTGCTGTTTTGGGAGACCACCTCCACTGTGAGGGTAACCACAGACACCATTGGGCTGGAAGTGGCATTCTGGGGGCAAGAGGGGTGTTCAGTGGGGTGAAAAAGTTTTCTATTTTTAAAATAATCCTTGAAAAGCATGAATCTTAGTTAATAACATGTAGGTCTTACTTAAGAGCAACAACGTCTCATACTTTTGTTGAAGGCAAATTAACTTTTTGACAAAAACAAGAGGCATCTTTATGAAACATCATTTTTTGTGAAGTCAATATTTCATTAAAAGCCATTTGCCCATAGTGCCAAAGCAGCCCTCAGAAGCTGCTGCCTGGCCTGGCACCACATGCACCCCCCTCTGCCCACAGCACTGGAGCCAGCACCGTGGCCATGTTGGCCACCCCAGGCTGGCAGGTTCCAAAGACGTAGCCTCACCATCACTTCCCACATGAACACCATGGCAGCATCTGATCCTGGCTGCAGGAACCAGGCTCAGCCAAAGCCATCAGCCTCCTGAGAGCCAGGATTGCTGTTCCTGCAGCTCAGAATGGATCCTCTCACTTTGTTTGCTGGCTGCCTCAGGGAAGGCAGTGCTCAGCCCCATGCTGCCCACACTGCTGCCTCCTGCCTGGGGACAGCGAGACGAACACCCCACTGATGCTGCTGCTGCAGCCGGGCCTGGGAGTCTCAGTACTTGGGACTCTGTGGGCAGGGATGGGTCCACCAGGCCTCCCTGCCCTTGTCTCAAGCCACAACATCCTTGTTTGGGTTTTTTCCCTCCCATCTCACTGGGACCTCTGCCATCCTAACAAGGGTAGGGGTGGATGGGGGCAGTGAGCAAGAGACTGGTGTGTTGCTTTGTTGCTGGCTGGGCAAAACCATGACACTCCCACAGTCTCCCCTCACAAGAAAGATGTCCTGATCCCCTCATCGTCTTGGTAGTCCTCCTCTGGACTCTCTCTAGAAGTTCCCTGTCCCTCTTGAGCTGGGGAGCCCAGAACTGGACATAGGACTCTAGATGAGGCCTCAACAGGGCAGAGCAGAGGGGGAGCAGAACGTCACTCAACCTGCTGCCCACACTCTTCTTGATGCATCCCAGGATGCCGCTGGCCTTCTTGGCCACAAGAGCACATTGCTGGCTCATGTTCAGTTTGTTATCAATCAGGACTCCCAGGTCTCTCTCTGCAGAGCTGCTCTCCAGCAGGTTGATGCCCAGCCTGTACTGGTGCATGGGGTTTTTAGCTTCCCAGGTGCAGGACTCTGCACTTGTCTTTGTTGAACCTCATGAGGTTCCTCTCTGACCAATTCTCAAGCCGGTCAAGTTTCCACTTAACAGCAACACAGCCTTCTGGGGAATCAGCCAGTCCTCCCAGTTTGGTGGCATCAGGGAACTTGATGAGGGTACACTCTGTCCCCTCATCCAGGTCATCGATGAAGATGTTGAATATTGGTCTCAGAACCGACCGCTGTGGAAACCTGCTCACCACAGGCCTCCAACTCGATTCTGTGCCATTGATCACCACCCTCTGGATTCTGTCATTCAGCCAGCTCTCGATCCACCTCACTGTCCACTCATCCAGCCCACACTGCCTGAACTTTCCTATGAGGATGTTATGAGAGACAGTGTCAAAAGCCTTGCTGAGTCAAAGTAGAGGGCATCTACTGCTGTCCCCTCATCTAGCCAGTTTTGTGATAGACCTCATGATTTCTGTCTCCAGGAAAGAGCCTTTGAGGGCAGAAAGCCTCAGGAAGGTCCCTATCTCCCCAGAGGGAACGGCTGCAGACACTGTGGCTGGGGCTGCTCCGGGCTCCCCCATGCCAGGCTCTGCACACAAGAGGGTTTCCTGTGTGCATGATAAACCCTCACTCACGTCACCCTATCTCACTGGTCTTAAAATACAGGGTACAAAGAGAAAGAACAAAATCTGTGAAACTGGACTAAAACCTTTTTGAAATGTGCTGGGTGCCAGAGCAGATGGAATCTGTTTCCATCAGGAAGGGCCTCTGCAGGCACATTCCCTACATTTGCTTTTACATCAGCAGCTATTTTAGACTTGCAATGCCACTTCTCTGCGAGTGGCCAATAAAAATATCCTCCTGGAAGTGATGAGATTCTTACCTCTGTGCTTGGAGCAAAGCTGTTTGTCTTCAGTGCAAAGCATCTTCAGCTTCTTGGGGCATGCAGCAGCTTCAATGGCTGCAGGACAAGCCCCTGGTACTGGGGACAGCTGTGGCGCCACCACAGAAGCTGCTCAGCCTCCCTCACGTGCCTTCCCTGCTCCCCTTGGCCTTCTTGTCCATGCTTTCCCATCCCCAGATATATGCAGTGCCTCATGAAGACTCTCCTTGGTACAGCAGTGCCAGCAGGATGCCAGCTTGCCTTTAAGCCCTGCAGATGGGCAGCGGGATATGTTGCACAGGGGCAGCTCTGTCTCATGGTGCAGCACAGGGACAGCAAGCTCTGGTCAGCTCTGGCTGCGGAAGCACTGGGGAACCAGGACCCCACAGCAATGGAGATGGGAAGTGGCCTCACAGCCAGCATGTGAGTCACGGTGGGAGCAGGACTTGGGGCTGACTCGGCCCAGCAGCACAGGAGGGCAATGAGCCCCGTTCCTGGGGTGGGAATTGACTGGTACTCACTGGCTGCAGCTGCCTTCTGTGGCATTTTAATGCCACAGCTTTTCATCTCAAGGCTGAACAGCTATGTTTTTAAATATAGAATATTAGGGGTTTATGACAAAATCAAACAACACTTACTGGAGAATTGATTCTGCCCCTTGTTTCCCTCCTACCTGGTGCCTCAGTATTACTCCTCAGTGAGCGATATATCAGCCCTGCAGCAAGGCAGGGTTCAGTTTTCAGGATGTTCTTATGGCTGGCTTTTCAGCATGAGGAATAGCAACCCAGCTGCAGATGGGAGGATAAAAAGTCCCTCTAAAATTCCTCCAGCAAATCCATACTCCATTTCTGGTGGTGCGAAAACAACTGCACAATTGATTGGCTCTTAAGTCCAAATTTGTGAGTTGCAGAAAGTCGCTGGCTCCAAAGTCACTTAAATTCCCCTTGTGTCCCAGAGGTGCTGTTAGTTCTCAGGAAGCTGAAACCTCAGGGCCAAGCCTCTGTACACCCATCTGCCTGAAATCTGAGTCTCAGAGCACTCACGTAATCCAATTGGTAGGGAATGGATCCCTGCCCCAAGCAAGGGAGCTTCTGCCTTTGGTTATGCAAGAGCAGATGAAGAATCCCAATCTTCCTCTTAGTTATTCCTTCTCTACTTTCTCCCTGATTGCTCAGTACAAAAGCTTTGAGCCATCTTTAAGCCAAATTGCTTCACAAATGACAAATAACATGAAAATAGGCTTCATAACCAGGAATAATGAAAGAAATCATTCACTTTGATATCAGGAGATGGTCTGTGTTAAAGGAGTCCTTCAGCCTGAATAGCAGCAAAGCACATTGCAATTTTCATGTACTTACTGGGATAAAACATGTGACTCCACTGACGCTGCAGCTGTCATTTCGTGCTGGTCTTTGCACTTTGATTCTGAATTACATAGGTTATCTTGACACTTGCTGATAAATTTTAAATCTCCTCTTTTGCTGTGTGTGAGAAGGGGCAGGGAGAGCATATCTGAATACAAACGTTAATGACATTTTCGAGCCCCTGGCAGAGAGCAGGAGCAGCCCTGTGCACGGTGTTCAGCAATGTGTCCCCCACCTCTGAGATCCACCTGCCACCATGGCCATACCGTGGCCTGGGCCTGCACCAGTGTACAACTGTGGGCACAGCCAAGCTGGCATCATTCCCATTGCTCACAGGGACAGCCTCCAGGCCTTCTCTGCCACGTGGCACAGAGGCCGCCCACCCACTGCCTATGCTCCTGCGTGGGAGCAATGCCCTCTGCACATCCCCAACACCAGGAGCTGCAAGCACCCTGAGTGCCCACAAAGCCAGATGATGGGATGAAAGCAGAGTCCCCGTGAAGTTGATGGGACTTCAGGGTGTCTTGGTTCCTCCTTTGAAAGGAGCATGGCAGGCTAGAACATGGTGGGGCACCTCTGCAGCGTGGTATCCGAGAATCCAGGGCCCACTCAGCATGAGCTGGCAACCTCAAGCCTCCTGGGGTGTTGCAGTAGTTGCCATCTCCACCAAGCCCCAGAGAATGGTAGTTGGAGGAGACCACAGGCAATGGGAGGGTGGCAGGACCCAAGTGGAGCCGGGGCCAACCTGAGCTGCTGCAGGCTCTGCCCTCCAGAGCCCTCCCACTGCCCTTCCCACCTCCTCACCTACACACCATCAGCCAATACAATAAGCTTGGTGGAATTAAGAAAATACCTGAGCTAATACTTTTACAAACAAATACTGTTCCAAAGCTTTAATCTCAGTGGCTATGAAGATAATTGCTAAAAATAGGCACGTCCATACCAACCGGCAATTAAAATGTCATCATTTTGATTCCATCATGTTTTAGAGCACAGAGAGGAGTGCAGGGAGTCAGATTAGCTTGATGTGGCAAATTTACTCATTGAATTGTGTATAAAAAGTGAGGCAACCTGGAAAAGCACTAAAAAGCAGACCCCTGCAGAGCTCCCTGGTCAGATGTGCTGTAGGAGGGGAGGCAGGTGTGATGGGTTCTGCACCAGCTGCAGGGCTCACAGCAGCTCACCAAAATCTCTCTTGCCACCTGTGTCCCCTCCTGTCTGACAGAATCAGCTGTGGCACCTGCTCCTCCTCAGCAATGCCTTTGCCTTTCACCCTTCCCCAGATCACATGGAACAGCTTGAGGTTCAGAGAGGAGTTTGCCCTGAAGAAGTTCAAGTGTGAGGAAAATCTCCACTGCAAACAGATTAATTAATCTAATCAGACACATCTCTAGAGGAATTGGATTAGTGCTTTTTGGATAAGGATTGTATTAAGCTGATAAGATAAGTTACAAATGCAATGAGATGCTGATTTATTGCAAAGAGAGGACTTGACAATCCTCACAAGTCCATGATCTCACCCTCAGGGCTGTAGGTGTCTGCTGAGCAAATAAAACACCAACGTGCTCCAAAGTTTTCTTTGACATTGCAGGAGCCACAGAGCCCGGTACGGCCAGGGAGCCACTTCTGTCCTGGTACTGGCCTGGAGACCTCCATCCCCAATGCTGCTGAGAAATTGAACCTTGGAGACCTTCACACAACACCCACCCACATCCAGGGTTGAGGAGAGGCCTGTGTATTTGCACACTGTAAGCCACACTGCTGTAGGCCTGGAAGTTCTGCCAGGGCTGCCATACCCTTGGGAAGGCCATGGGGGTGTTCAGAGAGGGCTGGCAGGCATTTAACTGCCCCACGACACTGACTGCTTTTTCTTGCTTGATGTAGTTCAGTTCCATGATGGCAAAGGCTGATAAGGACAGCCAAGATTTGATTTTTTTTTAAATGTATTGCCAGAACTTGAGCATATCTGGGGGAAGATTTTATCCAAAGACACAAAATTCTGCTCCTCTCCTAGCTCGCACTTGAGGTGCCAGAAGAGAGTTCTCTGCTCTTGTCTTGTGTGAATGCAAAGCACCATCTGTTTCCTCTCTCACCACAAGTCTTGGCATGCAAAGAGTTACCAGGTGCTTCACTGCTTGTCTTCACTCAGAGACAGAAAAGTCCCGAGACACTTAATCAGGTCAGCATATCCTTTACAGTGTGACTATTTAAGTGACTATCCACAGGATACCAGACATCCATCTCCCATTTAACCAAGTGTCATTGGCAGTGTCTACCTATACTCAGCATGTTTAAACAGTCCAAGGGCAGTCCACTGCCCATGGGATCCAATGCCAACTCCACTGCCCTCTGTGACAGCTGGTGGTACTTGGAATTGCTCTGGCTTTTTGGGGATGGATGAGAATGTTTCCAAGATCTTTGTCTCACAGGCAGGGGAAAGCATGGGTGCATCGTGGCACAGGGAGCTGGCTTCACAGCATGCCCTGGGGCAAGCCTTTATCCTGACTGTTACCCAGAAGAACATATGCTCATGGAGGGACCAGGTCACCTGACACTTCAGCACCTGGGGACTGACGTACAGAAGGGTTCAGGCTGGGAGGTCTCTTTGGCAGGCAGGGCATGTCTTGTGCAGGAGCACACCAGCAAGGCAATGTGCCCAAGTACAGTGCCAGCCTTCATTAGGCACTCGGTAAGCCACACCACAATGGCTTTGTCAGCAGCCGTTTTCCCTGCCTCCGGATTCTCCTACAAAGCTGTTGGTTCCCTCAGCATGACTTCAGGAGCCCAAGTGGATGTCTCTACACAGCTACACTTGTCCTTTGCTCAGCTCTGCACTGCCAGCACAGCAGAAATACGACTGAAATGCACACGGCAGCAGGAGCCCAGGAAAGCGCCATCGGTCACAGTTACAGGGTGCTTAACAAAGTGTAATGAAACAGCAGGTGCAGGCACTGCACTTACTGCAGCCCAAGCTATGGACAGGGAGGTGACATGAATGCCAATCCTCCAGCTCTGCTCCCCCACATTGCTGTGACCTGTGACTGCCCCTACAGCAGGCCCGACTCTGATGGGGACACAGCTCTCTGGATCAGCACACCAGACCTGTCTGCCCACAGGTTCCAGGCCTGGCTGCTCATGAGCTCCAGGCACATGCCCGGAGCTGCTGAGAAAGCCCCATGACACCCACTCTCCTTTCTTTGCCTTCTCCACCCACCTGGACAAAAAAAGGCAATGAAGATGTTTGACTGTACACATCTTCGCCTCCTGAGACTGGTTGAGGACTGTTTGAGGATCTTCTGCACAGAGACTCCCTGGATAGTGCCACAGGAAATGCAAAAGATCCTCCTCTATTCCAAGCCTCCTAGATTCCCTTTCTCGTCATTCCCAGGCTGATTCTGCAGCCAGGATCAAAGCTGAGGAGCCACTGCACTACAAGGAGCAGAGGGGTCCCCTAAAATCACCACTCTCCAGGCCTGTGCAGGACGAGAACACCAGCTGCCTACATGCCTCTCGAGTTGGCAAGGTTAATTCAGCTGGGAAAACCACTTTATGAGCAGGCAGCAAACACAGCCACTCACCATTGCCTCGCCTCGCCAGCCGTGGCCTCTCCTGCCCCAGGAGAAGAGGATGAAAAGTTCACAGAGTGAATTTCTCAGCTGGAAGAAAGGCAGAAACAAACACAACTTGAACTATCACAGCAGGCGCATTGTTGCCTGCTGCTCAGGAATCAAACAGGCAAGCAGGCAAACAGCTGATCTTAAATACAGGCAGCTGCTCCCTGAGAGCCAACTGCGTCATCCAGGAGAGGTGAAGCTGCCTCTGGCCAAGGATCAGCCTTTGTTTCTCCACTCTAGGCGCCAGACAGGGCAGGAGCCTCCTGAAGCCCCAGTGGGCAGAAAACTCAGCCAGCCCTGAAGGAACCCAAGCTCTTGGGCATACACAGAGCTTCTGCCCATGGTCAAGGCAAAGCCTTTCCTGAGCAAGGCAATTTGAGTGCTTCTATCCCTCTCCAGTGATTTTAGAGCACCTTCACTGTGGCAGTAAAGTTCCACACAAAATTAAGGAGCCCAGTTTCTTCAGGCAGAGGAGATAAAGGAGATGTCATTGCTACCCAGCTTTGCTCCACATGACTGTATTGCACCCATATACCCATGCTGTGTGTCAAGCACTTAGACTCCACCTTGCCAGCATGGCAGCAGCACACAGCCCATGAAAGGAATCGGTCCAACTCCAGCCCGGCAAGTGTGTCAAGTGAGTTTCTGCTGGTAGAGGACTGCAGCATGCTGCTTTCCTCAGGCACAGGCACCTGCTGGGTGCTGGGGTTCGACAGTGCCACCGCTGCCAGCAGACCCAGCTCCACCATCCCTCCAAGACTCCAGTCAGAGGCTGTTTGGCAGCACAGCACAGGGGGCTGGCACAGGGATAGCCAGGGTACAGACCCACACTGATAGGAAGCATCTCTGAGGTCACTCAGGCTCTCTAAAACCCAGAGCAGCCCTGAGGTTTGCAGGGACATAACCAAAATGGGCAGCATGAGTGATGGCCCTTGCTCTGCATGGCAGCTGTCGCCCTGGGCAGTGTTGGGCAGCGTTGCACAGCACCTTATTGTTCTTTGCCTCAGCTGTTCCCAGCATGTGTTTGCTGGGCATCCTACATCCTTTACTTCCCTTGCCTCTTCCAGGCACGTGATCTTGCTAAACTACAAAACAGCCTTAAGCTTTCTACATTAGACAGAAATCCAGCAGAAGTGGTGACCTTGCCACTGTACCAAAATTAAGAGGAGGCATTTTTATACTGTATTTCTTTGCCCTTTCCCCAAAGAGATCTCCAGCCAGCATGACAGCAATGCCACTAAAGCCCAGCCTAATCCCACTTCATTCATTACTGCAGAAGGTGAAGGAAGGGGTTTGTTGCTATGCAGCCTCTGAAGAGGCTCTCGAGGAGTCTGATGAGCTGTGGGAGCCCAGTATCGCTGGGAGGGAGGGTCTGGTGATTAGTAAAATCGGATGCCAGCTCCATAGCAGCTCAAGCAACAGGACTTTCCCAGGTGAGCCTCATTCAGAGCTGGACAGGAGACTATGGGAACGCTGGGCCGCAGGCTCTCGACCTGATTGATAGAAAAGGATAGTGAAGGAGGTGAGCTTTTAGCCAGGCTTTCTGCAGAGCAGCAGGGTTTCGCTGCCAAGTGCTGCAGGGAAGGGGCAGGCGCGCGTCGCCGCTGGGCTGCTGGCGGAGCGAGCGGCGGGAGCCGCGGCTGCCGTGTGCGGGCACACAGCACACTCTGCCGAGCCTCCGCGGCACCGCACCGCACCGCACCGCGCCGCCGCAGCCCGACCCGACCCGCTGCATGCCGCCTTGGCCCCGCCGAGGCCGGGCCTGCCCCACTG
Source organism: Urocolius indicus (assembly GCA_013401255.1). Lineage (NCBI taxonomy): Eukaryota > Metazoa > Chordata > Aves > Coliiformes > Coliidae > Urocolius > Urocolius indicus. The sequence goes on from WBNH01008997.1 coordinate 242,955, forward strand.
CCGGGGTGCGCAGGGGGCTCGCTGGCCCCGGGGACCCGGCCGCGGCAGCTGAAGCCTGGGAGAGGCTTGGCTCCGAGGTGTGAGCCGGGCGGTGCGTGCTGGCTCGGGGATGAGCTTCCCAACGCCGCCGGCACGGGCTGCCCTGGCCCCGCGTCGAAGCGATACTAAAGATACAAAACCCCCAAGGAACGGGCCACCTTAGACAAGATAAGCAAGTCTTCGTAAGAAACGGACCCTTTTTGTGTAGTTAGCATACAAAGAATGGAAAGAAAGGCTTCTTGGTGTACGCTTGACACAAACAAGATAAGTCTGTGTGCTGAAGGGCAATTGAGGTGCTGGTCGATACTGAACATCCTGGTTCTAATAAGTTGTAAAAGCAAAAATTGTGAAAAATTGCAGAAATTGTAAAGTTGTAAGTTGTGAGCGTATATGAACAAAGTTTTAGTCTACCTCAAACAACCACCAAAGACCACCGCAGACCTTTCCTCAGATTCAGTACCCTTGCACTGAGGCAATTTCACAATGTATTAGTGTGTGCATTGGATTTTTATGAGTATGTGTGTTCTTCATGTATGTAACAAGTGTCCTCTTGTCACTCAGTGTGCATGTTAGAAACTTTCCCTATGCACCCAGCACTACAGAAAAACAATGTTGTCTTTCTAAACTATTATTCATGTTGAGGAGCTTTCTTGGTTATGATTTTCGGTACCAGAAGCAGGCCTGCAGGGACCTCTCTAAGGGGCACGCCAGTCCTCAGGCAACGAAAGCCCCTGGGCCCACCTTGTCAAGCAGCAGTGGGGACATAGGTGCTCCGTGGGACTCCCTCAACTCCCTACAATCACCTGACGGGAGGCTGTAGTGAGGGGATTGGTTTCTTCTCTGCAGTAATGAATGACAGAACATAAGGAAACGGCCTCAAGTCGCACCAGGGGAAGTTTAGACTGGACATTAGGAAGAACTTTTTCCACCTAAAGGGTTGTTAAGCATTGGGACGGGCTGCCCAGGGAAGTGGTGGAGTCCCTATCCCTGGAGGTGTCTGAAAGATGCGCAGATGAGGTGCTGAGGGACGTGGCTTATTGGTGGGCTTGGCAATGTGACCTTAGTGGTTGGACTTGATGATCTTAAAGGCCTCTCACGGCCCTATCCCGGGATTTCTGCTGGGGGCACGCTCGGCCGGGACTGAAGGGGGAAGGAGTGTGTAATTTGGGGTCCCGCACGGCCGGGGTTGGGGGTGGTCACGCAGCCGAACCCGCCATGCGCCGAAGCGGCCGCCAGGGGGCGACGTCAGCCCGCGGAGCCGTGTGGCCTCGGGCGGCACCGCCCGGCGCCGCCTCGCCCCGGGGACAACAGGGCGGCCGGGCAGGGCGAGGCGGGCAGGGCTGGGCTGGGATGCCGAACGCCTCCGCAGCTGTGGCGAGCTGCTGGGCACCGGCGGAAGCCCCTCGGGCCGCCTCTACCCGCCTCGCAGCCGTTCGCAACAGCGGCCCGAGGGGCTCCCGCCGGTGCCGCTGCCCTCACCAATCCGAATAATTTCCCCCAGGTTAGGAGATGGAAGCCTGAAGCTAATCAAGTTTTATACAGCGTTATTACTTTTCCTCTGCAAAACCCATTTAAAAATCAATCGTGCTTGAATGGGAATTAAAAACAGAAAACCTACCGCACAGCTGCAGTTGAGACTCTCTCTGACGCTTTTAACAACAGTTTGTCACTGAAACTACCTGGCAGGAGGTTGTGATGTGGTGGGGTCAAGCCTCTTCTCCCAGGTAATGAGTGACAGGACAGGAGGAAATGGCCTCAGCTTGCACAAAGGGAGGTTTAGGTTGGAGATTAGGAAGAACTTCTCACCAGGCTGCCCAGGGAAGTGATGGAGTCCCCATCCCTGGGACATATTGAAAAGTCACGTAGGTGAAGTGCTGAGGGACATGGTGGTGGGCTTGGCAGTGTGAGGTTAGTAAATGGACTCGATTATATTAAAGGTTTTTTCCAACCAAAATGATCCTATGACTCTATAAATGTGTGAACGAGGTGGTGTTGCTCCACGGGATAGGGACAAGGTGTTGTTGCGTGGTTGTATCTCTCTTGCTGGGGGAGGAAGCTGTGGCAAGGAGAAGCCATAGCTTAAGAGATGTGACAGGGCCCTGATACACCCAAGGTGTCCACCCCAGGTCAAGGAGGTGTGGGAAGCGCCTCTGCTCATACACTTTGCCTTCCCTGCACCGTATAGGGTGAATCCTACGTGCCTGGTGCCCACACCCTGGCAGAACTGCTCTCTCCTTGCAGCCACAGCCAGCCAGGCAAAAAGTTATCCCATGTCATTTATTCAATATATTGATCACTTAATATTTAAAAAATAGCTTTCATTCTTCCCTCAAAGATTTCTGAGGGCCTCGGTGACAAAGACTTATTTTGTAATCGATAACTGTTAGCATCATGTTAGGCCCATCATTCATGCTAAAACACTTGATCCATCGGGTTACAACACTCATTGCTCAGACTGATGAAATATTGCCTCCTGCCTCTGCAGCCAGAGCAGGACACACGTGCCAGCACCTCTGTCCCATAGCCCACAGACAGGAGGTTGGGTCCCACCTTTCTGCTGCAGCACGCACAGCTGAAGGTGGGAATTCCAAAGGCTACTGTGAACCCCAGGGCTCACTTACCATAGCCTTTGGCTGCTCTCAGTACCCATAGGGCACCCATCATCAGACAGCTCCAAGACATTTGACCCTAGCATGGCGGTGAACACGAGGTGTTTGAGTTGGTATGCTGGTAATCTGTTAACACAGCAGTTTCTCAGTGTCTGACCAGGAAAGGATGTGGCAGCTCCACAAAAAAAAAAAGTTGGCTCCCCGTGGTCATACACAGGGCTATTTGGAAATCGTCTCTCCTTTGCTAATATTATTGTTTGGAAACATTTGTCCAAGTTCATACATTGCAAAATACCAGCACAAAAGTCACGTGCAAACTGTAGGCAAGCCCACCAATGAGCTGCTTTCTGCCTCCAAGGAGGATGCACCATTGCCAGGAGCTCTGGGATCTCTGTGACCACTGCTGGGGCAGGAGAGGTCACAGCTTCACACCGTGATACAACACAGTGTAACTAGAACAGTTGCAACATTACAGCTGAATGAATTGAAAAAATATTTTAAAAAGAAAGAAAACCCCAACTTTCCCACATGACTTAGGATCTATTAGAGGCTTTGAAAATGCTTTGGCTGGCTGCAGCCCTGCAGGGCACAAGATAGCATCTTCTGTGACCTCTCTCTCTCCCTGGGGCATGGGAGAAGGGCTGCAGACAGGGAGACTAGCTGGAGTGACAGCAGGCAGCATCCACTTCTTCTTGTTCAGTTTGGACCTATGCCCAGAAACTTTAGCAGAGGAAGCAAAACTGGAGCACTGAATACACTGAAAAATAAGAACAGTGGGAGAAGACTCTAGCAAGAATTTTGTACCAGAACCGGGCAGTTTGCTGCCGCATCCCCATCCCTGAGAACAGAGGAAGCATTCTGCAGCTGCTCAGTGTGGCACAAAGAGCTGGGCCAGGTTGCCTTCTGGAATGGCTGAGCTAAATTTATGGCCCTTGCCGTCTTCATGTTGTATAAAGTCCTTTTGCCGACCTCCTCTTGAGTAACTTCCTCACTCACAGCTATTTACCTCTTGCACCTGGGCTTTACAGCCCAGTTATTGGGGTTTGTTCCAGTGTAGGGGGTGAGGGCTTTATGTGTCCCATGAAACAACACTTACAAGCAATGTATCATGGTCACAGTGCCAGACTGGGCAATCATGCCTACGTTCTTGCCACCTGGGCTCTTGCTGGGCTCTTTGAGTTCCCAAGAGAGACGTATGATGTTTTTCAGCTCATCCCCCTAAGCCCTTCTGTGCTGTCCTAGCGGCACACGTAGGATGTGCTGTCAGTTGGAGCTCAGGCTCTCAGCACCGTGTCCTGCACAGAGAGAAACATAAGCAAAGTTACGACAGCAGTGCTTGTGCCACATGTCAGCAGTGGGTGTGGGATGTTCCTGCTCTGTGGGTATTGCCCCAGTCTTTCCTCTCCTCCTGCTTCTGCCAGATGCTAGGCCACACAGCCCTGTGCCCTCAGGAGTGCAGGTACCAGCTCTGAAATAGCCTGTGGCCTCTCATGACTTTTGGTGTAAAGGTCTGGGCGCTACCCTCTGTGCCAGTACCTAGGGGAGGGAGTTTTGCTTTTCCCTTCCCTTCTCATCCTTCCTTTCTGCCTCCTGCCTGCAGTGCGTTCCCAGCCCTATAAATACCTGCCGCTCCGGAGGAGCGCTCTGCCAGCGTGCCTCCCCGCCTGCCCGCCCTGCAGGCTCACACGTCTTGGCACCTTCATTCTCAGCATAAACCCTTTAAATCACACCTCCTCTAAAAGCGTGAGGGACTAGCAAACAACACAGCTTATATTGGTTCCTGGGCCATCTGGGAACCTGATTTAGATGTAACATTTTCTGCAGTCACCTGGAGGAGGCTTTGGATGAAATATTTCAGGGCTATTGATTTCTATATCCATCAGTCAATCCTCTTTATTCTTCCTTGTTACTTCCAAAGCCATTGGTGCCTAACAAACCACCTGGGCTTCCCACTGGCTTAACACTACTCCCTCAGGCATGCACAGCCAGCCTGTCCCACTGCCCAAGCGAGGTGGCACAGCACACCTTATTCACTGGTCCCAGAAACAAGCTGCCAAAAGCTCAGCATGGTCAGTGTGTCCAGTGCGCCAGGGTGACCTCCTGGCAATACTTGTGTCATGGTTTGGGTTAGAGCCTGGCGCCTGGCACTGCTGCTTGAGCAGGCGCTGCCGCAGCAGGTTGCTCACCGTGTGTGGTAGTGGTTGTGGTGTGCAGCTGGGACAGGCAGCGTGATCCCCAGCTCAGCCCTGCAGGGCCAGGCTGTGGATGCTCCCGGGCAGACGCCCAGTGCTGCTGCTGGGGACAGAGCCACAGAGAGCCCGGTGGTGTGGGGCTGCAGGGTCCTGCTGTGCTGGCTGGGAAATCCAGGGGGCTGCAGCTCTGGAGTAACAAGTGTGATAGAAATGAGCGCAATGCATGATACCACAGTGCACGATACCACCGCACACTTACTGGTGGGCAGGGCAAGCTGGAGTCTCTCATAAATGCTTCAAATGTATCCTTCAGTGGCTGTACCCCTGGAGCCAGGGCGGGCACAGGCTAGGACCAGGAGCCATAGTAGCAGTGAGGGGAACAAATCCCCAGGTCCCTGCAGCAGCACGTGTTTCTGCTCCTGAAACCAGCAAAGTGCTGTGCTTTGAACACTAGAGAGCAGTGGGCTTTTGCAGGGACAGGCTGCCTGCCCTGCCCAGGCTCTGCGCTTTCGCGCCTGTGTCTGGGGGAAGCCAACCTTAGTTCTGTTGGTTGGGGTGGTGGCTGGGAGTAGGGTTTGGGGCAGAAGGCCCCGTGGGAGGTCCTGCCTGTGCCCATCCTCGCCGTCACTGTGGTCACAGGCCCCTTCCCTGGTAGGGGCTCCCCACTGCCCACCTCACTTTTGCAGAGATGTCTCCTGCCGTGGAGAATGCAGAGTCCCTCCTTGAAGCTGAGGCAATGCCTAGCTGCCAGCATACCCCATGCATTGCCCTCCCTAGTCACTGCAGTTCCCCATCCCTCTAGTTCCCCAACAAGCAAAACCAAGTCAAGACCCAGGTCTCCAAGGCTTCCCTGGCCTTCTCTGCCGGTCCCTCAGTGCTCCCCACCCAAGACACCAGTGCCCCAAGGAGCAAGTTTCTGTAACAAGAGAGATGCTCCACACTGAGCTGCTCGTCCAACACACACAAAGGCTGTGTTGTTATTTTCCTAGACAAGTCAAAGACTGAAAAATGAGCTTTGTAAGTTACCTGAGTTACTCCAGACTGATATTTAACAAGAACAGTAATTGCTGGCAGCTGGGGCAACAACATCCAGGCTGTGCCTTCAGTAACAGAGACACTTGACAACAAGGGTGTAACTGCACAGACATGCTCTGGCTTTAACTAAATTGTAAGTTCGTGCAATTTCAGGTGTGTAGCCCAGCCACTTGTCACTTCTGATTTTCACTAACTTTTTCACATCAAATGAGAAAAACCTCTCTCACATTCCTGGTCTCCCTGACTGGAGGGAGGTGTTTAGTGGGCCTCCTCATATTGAAGGATGGAGAAAGGGAGGAAACCTTTTTTTAGCCCAAATCTGGAGGCTGTGACTGGCACTGTCCTTAAGGGAAATTGATTACCTAGTGCTGATTGTGCTTGTTGCTCTTCAACAGGCAGCTCCAAACAAACATCCACCGCTCCCGAATGCGAGGGATGCAGAAGTGGGAGCCATGCCTAGGTAGCAGGCAGGGGGGAAGGACCAGTTCCTGGGCACCAAAGCAAGAGGAGTTTTAATTAAATACAATTGGCAGCTTTATTTGAGTTCAGTAATCTTCATTTCATAGGGTGCACTGCAAGTGTCTGCTTTCAGAAACTTAATGTTCTGTGAAACTCTCATAATTAGGAGGAACAGGGCCAATGTGTCCATCCCTCACAACCTCACAGGGTGCAGACAGAGGTAACTGAAGCCCTGATTTCACATCAAGGACTTTGTTATGCAGGTGTCCAGAGAGCAGCCTGGGCAAGGGCAGTCCCCTAGCAGCAATCCTGCCCTGGCAACTCACATAGGTTACAGCATTGCCTTTGGCCCCCACTTCCCCTCAGCCTCCTGGGGACCCCGCAGCTCCCCAGCACAGTCCCATTTCTGTCCAGAAGACCCATGATGGGTTGTGGGTCGGGTGTTAGCAGCAGCCAGAGCCCCGACATGCCGTTGTGCTCACCTCTGGGGCACAATGACAGCCATTGGCCCCGTTGCTGTTCCCCCCCCCATTACAGCCAGCATCGTCACCACGCTCTGGTGATTCATGGCTTTGTCAGTGACCAGGTGGCATTAGTCGCCAGGAAAAGCAATTTTTGAAGAGAGGGCTCTTGCCTCCACAGCCACCTCTGCGATTTAGTTGTTGAGCATCTCCAAAGTGTGGCACCAGCTGAACCCGGAGTGCCAGTTCTGTATGATAAATATAGCATCTGCGCGCCGCTGCTGGGGATAAAAGATTGTTGATGACCTTTCTGAATGAAATCTTGGAGCGTGTGGAATAAATGTAGAAAAGGTCATAAGTGGAAACTTTTATTATGTGGTAAAGTCAAATGTCATTTCTAATCAGTTAGTAGACACCTGGGCCTGTGGTGCAGGCCTGCCTGCCTGCCTGCTGCTGCGTCCTCCCCAACAGCAAGGAGAGAGGTTGCCAGGCACACGCTCTCCTGCCTGCATGAGCCTGTCCACACAGGCAGGTGTGCTCTGCCAGCTGCCCGCTGCAGCAAACACGGTGCTCCAGGAGCCATCCCCTGGGACCCGGGTTGCTCAGGGCTGTCCTGCCCCACCTGCTGCTCACGGCTGCAGTGTCTCTCAATGCAGCTGCAGTGTGCTGAGAGGGAGAAAATCCAGAGCAGGCAAACTTATCTGGGAAAATAGAAGCAACTCTGGCAGAGCTCATCTTGACATGAACCCAGCAGAGCGATTAGGGTTTCTGATTGGGATTTTTTTCTGCATAATTTTCAGAAATGTGAAGTGGCTGAAATCTCTGTCTTGGATAAAATGAGGCTGGGCTGAGGTTCAGCATGCCACTGTGAGGATGCCTTCGAGGGTGTGAAGGGGACCTGGCAAGGGGCTCGGTGACAATCTGTGCCATGGGTCAGGGAGCAGCCTGCCAAGGGGAGGTTTGTGACCTCACCTCTGAGAAACACGAACACCTGGAAGTGTTCTGACTATAACAGCATTACAAGGAAGATGATGCAAAAGAGGGAAAATCCAGAAAAACTCCTGAAAGTCCTCTGTCCCCTCCCCTCAGGAGGGCAGTGCTGGCGTGCTGCCTGCCTGCGCACTGCCTGCCTGTACTCACACCCACCAGGAGGGAAGGAAATTGTGTGGATGCATGAGCAAGGGGTGGAAATCCTCAGTGGCATTCACACGAATGCCTTGCTCCAGGACCATTGTGGATGGATGTGATGAATGTGCTTAACACAGGACTTTAAGGTTTGCTGTGATGTTGCCAAGTTGCATGAAAAGCCAAATGCAGACAGAGCATCTTGGTTATGAAAGCCCATTGACTGCATCTGCAAGCCAAAGTGCTGCAGAGAGGAATCTCCAGCAAGCTCCTCTCTCACCGGGTCTTCTCCTGGCTGTGTTTCACAAATGTTTCTAAGAATGTGAGTTTACTTTGTGTGAATGTTTTAAGAAAGAGTGTAATTGAAATTCTCTCCCCAGCACCGGGGAAGATGACTCATACATCACACTGTTATTTTCTGTATAATAAACAAGATGGAAAGCTTGGGTTGGAGGAGCTGGTCTTAACAAATAGCTGAAGCTCTTTGCATTCAAACAGAAATGACATCAACATTTAAATCCCAAACAACCCTGCTAAGATTACATTTGCAGCCAGTGTAAAGGGCCCAGACAGCCGGGAGCAACGGTGAAAATGTGTGTTTGCATTTATCTTTAGCAATAAATATTTCCAGTTGTGTACATGAAAAATTACATAATTTTCTGGGTTTCAGCATTTTGGGTCTTTGAGCACATACATGAGCAGTCTGCTAGGTTTGGACCTTTCCATAACTGGGCTCGGGAACTGGGGAGCACTTTGCAGCTGTGGCTCTTTCAGCAGGATCCCTGCTGAGCCCAATGCCAGCTGACCCCAGATGGGGAGGTGTGATGAGAAGCAGGGCCCAGGGTGGGCACAAGGGCGAGGAGCTGGAGGCAGAACACAGCACTGCTGCACCTTTCCAGGTCCCATCTTTGCTGCCGTCCCTATTGCTCTCTACCCGTGTGGCAGCAGGACCTGGGACCTCACACCTGCCTGATCATCCTCTCACCCAGCAGAGGAGTGGTGCCAGGGCTGAGAAAACAGTGACGGCTTTTCTCCTTCTCCCTGTGCACCTGTGTAAAAGAGTGGGGGGAAAAGCAATGGACTTGTCTCTGGAGTCTAATAGGGAAACAGGAGGGTCGGACACATCCCCATTGACAGCCTATCCCTAGGAGTGAGGGCAGCTGCTTGTCAGGCTGCAACCAGCTCTGGCTTCAGCTTCCCAGAGCTCCCTGCTGCCACATGCTCAGAGGAAGCTTTAAAACACAGCCCTGAAGGCTCAGGAACAGCCCCCACACTCTCTGCTCCCACCACATCCCTGGCCCAGGTGCCGAGGCTCCTGTCCTGCTGAGGTGCCATCACCAAGCCCCTGGTACATGCCTGGCAGTAGCAACTCGGCCTTGCACAGGGGCCCAGGTGCTCAGGGAGCCTTGATGGCTGTGTTTGCCCACCCAGCTGCTCTGAGCTGCAGCCAATGTGCAGGAGGGAGGGAGAACCCACATCAAACAAATCGTTTTCCTCTTGCATTTCTCTCTTTTGTTAAAAGCCCCAGCGCAGTAATCTGAGTGGCATTGTTTAGCCAATTACTAATTTACTAGGAATTAACTTTAATGCATTAATAAATGTTGTCATTTTCCTGACAAATTATCATAATAACGCATTTTAATGGGCTGCAGGAGTCGGGAGAATAGTGGCAAATAAATATATTTTAGTATTACTTATTCACTACATCTGTACCTAATTATATTTGCAGAATAATTACACTGCCACTGCTTCCCCGGACTGCGTCTGTGTCAGCAGCACGGCGGCAATAAATCCCTGCCAGGCAGCTCAGCCCCCTGCAGCGGTGATTACAGCCCTCCATCACCCACGGGGAGGCCCTGGGTGACACTGTCCGGCCGGGCCTGCCGCCAGCCGCCCTGATTTACTTACCTCTGCGCAGGAGAAACTAATTTAGGAGACAGATTGCTGGAAGGACCCTCTGCAAGAAGCATGAATCATTCTTTAATCACAGCCTACCCTGGGCTAAAGAGCACGGCTCCAAGGTACTGGTGACAGAGGAATGCTCCAGCCAAGAGCAGATGGTTTGGTCACCACTGCAATGTGTTGTAAGATCCCCTCTGGGTCCTGTTGCAGCCCCTCCACCGCCCTGGAGTATCACACTGGCCAGGGCTGCTGGAGCTCTGGAGCCATGGGGTTCCTGTGCAGAGGAGGGGCAGTGGGACAGGGTGACAGGGGGCTGGGGTGCAAGCTTACTCTGTCAGCAGCAGGCATGGGGCACCAGCTGCCTACAGAGGGGCTGGGTGATGGGCCGGGTGATGAGCTCCCATCTGCTGCGTGAAAGGCACAGAGCAGAAACCATGAAACACTGACAAGCCCGAGGGCTTCTGCTGCAGTTTGTGAGTGTTGTGCCATCCATAGGATAGGGACAGGGACAAGACCCACAGCACTGTGGGGAGCCTGGGGCCTTGCTGCAGTGACAGAACAGCTGGCTGCTTTCCCAGATGCAGGAGGACAGCAGGACAGGAGGATGGTCCTGCACATGCTCTTGCAAAGGTCAGCATGCAGACTGGCTGTGGCACTGCTCCATCCTGCCACTTTGTGTGGGCTCTGAAGGGTCCTGGACAGCAGCAATGAACCACAAGTATGTGAGACCTTTCGATCATAACAGATTTAGTCAAAAGTTGTGCATGAATATTAATGTCCTCAAAGATTTTGAACAACTATTTGGCATAAGCAGAGGGAATATTTAAATCGAACCTGACTGCTGAGCATTGCAAATCAACGGGGCAGCTCTGCACGTGACAGCACCTCTGGCAAAGCCTGTCTGCTTGCTGGCATTTCTGGGAGCCCCACAGTCTCCTGGGACATGTGTGGCATGTCAGCCTGCACTTGCAAATGCCCTCCTCTCCCCTGCTTTCAGGGTGATTGTTTCAGCCACACACACAGCTCCTGGGTGAAGGAGAGCAGCTCTGCCAAGTCTCATCCCAGTTTGGGAGCTGGGGCAGCCCAACCCTGCAGTCTCCCTCCTTCAGTGGGGGCTGGCACACAGCATGGTGCCCAGGTGTGTTGGCAGGAATTGGCCACCAACTTCAGCCCCTTTTCCTTGTTCTCAGCCCCTCTCCAAGGGCAACGTGCCAGGCATGCCGACACCTGATATATCTGCAGTAATGAACAGAGATGTATGTGCTGTCATCAGACAGCACGAAAGGTTATGAAATTATAGCCATCTCCTTGGAGCATTGATGAAGCATGTCCACTTTAGGCTAATTGCTGCTTTCCTGGTTAATGGTTTTTCAGCCGCTCTCCAGGGAGCTGCCTGAGGGCCGGTGCAGGGCTGTCCTGGTCCTGCTGGCATCAGGAGCTCCCAGCCTCCTGGGGCTTAGTGGTGAAGGGCACAATCCGGGAGAGCCAGGGTGCTGGGCAGAGTGCAGGGAGCTGCCAGACCGAGGTTGATCTAAAACTTTCCCTGTTCCTACTGCTGCCCCTGCTCCCAACGTAGCTCTGCAGACCTGAAAGCCACGGACAATGGCTCACCCCCTGGTGCAGCCACCGGTGATCTGCCCTCACAGAGGAGATAAGCTCTTTGCCATACCACTTTGCAGGTCCTACCTGCTTTCTAATCAGGCTGTGCACTAACGACACGATGCTCATTGATTGTTCAAGGCCTAATATCAGGATGCTATCAGCCAAAGTGGCAATTGCACAGAGACCCAGTATCTCTGGCAGTCACAGTGCGGAGCAGAGATAAAAGAAGTCAGCCCATTCAGCACTGGGGAGATAATTGTTCGGTCTGTGCAGGTGAATGTGCCACTGCATTTGGGGCCGTCTGGGCAAGCGATGCCATGCTTCCTCCCTCCCGGGGCTCCAGGCGAGGCGAAGGGACAAAAGAGGTTCCTGCTTTGTTGGTGTTCCAGAGTGAGCTGCTGGTGTGTAGGAGCAGGAGAAATTGAAAAGGTCACTGAAAGGAAATTTTTCCACCTTGAAGCACATGAGGATCGTCCACCTGGATGCAGGATGCTCTGCAGGCTCCTTCTGACAGGAGAGGCTCTGCATTTGTCTCTTGCGCTCAGCTGCAGGAGGTGGGTGAAGGTTTAAGGCAGACCCGAGGGATGCTTTTGGGCAGCAAACCGGAGGCCTGAGGGACAGCTGGTCCCCTGGCTCGCCACGGCATGTATCCCAGTGCTGCCCTGATGTGGAGCAGGACCAGGCTCTGCCTTTTCCTCTTGGCATCAGGTGCCTTGCCCTGCTCCCTCCTATGCTCCTGGCCCCCAGCTAGCATGTGGCAGACTAGGGGAGCAGCAAATAGCCTCGTTTACAAATATCCTGGCACATCGGCAGCTTACACAGAGCTGGATCAAGGGAAAAAGTGCCTACAAATGTGTTTAGAAAACAGCCTCAGTTCTGTTCTTTCCAAATACAACAACAAACAAACAAATCCTCTGGTAGGTAAGGGGGAGGGAAGTGGCAAATGGCAGCAATTTCCTGTAGAAATGTGCTGGTTTGAGGTTACAGATGTTGGCACCAGTCTGTCTAAACTAAAAATAATTGCAGACTGTTAAAATAAAGCAATCTCTTCAGATGAGAAACAATTATGCTTTTCAAAGCAAGTGCACATGTCTTTACACCTCGTAATTATCAATTACAGAAGATACCTGCTCTGTTATCTCAACAGCATCTCCAGTTATCTTTTCAGGGCTAATTGCAATAGCTTTAATTCAGAACTCAAACTAATGATTTCGACCTTTATGCCTGTTCCTGAGGTGTGATAACACCTTAAAAGCTGTTATCTGATCTGTCTGTTGTGTGCATTGCATTTCCCCACCTCATAACAAGGAGAACCTCCTATCTGCCATGGTCTATCCTTCCTCACAACTCTGGCCACTGCAGGGGCTGGAGACGAGGTGGCGGTAGCCCCCAGCCCCAGCCCACTGGCACTGCCTACACAGGGGATACTCTCCTGCCAGGGCTCTGGGGCAGATAGATTGGGCAGAATCCCAACCCAGGGTGCCTGTTCCAGCCTCCCTGGAGTGTGCAGCCGGGGGCATCCCCTCTGTCCCAGCCAGCCCAGGCTCCTAGGGGAGTGCAGGTCTAATGGCAACACCACCAGCCATGCTCATTCCTCACTCTAGATTATTTACAGTGAAGTTTGTAAATGTCCCTGCAGACCTCCTCGGTGGGATGGGGATGGATTGAGGCTGGAGGCAAGCGTTCTCATTGCACTCTGTCATAACCCGCAGTGGCCTTTGTTCATAAGCACTTCTGTTGTTGCCATGTGATGTTTAAAAATCACCTTTTAAATCACTTTGAAAAGCATCCATTGAAGTCTGGTCAAGCAGTGGCTTTGGGGAGCAGAGCCACACATGGTGCTGTGAGAGCTGCAAGCAGAGCAGAGCAACACAAACCATGGATTTATCATGTTTCATTGCTTTGTCCACGTGTTGAACGTGTATGAATCTCTCACAGGGCTCCACAACATTTGCTCCCAGGCAGCATTTCCCAGCCTCTTCGTCTCATTAATGTTAAGTGGATGGTGCTTGGGGCATTGAGAGGGGTCTGTAGAGCCCTCCTGGAAGAACTACCCCAGGGCAGTGCCAGACCCCACAGTCCCTTCAGCTGGATGTGTCTGTGGGCGCACTGGCTGCTCCCCTAGTGCCGTCCCTCGTGCCTGGCAGTGCCCATACCACGGCTGCTGGTGTGTCCCCAGACCTGATGCGCCGGCTGTCCCGCAGCACTGGTACCCACAGCCAGAGCAGGGGCCTCTGCACTTCGCAGCCCCAGGAGAGCCCCAGGTGCTGGGGTGACCAGGCACAGCAGCAGCCTGTCAGCAAGGTGGCCACGGGCCACGTGTCAGATTCCCCGGGAGACAGAGGGGTAGTACAGCTCTACAGGCCCTGGGAAGCAAAACTTTCTCATCTGTGCCTTCTTCAAAGCAGATTTGATCTCCAAGTTCAATAAGTACATGTCCTGGCTAAATCCCCTCTTTAAAGGTCTTGATTCCTTTTCTGTCTTTGAGGAAGGTCATTCCCTCTTGCCTAATTAAAGCCTCGTTTCCATGAGCAGCCTTTGGGTCAGCTGGATTCCCTCCTGCCCCATCCCCAGCAACTTTGCAGCTGCTGCTGGTGAAGGGGCTGGGCTGTGCTGGGCAGCACGTGTTCTACTCCGTCCCGCTCACCTGCGAAACACAGCCTCCAGCGTGGCTGCTGGCTCCTGAGCCAGCTGCAGAGGGGGGGGGTCTCTGGGGGCAGAAGGTCCTTGTGAAACAGGAGGTGCAGTGTGTCTCTCTGCTCTTTGTCTGCTACCTCCAGCAGCTGAGCAGCAAATCCAGGCTCAGACGAACTGCAAAGCAGACAAATGTCAGGAGTAAGTGTGGAGGAAAGCCCAACAGTGGGTGGGTTTCCATCACACACTTGACGCTATCATTAGCATTGAATGTTTCCATTATATATGAGCTTGGAGGATCTTCTTTAATCTCCAAAACAAATCGTCCTTATTACTTGCAGACAGTGAAAACCCGTTCACACTGGGTCGAGTGCTCAGCCCTGCCTGTGGAGCTGACATGTTCCCCCTTCCCCTCTCCTGCTCTGCATTACATTTGTGAGTTTTAATATTTAATTGGTATTTTTTACTATTTTCGTCTCCTGGCACTTTGCCACAGTTGAGAGCTGGAGGTCAGCAGTCTGTCAGAGCAGAGAGGGGCTGCATATTATTAGTTCATCAGGTTTTTATAATTTATTTGTTATGGATGCAGCACCAGCCCTTTCCCAGAACCCTTGGCTGCCTCATATGTTAGTTGTAAGCTTCTCTTTCCTTCCCCTAAACCCTGCACTCTGGCACTATCACTGACAGAATCCACTTTGAGGGGCCAGGACCTCACAAACCTCTTGAACAGCTGATGAGGCCAGGAAGAGACCCAGGGGGAGACCTGGAGGGGAACCCAGGACGAAACTCAGGAGCAAGGGCTGTACAAGCACTGCAAGCATTGCCAAGTGACAGCTCAGCGCCCAGGGGGACAGATGCCCGAGGCTGGAGGGGCCACCATTTCAGCCAGCAGCCCCCAAAGCACAGCCACAGGGCTGGCTCAGCGGTGGGCTTGAGCACTGTGGGGACTCATGCCATGGCCAGAGGCTGAGCAGACCTTGAGGGTAGCAAGGGACCGTGGGTAGTGACTCACTGCACTCTCCCCCTGCCTCGAGTCTGCACCGGAGCTGAGCTCCTTGCACCGGGCTGGCATTGTGCCTCTGTTGTCTAGGCAAAGGTTTCCATGACACTAAATAAAGTGAAATATGATTTTGCACAGCTGGGTGCTGTCTTAGATGCAGGTTAGGGACAAGAATTGTACATCCAACAGAGAGCTGCAGGTAGCAAATTATAAGGGCTGTGATCCGTGATGGCGACAAGCAGAAAAATACCAATTTTTAGCAGTTATTCATCTGACTTCCAACCAGATGTTTACTTCTAAAGCCATGTCTTGTTTGCTGGTCTTGCGTAATTGGCTTATGTCACGAGGATGGAAAGTGTTCAAGCGATGTCATGTAATACGTGAAGAACCAGAGGGGCCGGATGTCCGTGCCTGGGCATCGCACCGGGAGCTCCCGCCCAGCCAGCTCACGTCACACCCGGGGCATATCCAGCAGTGCCCAGCCACCTGCCTGTGGTCCAACCCGTGCGCTGGCACCCTGAGCTGGAGCAAAACTGGGCACAACCCATCAGCACCATTTGTTAATGCTGATACCTGGGGGCTGCTCTGTCTCTCCCCCGCAGCAGGCTCTAAAACTGCTGCCTGCGTAAAGGATTCGAACTAAATACCTTTAAGGTGTAGCATCTGATGGCATCATTGCTGTGAAGCTTGGAGGGGAGCTCTACAGATCTTGTTTTAAGAAGTTTAATTAAATGTTATGGGATATCAAGTATACTGCGTTAATTGGTGTTAATTTGGAAGTTGTCTGAATTCTGGAGACTCGATTAGAAGTAATTAAAATCCATTCTCATTTATTCCTGTATACAAAATATACACTGCTTTTCCACTCTATTCCCATTAGAAGCAAAGGGCACGTCAGGGCCTCGGATGCACCCAGATTTTGGGGGGGAAACTAGTGGGCAAACCCAGACTGGGAGGAAAAGTCAGAATAAAACTGCCTTAGGGCCTTGCTGATCAGACAAGCAGCTGGAAAAGAGCTTTCTGTGGTGACAGCTCAACTGATTTCTGCCAGCTCGGGAATGTGTAGCGGCAGGGACAGGCTCAGCCATAGATGTGGCCGAGGGAGCTATGAGGGGAACCTGGCAGGGGCTGGGCAAGGCTGGGATCCAGAGCGGGGAAAGGATGGAAGGGCTTAGCTGCCTGGGAGTAGGTGAGACAGGGATGAGCAAGCCCCTTAACCCAGCTTTTGCCTGGTGATGCAGAATAATGTTGCCCAAGTGAAGCAGTACAGGCATTGAGTCCGTAGGCAGGCAGCAGGAGTAGCCGGGCAGCCAGGGCCAGCTGCCCGCTGCCTGCGGCACCAGCGACATCACAGGCTATGGCTCTGCAAATTAGGCATGAAATTGGGACTCTGACGGGAGCTTTGAAATTGGGAATTTGGGGGAGAGTTTGTAAGATGTTTAAAAGGCAGGAGCAGCACAAAGCCTCAGTTTTAATTATTGCGGTTTTAATCAGTGCAATAGGTTTTTTTTCTGTGCTGAATGGTGAGGTAATTGGAAGTGTGAACGGACCGTGATTATTGTGTAAATTACAGAACCAGAAAGAGCAACCCAGCCCAAAACAGGCTCCTTGATCAGGACTGGGCAGGGGTAAAGTCCTTCAGCTGCACTGAGCATGGGGATGGGGCTGGGCACAGCTGACACACAGGATGAGGCTGACAGGGACTGTGCACTGGGGCTGGCCCTGCGCCAGGGTGACAGAGGGGCATGAGGCCCCCACACCACTTTCTGGGGAGCTCTGCCAGCTCTGCCTCCTGGCACGGGCAGCTTCTGCCTGCTGCTGTCCTCACCAGGCCGGTCGGATGTGCACTTCTCCCGCAGATGGCCACGGGCTGTGGGTAGTGGCCAGGCTGCAGGATGCTGCACCCATTTGCTCCCTGCAGGACCTGCTCGATGGGCACAATGTCCTGCAGGATATCCCCCGGAGCTGCTGGTGTAGGCACCCTGTATGGAGGCCGTCTGGATAAGGGTGGATCACATCCCTGTGAGGCAGGTGGATCACATCCCTCCTCCTGTCTCACCCAGCTGAGCAATGGAGCTGGGCTGCCCCACTTCAGACCCTCTGCACTTCCCATAACCATGCTGAGCCCGGAGCCAAAGGCATCTCTGTCCCCAGTGCCCCGGGGTGAGAGCAGGGACTGGGCTGACTGTAGGCAGCACTGCCTAGCAGGACCCACTGCAGGCAGGGAGTGAGCAGCCTTTTGGGATGAGCAGCATGGAAGTCACTTGGTAGCAAGGAAGGGATATACCTCCTTTCAGTCATGTTTAGTTAATTGGAAGTAAATAACTCCTTTCATCCTTAAATGGGGTGACTTCATACCCTAGGTAAATGGAAGAAACAAAATCCCGATTTTCGTTCTCCTTCCACGCACGTAGTAAAAATGAACCTTCGTCTGCAGCAATTCTGAGCTAATGAAAAACGAATGAGGCTTTAAATCAACCCAAAACGCAGAGCTCTGCTGCCATAGTGGCGCGTGGCTGCTGTAGGACAGCCTCTATTTCCAAGGCTCCTCGCAGAACCCGGAATAATTTTATTAGATTTTGAGCAAGGCTGTTGCCAAAACATTCATTACAGTACCCAGCGAGCAGCAGGGAAACAGAGGGGTGTTTGAGGGCCGGTGTCATGGGCACTCATAGCTTTCTCTTCTCTTTGTGAAGTTTCAAAGGGCTGAGGTTTGTTTTGTGGTGTTTGTACATCGCTCATTTGGTCCAGGCTGACCAGCCCTGCCTGATCACTGCTCCTAGAAACGTCGCTCTCGCGCAGCCTTTAAATCACGTCTGAACACAACATAATTCTCCCATGTGCCTCCTGACTTCTATGTATTTTATCAGTTCAGATTCCATAAAAATGTAAATAATCAAAGCCCTTCTGCTATTATTTATAACGCCTCGCTCCGGGCTGTAATTTATGTATTAATTTCAGCTGCAAGTTTCTGAAGAGAGGGAAAAAAATTAATAATCAGATGTGTGGGCCACTGAATGCCATTGCTGCCACCTAAAAGCCCCAGGGAGCTGATTATCTGCTCCCAGGGACCAGGGGCCATGCCGTGCCCCAGGACCCTCTGTCAGGGCAGCTGCAGTGTGTCCCATGGGTGCTGGAGGCGCTGCAGCTGGGGACACATCACATGGCCCTGGCTGCTGGTGCTGCCCCTGGGGCATGGTAGGTCCAGGGCCCAGGACCATCCAAGAGAGGAGGCAGGGTGCTATGGGTGCTTTGGCATCATTTGGTACTTGCCGGCTGAGGATCTACTCATCAGTACTAATCTCTGATGTGGTGTATGCTCTGCCAGCTCGTAATCTGAAGCTCACGATGGTCAAATGATCAACACAGAGCTGGTGGCAGGTGATTTAACCTGGGTTGGTATGGGCCTACCCCAATGCTGGCAGCACCAGCTCTGCCCAGCCACACCAAGCAGGGTGATGTGGGCTGCCCTGGCTGTGCTGGCGGGGCCTCGGCCCTTGCTATTAGCTATCTGTTAAGCACCATATCTGATCCAGACACAGCATTATATGCATTTCTCTGGGAATAAGCTCCTGCTTGACACAGTCTGTGATTGCTTTTTTAAAACCATGCGGCGAGGATCAGTTCCTTCATCCACTGATAAGGTATCAGGTGACAGAGGGATCAGCATCCACCACATAAATCTGCAACTAATCCTTCAGAATCAATATTTTTCATTAAGAACCTGTGAGAGTTGGGCCATTATAGGGAAAAATCTGTTTAGGTTGACACCTTGATGAAGTTATTCAGTTCAGGGGCTTAAGTCATTGAAAGGTAATAAAGAGCAAAGAGCACAGAAAGATCGAGGTGCTGGTTATGAGAGCTTGCGACGGGAATAGGGGCTTTATTGCAGAGAGAAATTACCATACTGATTTATTGTGGAATTGCGAGGACTTTAAAAGGCTGGCAGCACTGCCCAGATATCACTGCCTGCTGGGGACATTGCCCAGCTGTTGGCTCTCGTGCCGAGGGCTCTCCCTTCCTGTGCCCTGCATACGTGGCAGTGCCATTGCTCTGCCTTGTCCTCCGAATGCCTTGGATACTGGACGAGACACTCAAACTGCTGCCATCAGCACGGGCACTGCTGGAGGAGTCTGGGACTCCATGCCTTGCGAATGCGGACCTCCTTGTACCCAGGAGCTCCAGGTGCCTCCTCAGGGCCACCAGCACTGCAGCAAAGCCAGAGTCTGGGATGAGTGTGCCTCTGTTTGCCCCGGGCACCTATGCCATCCATGCCCTGCATTCTTCATGTTGCTCAGCTGCCCATGCCCTGCATTTCTGGTGTTCTCCAGGAGAGGAGATCTCACTGCCTTAACCCACTGTGGGCAGCCAAGTGACCTGCGCCATCACTGCTGTCTCCATGAAATGCTTCCAGCCGCAGGAGCAATGTCTGCTGAGGCACCAGGGCAGGATTTGCTTCTGGTCAGCTCCCTTCCTGGCAGTGTGGCCATCCTGTCAGCACAGCAGAGTTGCAAGCTCTGCCACAGCCTTGCGCAGATGCTTAATCCCTGGCTAAACTGCTGGGGAACGAGTGTGCACAAGCACGTAGGCAGCTCGAGGCAGGACTGCTCCTCGCACGCAGGATGCTGCTGACTGCTCTCTGCAGGATCCTTAACAGCATGAGCAAGCTGGGGCGCCACAGGCTGACTGCTGCTCTCCCAACCCCTGGCTTTCATAACTGAAGAAATCAAACTTATCCTGAAGTTTTCTTTATAGGTTAACCAAGGTTAATTGTGCGAGCTGCAAATGAAAATGTCTGGCCTATAAATCCCCAAACCTCATTAAAGAGGATTAAATAATATGACTACTTTGCAAATCCTAAAATTTCATGGCAGCCTCTCATAAACAATAACATGAGACCCCTAACATGCTCAGCCTCTGCTAATCCTGGTGCTCACTTCAGGAGCGAGGAGGGAACGAGCACCCGCTGCCCTGCAGCTTGCGAGGATGGGCAGTGCCAGCCACGGCAGCAGGGAGGGATCTGCTGCCCATGCACCCACAGCTGGGTATCCATTCTCTGCACCCTATCTGCCCTCAGCCAGCAGCTTGGGCTCCAATAGTATCCTGGAGGGCCTGACTCACCTGAACAGGATGGGAGCAGCCAGAGGCCTCTGCCAAGGTGCAGTGCCAGCTCTGCTGGGCACTGAATGCCCTGCCCATCTGAGCCAGTACATGGAGGCAAAATGTAATCCCTCGGGTCTGGGTAATGCCATGGAAATTCTGCAATAACTACTTTGGCTCTGCGCCACAATTGATGTGTTTTGTTCCAGAAAGATTTTGTTTTGCAGCTCCTTCAGCAATCATTTGTTTCAGTCCTCACTGACTATCCCTAATCAAGAGTGAAATAAAGCAGGGAGGGAGAGATACAGAGAGCAGCAACTGAACCAGAGAGCAGCAGCACCCAAGGCAGAGCAGCAACTGAGGGAGAGCAGCAGCGTTTGAGTCAGAGCAACAACTGAGGCAGAGCAGCAGCATTCGAGTCAGAGCAGCACCCATGGCAGAGAGCAGTACCCAAAGTGTGCTGAGTGGACTGAGCTCTCCTGGCAACGGGACCACTGCTCTCTGGGGGAAGCCCAGCTTTGCTGGCTGGACATTGCCATGGCCCTGCAGGGATACTGCTCCTCTGCCATGCAGAAAAGACAGCAAACCACTCAAATCTTCATGAGCAATTAAAAGCTAATCTAAGGGAAACCTGTCAGATAAGGATTGTTGTGTGGTTTTATACTTGGCTTTGCATCTGTTTGTGGAACAAAACGTATTGTCAGCGAGATTTGTAGACCTGAGATTTGCATTGTGGTTCCTGGATCCAATTCAATTCAGAATTGATGGGCTGGGAAGGATGGGATTTTTATGTTAACAACAACCTTTATCTTAGACTTAAGCTAACTGCTACGTGCTCTGTAAATACGTGCATGTGCTAGACACGTTTCCTTAATTTATAATCATGATGAGAACTGCTGTGGATTCCTCAGCTCTCTACAAACGTTCCTGGAGTAGGGATTTCAGTGGAGTAGGGATTACAGTGTCGTAGAGCCCGTCTCAGCTCTGGGACTGCCTAGGGCACTGTACTCTGCTCTGTCCCTGCCCTGGCTTTCAGGGAACAGAGTTCCCTTGTTTCCATTGCTGGAGACAGGATGAGGTGCCTCGTAATGCTGAGACACATTTCAATTTCTGTTTTATTTTTATTTTTGACTGACTTAAAAAAAATCTCAAACATTTTCAGGAGAAAAGCAAATTTCACAGGCATTTTCACAAACCACTTCTCTTTCCTTTGCCAGTCACAGAGCTTCTTTAGGAGTGTTTTGGTTAAATTTCAGGTTTGAGAAAGGAGAGAAGGATTAGGGGTGTCTGTGCCAATGCTTCTAGCTTGAGGTTGGTGCAATCCAGACTCAGTCTTTTTGAGCTGTCCTGAGAGATGCAGGGCTGATGCATCCTTATCCCATGGGGCCACGTTGAGCAGCGGGGCCTGAGGAGCCACAAAGTCTGGGGCTCTTGACAGCTCTGGGCTCCCCAGCAGCCCCCGCTTCAGCCATCAGGACCTCCTGTGAGGGAGCTGCTGACACCCAGACACCTGCATTGGCCCCAAGCTCGGGGACACCACGAACTCCCTGCAGCACTTGGGATTCATCCATCTGGCTCTGCAGGGTCTGCAGTAACTGCTTGCCAGGCAGGGAGCTGCGACCACCACCATTATGAGCAGTGAAACGCTTGTCGGTTCTGCCCTGAGTCTCTCCGCCCCGCTGCAGGGGGAGGGTCACCCGCCTGCTGGTCACCACAATTAACGGATTACAGCAGCCACAGTTCAGAAGATGCTTATATCCACAGAGTTTCGCTGAGCAAAGGCTGTTCTTGGAGATCTGAATAGAAATTAATTGTTCCGAGTGTCTTTCACGTGCTTGATCTATTGATTAACCACTAGGAGCGGGAATCCCTCTAGAAATACTCTCCCAACTCACTCAGTCCACATCACTCCAGCTTCTTAACTAAATCCCTTCTAAATCCTTGCAAAAATCTAATTGAGAGCTCATGCTGCTGAGCGGAGGTGCTGCAGCCTGACTCAACCAGTAAATGGCGTGTGAATAAGAAGGAGCCTATTGTTGCCTAACATGGTCCCATCAATAATAGATACCAGCAAACCTCCGAGGGAGCTAAAAATTTCTCCTTTAGGTATGAATTATGGATGCAGTTTAGTGTAATGTAGATGTATCTCAAAGGTTTTTCTCAGTTTATATGCTAGTAAAAGCTAGCAATTTGCTTGTGTTCCACCTGTAGGTTTTTTAAAGTAAAGAAATTCTCTCTTCTGCAATAAATTCTGGCATTAATAAAGGCAAAGACAGATTTTAACATGCATTTCAAGCAGAGAATGAGCATGTCCAGGTGGGAGGTGTGTGGGGCTGCGTGCCACCCGCAGTTAGGGACAAGATGTGCACTGGATCTCAGCCCCAGGGTCACTGTAACCCCCTCTCCAAGGTGGGTGGGCAGGAAGGGTCCCTGGGCTTGATGGGCTCTACCTCTGGCTACATCTGTGGTGGGGCAGAGGGGTCGGGTGATGGCAAAGCGTGTTGAGCACAGAGCTGCTGGGGGCAGGGGGGCACTGCTGTGGAGGGTGAGGGCATGAAAACGTGCGGTGCTGGTGCCCGTTACCAGCGATGCTCACCCCTGCCCTGATGAACAGCCCACAGCCCCGATAGATCATCGGGAGACACTTGAAAAGCCCTTGTGCATCTCCCGAGGTCAGAGGGCTAATGCTTTTTTTAATACCCTCTGATAATTAATACTCTACATCTACAATGAAAGATCATTATAAAAAGATTTGCTATAACTACTGTAGCTCCTTCTCAAGCACGTAATGAACAGCAATCCCGAGGGGTCAGCTTCTGTCAAAAAGAAATCCATAGCTGCAGATTCATGTCGGCATTTCCTACAGCTCCAACAACCACGGAGCAACTGGCGGTAATGAGCCGACGCCGGCAGCCACAGCCACACTGTACCGGTACGGCAGAGCCCTGTGGGCCCTCCTGGAGCAGGAGCTCCCTGGCTGGAGCAGGAGCTCCCTGGCTGGGGCAGGAGCTGGGTGCTGCCAGGTGCTGCTGAGTGCAGTACAAGCCAGGCAGCAACACTGTCTATCTGGGCTCTTCCTCCAGTCCCAGTGGGGATCCCAGACAGTCCCTCCATGAGGGACTGCGGGGACTCCTGACAGATCCCAAGCACCATGGTACCACCACAGTGCAACCCCCAGCTTTGTCTGGCTGAGTCTTTCCAGCTTGCTGGCTGTTGCCACCAAACTAGAGGGCACTAGCAGCTTTGCAGCTCCCCGAGTCTTGCCAGAGTGAGCATCACTGATCCTTCTGCCCAGGGCAGCGGAGAGGACTCAGACAGAGCCCTGGCACTTGGAGCAGGAGAAGGGCCCATCAAACATGCAAATATCAACAGCAGTGGTTACACTATCTGGGACCTGAACTACCAGGGATATTCCCAGCTTTCCAAAGGCATTGGCCTGAAAGACAGCTTGAACACAAAATCCTTGTCACTCCACATGCGCGATAAAAAGGGTCCGTAAGCACATCTTTGCAGACATCATGTTTCAATTTGCAAGTTTAATTTTTTTCATGCGTTTTTTTTCGAGAGGCGTTGTCATATCTGTATTTATTTTTTAAAGAAAGAACAAACTTTTATAGACCTTCTGCAAAACCTTGTAAAAATATAATCTCTTCTTGTGCCAGACAACTGGTGCCTGCTGACTCAATTGCTTTTATATATGACAAGGCTCGAAAAAAAAAATGATTGCCATTGCCTAACTCTGAACAGATTGGAGTGAAGTGCAGGGCTCATCAATCAGAGGTGCCATGTCGGGCATGCAGAATACAGCACCCTGGTGTTGGGATCATCATGATGGGTTTTTTTTTTCCTAAATCTTCCCTTCAGCCCTTGCTCACAAGCGCTGCTGAGCGGCTCGAGTAGCATCAGTGCAGGGTGATACAAGTGGTGCACGTCAGACGCCGCTCCCAGCTGACAGCGGCTGCTTGTCAAGCAGAGTAATCGCTGATACACTTTCGAGGGAAGAAACTGTCTTCAATTTAATAAATATGTAAAACAGCATTTAACAGCCCTGAAATAAACTGTTGGACTATGTGGTCCATGGAGCTGAGCTCATCACGGCGCAGCCGCGTTGTAGGGTGTCACAGTCCTTGTGCCTGTGGATGCATCCCCTTGCCCCACACCTGCTGCCCTCCATGCCCCAGGCCCCATCTCTGCAGTCAGCAGGCTCCTTCCCTGGAGCAGGGGGCATGGCCAGGCACAGAGGCAGCCCCAGAGGCTGGTGCTGGCAGCTGGGGGGGTCGCTGCTGATACAGGAAGGCTGAGGCTGGAGGCAAGTGTGATGGGAGTGTTGTCAATTAATAAATTTGGGAGGTGACAGCACAGTGTTGTGCTAAAGTGTAGGAGTGGTATTACTTGAAAGTTTTGTGGTGCATGTACTTAAGCAGATTATTGATTTGAGCACGTACGTGCACAGCACTGGAGCCAATCGATATGTGCATTATTAACGTGCTGTACTTATACCTAGTGATTACTCATGAAGAAGTGGCCTTCACTGGGGCCAGAGTTCAGACTGCTCTGCTGTGATAGATGCTTTTTAAAATTGTTAGATTTGAGTCAACAGTGCTTCACACCATGGTCCTGAGTGTTAACTCTCCTTCATTTTTGGGTGTGCCATCAACTTGGCTTGGGGAGCACTCTGTGCAGAGCCACGCTACTGCTGCCACTTGGCACAATCCTCTACCCTCACTCTCTTGGGAAAGTCCCCATCTCCCCTTGGTTGCTCGTTTTTCTCCACAGGGCTGTGGCTCTTGCACTGCAGCCAAGCAAAGCATGGGCTGAGAGCTCAGCAGCACAGGTTGGCACAGCCATGGAGCCCAGCCTCGGGCTGCAGCCTGCCACAGGAACCGTGCACCACACTGGCTGCCACAGCTGCCAGGCAGGCTGCTCACCCTCCCCTTTGCTCTGGAACCACAGGCAGGTATGGAATGGGAGTGAAGGTGTGAGACCACTTGGTCCATATTTACCTCTCTCTCAGGTAGGAAAAAAAATCATCCTTAGAAATACTGATCCCTGCTCCAGATCCTCTGTGTCTAAAATTCAGTGTGCAAGAGGCCCTCCTGCGCCATAGCCACGCCAGACTGAGGGCCTCTTGCAGCATCTGTCCAGGGAGAGAGATGTTTGTCAAGTTCCCAGTCCTCACCCATCCCCATGCCGTTCGCTGTGCTGGGAGTGTCCGCAGGGATGCTGCAGCACAAGAGGACTTGAGTTACAACAAGCCAGTCTGAACTCTGGAGTATTTAATTCACTAATTAAGCACAGACCTCGCAAGCTGGGACTTACTGAAAAGGGAGATGCCAAGGGGATATTTCTCAATGATGCACTACAGCTGAAAATTAATTCTTCGAGATGTTGCGTGGATTAAAATGCAGAGCCAGGCTGGAGCTGGTAATTAGCAGCTCTGGGACCCTGTAGTTGCAGCCAAAGAAGCAACTAGTCCTAGGGTAGAGCCCTGCCTGGAGAGGAGCTCTGCCTTGGCCAGCACAGCAGCAGGAAGATCGGGGACCTCTGGAGTTGTGTGCTTGTGATGAACAAATCCACAAGAGTGGAGCTGGGCAAACTGGCAGCACAGCCCTATCCCCAATGCCTGCCTCACTGAGGGCTCCAGCCTGCCAACACTGAGGGCAGGAGCTCCCCTGACAGGAGATGGTTCCCTCCCTTCAGGAGCAAAGCACATGGGCAATGTCAGTTGGTGTTGCCACCGGAGCTGGTTGAGACCCTTCCAGCCAAATGCCTCCCACCACCAGCCCTGGCTGGCTGACACTGAGGTGTTTGGAAGGAAAGTGTCAGCACTGATGAAACTCTCAACAGAAAAACTGGAAATTATTTGAAGTATAAATGCCACCTTTCAATACAGCTCTCCCTCTTTGCTTTATTCCAGTTTTCCTGCAGCATTTTTGCTCCTATGAGACACCATCATGTTTACATTATCTCACTGAAGTGTTCCAGTGGGCTCCTTCCACAGCCTCTGAGCTCATTTCCTCCCCAAATGTCCCATGCACCAGATATCTGAAAATCTGACTTTGTGCTGATTTGTGATTTCCAACAGCCACAGAAGATTTCTACCCAAGTAGGGAAGTTTGAGTTCCCCACAGCTGCACAGTGCTGGGTGCTCTTAGTGGGGCAGCGGCTGGGCTGAGGCCATCCCCTGCTCATGGGAGGAAAGTGGGGCTGCAAGGCAGGGGCAGAGCAGGGCTGGCAAGCAGGGTGCAGCAGAGACAGAATGGGAGCTGCTGTGGTCATGGCAGAGCTCCCGCAATGCCTGCCCGTCACCCATCACCACCCCTTGCCCAGCACTGGACAGAGCAGTCCCTGTGCTTCCTGAGTGGGCCATGAGCAAACTGTGGCTAAAATTATTCCTAGAATTATTCACATTTAGCCTGTGTTTTGTTGCTTGCAAAGCTTTGAAAAGACAAGTAGTTACTTTGACTGATCTCCTTTTCTTGTTAGTTTGGAAACAGAGCATCAGCCAGCAACTCAGATCCTCTTGCTTTGCAGCACACTCTCATTAGAAGCATCAGGACAAGCTCAGACTCCTCAAATCAAAGGCACCAGATCTGTGCAGCCCATCTGCATTCAACACTGTCACGGATCCCTGCATGTTAAACAAGCATATGCAGGAACTGTGGCCGAGTATGATCACGTTGCTGCTGGTGAAGAATGGGGGTCCTGGGTCAGTCCTGTGCTGACAGCACAGCGTGGGACCAGAGTCCATCAGGGACATGAGGCCATGGTGGAGCTGCATTCTTGGGGAGCAACTTGCCCACGTGCTACACTTCACTGTTCCTGAGATATACAGTGCCAGCAGCAGCCAGTAGCACCTATGTTTTCCTGGGGAAACAGGCTAATTCAGCCTCACATTCCCCTGTGAGGAGCATGGGAAGCTTATGGGTCCCATGGACCCCAGGGTTAACAGCCACTTGTCTGAGCACACTCCAGGCAAAAGCATTCCCAGGAATTTCCATGCCAGGCAGCTGATCACAGCTGTAAATCTGCTCCATCTCTCTCTCTCTGCCTCTCGTTTACATATTTTTTCTTTCATCTTGCAGCAAAATACCGACTTTGACAAGCCCCTTCCCGAGAGGATGGCCTCATTAAAGTGAGAGTATTCAGAGGTGGCTCTGGATCAGAGACCCAAGTCAGCTCGAATCACCCATGACCGAGGAGCTCCACACACCCCACCACGAGCCACTGGCTCACCAGGGACTCTGCAAAGTGCTTTGTCTGGGGTTGGGGGTCCCACAGCCCCTGGCAGCACAGCCTACACTCAGCATCCCCATGAGCTGGGACACAAGCTGGGGCATGTGACACGGGAGGGGTTCACCAACTCCCCAGCACGGTGAGGTTGCTACGGTGCCTCCGCTCCCCTCTGGGCTCCTCTGCTGCCGTGACAGACGGTGGCATCACCCCCACCTGCCAGCTCGCAGCCCCCCACAGCTCTCGCCACTCTGCCAGCAATTTGGGAAGGTGCCATAAGGTGCCCGCTAAGGATGAGCAAACCTGCCAGCCCAGCGAGTGGGAATTTGCAAAGCTCTAACAGGCAACAGAGCCATAAGCCTGTGGAGCTGAAGGACAGAAACAGAAAGGGTAAGGGTGTCTCGGAGCAAAGGCCGGGGGATCCGCTGGCACCCACAGGGACTATGGAGGCGGCTGAGCTGCTACATGATGAATGAGAAACCCAGAGATTACAATAATTTCGTTAAAGAGTTCTTAGCTCTGCTCTGCTCTTCTGATTAATGGGATTTTGTGAAGAGTGCAGGGAAAGGTCACACGACACGTGTTCAACAACCGATGACATTATTCAGCTCTGCCAGGGAACTGCTATTCCTAAATACTCGTGGATGTGCTTCACCAGCAGCTACAAGGAGCTCTGCAGAGCGCAGACCCTGCAGCAGCACTCCATCCCCAACCCCAGGGCATCCCAGCGCTTTCACACAGAGAAGTTAATGCTTCAGACAAGGCTTGTTTGTCGCTCTGCAGAATGAGGTGGCACAGACACCCTCACCATCCCCATTGCCCTTCTTGGGAAGGGCTGTTAATATAGCAAACCGTCTCCGGCCGTGTTTCCTAACAAAAGCAGCTATGCAGTGCATTCTAAAGATTATGCCCATTATACAGGGCCAGAAACTGGCTAGCAGGTCCCTACCCGATTGATCCCATGCTACAGCTGACTGAGAGGCTCAACAGCTCAATTCCCAAGCACCAGAAGCATGTGATTTGGCACAGGGCCTGCCTTGGGCAGAGGGGCAGGTGAAAATGTCCTCAAGAACCCATCACTTCCCAGGGCCCTGTTTTTGGATGGGAGACCCCAGAGAGCCTTGGGCCAGCTCCAAATGCTCAGGGACCCTTGGGGCACAGACTGCAGAGTGCCTGTGCTGCAGAGTGCTCCGTCTGTTTCAGGTCCTCTGGGGCTGGCCAGATCCTTGTCCCAGTGCTCCTCCTCTCAATCTGGGCTGAGCTGCTCCCAGCTCCCAGTTCCACCCCTGGCCCGCGGAGCACCCTCTGCAGCATGTCCCAAAGTGTGAGAAGATTAGACAGTTATCACCAGCCCTGTGTGTAAATCTCACCTAACGCCAGCCCTCGATGACTGCTCCCAGCAGAGCTGGCTGGGGCGACTGCCATGCCTTCTGCACACTCAGTTAATCACTGCTCTCCTCCACCTCTCCAGACACTGCTCAGCCCCAGATTTATGAGCTGTGCCCTGGGAAGCATGGAGCCAGTGTTGCTGTGCCTCAGTGCCAGCCACTCCTCATGCCACGCTTGCTCCCACAGCCCAGCTGCTCTGGTGCTGCCCCTCGCTCTCCGTCCCTTCCATGGGGATCAGGGCACAGGCGCTCGGTGGGGACAGGAACGTCCCAGCCCTGCCCTCTCAGAGAGCCCAGTGCAGCTCAGGCGCTGCCATGGGGCAGCTGAGCAGAGGCCATTAGACCACCATGCACCATCAGCAGGTGCTGGTGCCAGAGCGCATTAGACAAGCGTCAGCATGGGTTGGCCATCATATTAATTACAGGTTGTTTTCCCGGGGGCTCCCACTTCTCTGCAGGAATTGATGTTTAGCCTGAAGCCAATTAAACAATCACAATACCTCTTAAAAATGACTCATGTTCACTGTGTGGGGGTTCCTCCTCTTCCTGGCCAGGACATTCCTGGTGCTGGGGGTTGCTGCAGCCCCTTGGGCAGTGAACAAAGACTGGCATGAGGGCAGCCTGACATTAGCAGCATCATTCCTCGCTTTGCCCATCCCACACCCCAGGTGGTGTCCCTGAGGGGTCCCATCCCCATCCCAGGGACTGGGCACCAGCACGGTAGGGCACGGGCACCCCTTCTCCCTCTGTCCCCTCCATCCAGATGTGCCATAGCTTTTGATGGTTTTCCAGAATTGGAACTTCTGCATTGTTATATTATAATCTGCCTGGTGTAAATGGCTTGTCCAGCCAGCCCTACAAATCACCTGTTATCATCGCAGTCAATGGTCTGTGTCAACCCAATTTCACAGACAAACGCTCCTCTCCCTGACCACGGTCACTGACATGGATAACTCTGATTTACAAAGCCAATAAAAATAAAGTCACTGAATTACTAAGAACCACTGACTTAATATAGGAGATTAAAATCTCCAAATTTAGGGTGGCTGGAAGTCATTTAATACATGAAAGGTGGCAAATGGGTTATAGAAATGTCAGCTAAGCCAGGGTCAGATGCCACAGTACAGTGATTTATTGGTGAGAAAGTGGCTAATTGATAAGTTGCCTTTAATGCTTTTTGCCAGAGGCCAGGTTATTTATGCCACGGTTTGTTTGTTATCTTTTCCTTTTAGGGTCAACCAAAATTTTTTTGTGGTAAGAAAAAAATCTCAGCGTCCTCTTCATTAAAGTAGCAAGGTCAGGCTGAGGTGGTATTTAGCTGAAAATAATCAGGCTGGTGTGATTAACTATGGCCTTGCTGCCTCTCAGAGCAAGTCACTGGCAAAGCCAGCCTTCAGAGAGACAAAGCCTCGGCCGCTGGCAGATGGCCTTTAAAACCTGTCAGTAAATAAGCAGCAAGAAGGCGATGGGCAGCAGCAAGATGAAGCACCTGTGTTTCCCACCCACACCATCTCCGAGGGGGCTAGTGAGCGAGGGACCCTCTGGAAGCTTCCCTTAGGCTGTTTCTGCGGCTCAGCTTCTCACTATTTCTTTGCGTGGTTTTTACCTCTAAAGAACTTCCCCGTTTGTCTCTTGGCTCTGCCTGCTGTTTGCAGATGTTTGTAGATCAGAGTCTCCAGGCCAAAGCCTGCCCTGGGTGTGTGAGCAGGCACTGGGGCAGGGCAGCAGCCCCTGGTTCTCCCAGGCACTCCGTCCTGACCCCTGTGTGGCACGGGCACAGCCAGCAGTGAGATGAAAGAGGCAGGTGACAGCACAGCTCCCAGAAGCCAGTTAGAAGGGATGTGAGATTACAAATGAAAGGCTTGTGTAGACTTTAAACTTCACTCTGCCTTCATAAAGGTGTCAGCTGGAATTATTTTGGGCATTTACTTGCGTGGTCTAGTGCATCACTAGCTAAAATAGTTTTTTTAAATAATGGAATTTACTTCCTGGCTCATGCATAAAAAAATAGCAGGATCACGACCCAGTTGCATAATTTTTTTAGTATCAAATAGAGTCAAAAGTGTTTAGCTCAGCTGCTGGGACAGTGATAACTTCCCCTGTGTGTGGACTCGAGGCAGAGATCCCCAGGCAGTGGGCAGCACAGCCCTCCACAGTGTATGTGCGACCATGGAGAGGGCAGCATGAAGGAGACTCCTGGGAGATGCTGCTCATCAGCTGCTCATCCATGGCTGTGGTCCCCTGCCACAGCAGGGGCACGTCCCTGTAGGGGCTGTCCCAGCTTCACATCACTCCTGTTGCCTCCTCGTATCTCGAACAGCTCAGCCCTGCCCTTTTCAGCCCTGCCCATTCCACATCCCACACAGCTCAGTCCTGCCCATCCCCACTGTTCAGCACAGCAGTGCTCCTCTTCCCACTCCAACTTCTCAGTCTCCAGAAAAGCTGTTCTCCTCCTGGGGAAACACAGAGCATGAACCATTTTACCTCTGCCCTGTTAAACAATTGGTGCATGAAATATGTTTCTATAGGAACCCCTACAGATGTGAGCTGAGCACAGCCCGGCATGGATGGGAGGTGAGTCACCAGCACAGGAGAGCAAGCTGTGATGGGAGCAACGTGCCCAAGGTCAGCCCTTTGTCCCTGCTAGTGTCAGGGCCCCTGCCCCATGCCCCGGTGCTGCCACTGTGCTCTGGCCATCAGACCAGGCTCAGCCCAGGCCCACTGCTCCCAGCCTGCGTCCCCTCTGCTGTGGGCCCAGGACTGGCCTCGCTGAGGCTGCTGGGCTGTGCACACGGGCTCCTGAGGAGGGTCTCTGCAGCTACAGATGCTGTGGGTCGATGCAGGACCAAAGGGCCCCATTTACCAGCCTGCTGTGACAGGCTTACACACAGACCCAGGAGCTGCTTATGGCTTATGGCCAGAGCAGGGCTAGGGGCCAGGGTTGGAGGCCAGCAGGACCCCACCACAAGCCACCAAGCCCAGCGCAGGAGTCCAGTGCAGGGCTGATGGTGCCAACTCCACACAGAGCATGGGACAGGCTGGCACTGGCTCTGGCCCTGCTCCTCAGCACCATGGGATGCCTGGGAGCCCAGGGGACACAGCTGGGGGAAAATGCCCTGTCCAAGGCACAGCACAGCCCTGGGTGCAGGGACAGAGCAGCGTCTCCTGCACAGAGGCAGTTTTGTAAGAAGTGGCATTTTGATTGATGCCATTTGACATACGGAGAATTCCCCACAGCAGGCAGTCAGTCACCCGGCTGATTACAAGCTCTGACTTCTTCCTCTAATTAAAACTCTCCCTCCCATTTTAATTCCTTTGGCCCCGAACTCCCTGTTCTGGATCATCTCCTGATGTGATACTAACTGCCTGAGACAGGCAGCCAGGGATGCCCCATGCCTGGACCAGCCAGGGCTCTGGTGCTGGAGAGCACAGCTGCACAGCTGGACCCAGTGCCACGGTGTCAGGGCATGCAGGGACAGCCCTGCCCACCCCTGCTCCTGCACAGGCTGCCTACACACTGGCCAGATGTGCCCCTGCCTCACTAGATGTGCTTTTGCCCTTGCTCCAGCCAAAGGCACATCCCGCTCTGCCCCTGACATTTTTCCAGCTGTGTCTGTGAGGATACACAGGCCACAGTCTGGTCCTTGTGAGTCCAGCACCTGGATTTTTGGCAGTCATCCTTTTGCAGTGACCTGCCCAGGGATATCCTCACCTGCGTGGTAGACCTCTTGTGTTCCTGTGAGAGTCTCATTTTCGTGACTAAGCTGCAATTTCCCTCCTCCAAATGCCACACTGTATAGGAGCCATTCAAACCTAATCTGTTTCATTAATGCGTTCCACCTCTCCACAGGCTGGCACCTGTGGTACAGCCTCTGCACAGGCAGCTGGGCAGGGCTGGCAGGCTCTGCTAGGCATAGGGTCAGAGCCTAGGGCCCTGCCAGCATGTGCCTCCAGTAAAGCCATTCAGACAAGAAACCCCAGAGAGCGCTGGCTGCAGCAGGGCAGGGTGGGCAGCCAGGCTCTGGTCCATGCTCCAGCTTGTTTTTGGTTGTGGCTGACCAAAGCAGGATGAGTAAAACGTGATGTCTGCAGGAAAGCTGCCCAGAGAGGACGATGAACATGAAAGGTCCCACTCGGGTTTTCTTGGCACTCTGGGACTCATTTTTGCTATAACTGAAATGGAAACATGTTTAAACATGGGATTTAACCCTCTGACACAAGCTTTATTCTGGATGAAAGTAAATCCCCAAGGAGCAGAGCCCAGCTCAGAGGGCAGGCAGCCCCGGTGTGGGAGCTGCAGAGGCTGCAATGCTGACAGGACGTGGTGCAGCCCGGCCAGAGCCCACCTACAGCCCCCTCCCTGAGCACCACAGCCACCTCCTGGCTTGGCATCCACTGCCTCCACTCTGCAGGTGGGCATTTGCTGTCCCAGCCACATCTGTGTTCAGCCCTGACACCCTGCCAGAATGGCAGCCATTTGCCACAGAAACACATGCAGTTGTTTCATATAAACAAGTTACTAAGCTGGAGTTTCACTGCAGCGGGTAAATACTGGGTCAGACCCTCTCACAGCAATGTCTATCTCACTGTAATTAATATTGATTTTGTGCAGCTGAAATATAGCTACAAAATTTAATTTTGCTGCTAAGATTTTTGACATCGCTGTTCTTAGAGATTAATGTGGGATTTAATGAAGGATTTGGCCTCTCATCTGTAACATTCCCTCATCCTGCCATGTACCACAGCCTCACTACTGACTGCTCCATACGTCGGCTTATGGCTGGTATCCCCGTGGCCCTGGGCCCACAGTGCCAGTGGGGCCAGGGGGACCAGAGCAGGCACATGGATCTTGTTCCACCCCACAGCTTTAGGGTAGAACTAGGACCCAGGGTGTCAGGTATGCCAACAGACAGAGGGCAACCCTGGGGGTCGCACCATGGCTGTGCCACAGGCAGCGAGTGTTTCATGGCCACTGCCAGCAAAGTATGGCCAGCCAGTGGCTCTGCCCACCCCAAGTGGGACTGTGAGGGAGAGCTCCTCTCCTCACACCATAGCATTGTATGTGATGCCTCTCCAACTCAGCCCTGAAACAGATGGGAATTATTCTGCCTCAGCTCCAGGCCCAGCAAAGAAGGGGACGGGGATCATGTGGTCCAATTAGCCCCTTCACTCCAAGCCAGGATCAAGGCCTGTCTCCTTTAGCCCTGTGCCTACATCCAGCAGGATGAAGCCATCACAGTCCCCTGCACCTGCTCTAGCAACTGGTTACAGCATGGCACAGCATGTCAAGGCATAGCACGTCATGGTATGGCACAACTTGGAATGACACAGCATGGCACAGCACAGTATGGCATAGCATGGCATGGCATGGCACAGCAAGGCACAGCATGGCAGAGCATGGCATGGAAAGGCACAGTGTGGCACAGCATGGTACAGCATGGACGGGCAGGACCTACAGCCCTCTGCCCTGGGGAAGAGCAGTGTCAGGGGCTTGCCCTGGGGTCTGGGGACACAGCAAAAAGAGTGTGGAGTGACACTCATCCTTGCCAGAGACTCTGAGGGGGGAGAGCACAGAGAACAAGGGCCATGTGGCCGGAGCAGATTTTTCGCTTATCAAATCAAGGAGCAGCTGGATTAGAGGATTAGAAGCCAAATTAATTACTAATGATTTCTCTGGGCCCCAAGCAGCTCTGACATGGGTCTCCCAGCAGCATAGGCAGCAGCAGTACCCGTGGCACCAGGCAGGCGGGGACAGCATTACTCGTAGTGGGCAGCAGGGCAAGTCTGTGGAGCCAGAGGATGGGAGCTGATGGGCAGCAGCAGCCTCTGGGCAGAGCTGCAGCAGAGGGGGGAATGGCACAGGCCTTCACCTCTGCCTTCTGCTCAGCACAAGCTGAAGCGTTTCAACAAGCCTGAGACGTGGGAGTCTGAGCTGGGGACTCACCATGACTGGAGACCCCCTCTGGCCCTGGGCCAAGACAGTGCTGTTCCAGTCTCCCTGTGGGATTTGGCGCCAGGGCTGTGCATCCCTCCCCATGCTCCCTGTTATCTGACCTGTGGAGCTGCAGCAGGAGCCTGAGTGGGAGCAGCAGGGACAGGGAGCCAGCGTCCAGTTTTGTCAGCACAGTTAATTGACTCGGTAAACAGAAGCTCATAAACAACTGTTCCTGTCCCCATTAGCCAGTACAACTGGGCTGGTTTCCATCTGCTTCCTGACCTGGATATTAAACTGCAGCAGATGATGAAAATATGTCAATGGGAAGAAAGTTTTCTCCTGCCTGCCAGAGCCTTTTGCTCAAGTGTGCAAGTTCCAAGCACAGGGATGGAGAGACAGAAGGACACCGTGGGAAGCCCGAGCGGGACAACAGGCTGAGTGCGTGTGCCATCCCTCTGCCAGGCACTGCATCCCCACACTCCAGCCACCACCGGGACACTCCCGGTGCTGCAGCCAGGAGCTGCAGCCCCCGGGTCATCTGTGAGCCTGGGCAGCCATCAACCTGATTCTGCTCGTGCTGACTCCAGGGAGGGCATCTCTGCAGCAGCTGCGAGCTCAAGGGGATGGCAGTCGATCAAAGAGCTGGAAGTACTTTTTAAACCAGGTCAATTCCTTTCTCTCCCTGACTCTGGATGGTGGCTTAGTTGTATTTTTAACCAGGTACATCACAGCTCGAAGAGGAGCCACCCAAGGACATCAAACCTGGGGTTCCCATAGAGGGGAGGAGCAGGGGCACAGGAGCAGTGGTGAGCAACCTAGGAGGTGGCTGTAGCCTCCCAGCATCGCTACACCCCAGATCAAGGCCCACTGTCATTGCTGCACCCTGGGTCCATGCCTGCTGCTCCCACTGCCATGTCCCATGGGATGTGAGACACACAGTTCTGCACAGTGGCAGTGACTCACAGGGCCCCGAGCAAAGCTGGTGGCCACCACTGCCCTCTCTGCCCGCCCAGGGCACAGCCAGCGCTGCCCAGCTGAGCCAGCCATGCCAGAGCCACAGGAGCACCCCTGCCCACTGGGCAGCTCCCGCCTCGTTACACTTGTTACACTGGGCTAATTGGTTTAAAAGAGATTGCTGGGTCACTAATTACGGAGCCTATTGAACGGCACATCCCAGCTTAGGGATACAATTAAAAGTTCACCCTAATTAATCAGGGGTAATTAACAGACCTTGCATTTCTCTGAGATTAATTAATCAAGGAATCCAGAGCAAATCAATGCAGGCAGGATGGAAGCAGGAGAGGGAGCGAGTGGGTGTTGTAGGGGCAACATGCTGCCTGACCCACTTTGCAGGGCTGGGAGCTGAGCAGGGGTTCCCCCCAGGGCTGCATCACCCCATGCTCGCTGCCACAGCTGAGGCCTCGCTCTGCCCTCTCTTCAGCATATGGTCTGCAGTGGCGTGGGACCTGGCTCCTACCCTGGCTCCTACCTGACTCCTACCGTGGCTCCTACTGTGGCCAGCACTGGCACTGCAGTGCTGCTGCCAGCACCACAGGGTCCGGCCCCACCAGGTTCAGCCTGCTAGAGGCTTTGAGCCATGCTCTGCCTGGGCCTGGCCATGCACAGACAGGCAGTGGTGCCTGTGCAGGGGAACAGTGCAGGGACAGCGGCTGGAGCACCACAATGTGTTCAGCTGAGCACTGCTGCAGCCACGCCAATTGTTAATGGTGGTTTGGCTGCAACTGCGTTATCTCCAGCTCCCCAAGGAGAAGCGTATTGAGATAATCCAGACAAAATGATAGATGCACATCGGTGCCTTGTGTATGGATCTGGCTCGGTGCTTGTAATATTTTGTTGCTAAGGAAGCCCTCGTTTGTGATGTGATAGAGGACCCTGTGCCAAATCACGGAAATTGATGTGCTCGTAGTGGGAAACTTAATCACCAGAGGGGAAATGCCCACCTCGTTTTTCTCATGAAAGAGGAATGCAGCGCTTTGATTTTTGGCTCCAGTATAAACAGGGTGTGATTAAATATTGTTTCCCCTCTCTTTCTTGTCATTAATCAGCATATAGCTGTGAGCGCTGGGTGTGACGTGGGGACACTTGCTTTGATTCCTCAACTTCTTAAACGGTTTTGTTCTCTTTTCAACCCCATCAAAAATAGAAGGCTGGGCGTTTCAAAGTGCTCCTGCTGGAGAGCGCATCTGATCTGAAGGATTTGAGCTCACCAGAAAACATGCTGTCAGCAGCCGGCGGCTGCACAGGCAGGTACAGCACCAGCCCCGCGGCCACGCGGCTCCTTCTGCGAGGGCACGTGCAGCGCTGCTGGGTCATGCCATGGCGGGCCCAGGTAGCCTCGTGGCACTAGCACAAAGCTGGAATCAGGGCTGTGCCTCACAGTAGAGGTGGAGAGCTGCCACTCCAACACACATCTCACCCTGCACTGGCAGGAGAGTGCTGGCCAGAGCTTGGGCAGAGAACAAGCCCCTGCTGGCTCCTTGTCTGTGCGGCCACAGCTCCCTGGTCACAGCCGTAGCCAGGGCCATCAGTACTTGCTGCTGATGATGGGCACCCACTGCCAGGAGACGCAGGGCAGCCCCTGCCCCTGGGATCCTCTGCAGGAGCTGGCAGTATGGACTGATGCAAAAGCAGATGGAGCCTCTCTGTTGGGTGGATTTGCTGCCCTGAGCTCACGGGGGCCACGATGGGGAGGGAGGCCATGCTGGAGGGCGCTTTGGTGTCTGACCATGCTGTCCAGCAGTGCTGCAGGAGGGTGCTGTGAGCACTGCGGTCTAGGAGCCCTCTGACAGCAGGTGCTCTCCTCTCCTTACGCCTCCCCCCACCACTGGTCTACACAGTCAGAGGATGCTCAGTGTCACCAGCAGCTGCTTTAGGCTGTTACCAACAGCTAGAGAGGGTGATGCTGGCGGCTTCGCTCAAGGAGAGTATGGGCAGCATGAGCAGCTCAGAGCCCTGCTCCAGGTATGGTCCGTCATGGTGGGCAGGACAGACCCAGCCCCACAGCCTCTCCTGCCCATCCAGGCTGTCAGTGCCCCATGGCTTGGTGCTGCCAGCACCCTTTGCCTGGCAGTTGCCCACACAGGATGCACGCCCCTGCCTGCAGCTCCCTGGGACGGGGAGAGCTTCACTTCGTCACTCCCACCCGTGTGCTTTGCTCGCTCACAGCTTGGGCTCCTGTGGAAATGCACCAGAAACTGCTTTGAAATAAGTTAATTTTAGTGCAAAGCTGCCACAGAAGCTTCTGCTGTTCTGCCTGTCACAACCTCTCATGCCTGGTACAGACACGCCATCTCTCCCCAGACTGCCCAACAGCCCAGTCCCTGCGAGCATCCCTGTGGAGAGACCTTGTGAGTGCAAGTCTCCCCAGAGGCCCCTACAGTACCAGATGAGGAGCATGCAGGTAATTAAATTAGCAGTGTGGAGGCTGTAAAATCTTCCAGCAATGCAAATACATTAGGAGTTGGTGTTGCTGTTGCCTGGCCCCCCTGCATGGGTTGGTCCTGTGGGCAGGGCATGGGGCTCAAGTATGGGTCAGGTGGGTACCCTGTGCCATGCCTGGGGAGTCCCAGGGACCCCTGGCATCAAGAGCCCCTGGGCTGCATGCCCAGAGGGAAGAGAAGTGCCCATGGGTGCCCAGCAGCCCCAGGGAAAGGGTACAGGTGGGCTGATGCTGGTATTGGGGTGACTGCAGGGACCATCCTGTGCTGGGGGGCTGCTCCTCTTGAGCCAAGGCTTTCCTGCAGCCTCTGCCAGCACACCCTGCTCTCCTGCTCTTTTGGGGCTAAAAGCCAGCCCAGGGCTTTTGTCATGGGGAGTGAAACCTCCTGGCACATGGGGAAGATCTCCCTGGTGCAATGAGGAAGAAGAGGGTAGGCCTTCCTCTAACCAGCAATAGTGCCAGAGGACATAACAGTGTTGAGAGTGAGTATGAATTACCCAGTTTTCTCCCTTCAGTGTGAATGGGGCAGCTTGCTTCTTATTTTCTGCCTCTGAGTTTACATAAGGCGAGGATGAGGTTATAAAGCTACAGAAGAGCTGGGCTGAACATGAGGCGACACTGAAAACAAGCCTTAAAAAAATAGCATCTTGTGTTTGAGTACAGATTCCTCATTTGCAGTTAAATATAATTGTGGAGATCTGTGAGCCAAAGAGATATTTCTAGTTATTGGAGAACTAGCTCCTGCCCCTGTGATCCCCGAGGAATGATAATGAGATTTAACCTAAGCAGACACTGTGGAGAGCCTGGGAGAGCTTCATGCATGATGGGGTAATGACGAGAAGCGCAGGATAGTTACAGAGTCCCTGTCCCTGTGCAGATGAACTCTGCCAACTGCATTGCTCTCTGCATCATGCTGTTCATACAGTGGCTCCACAGCACGAGATGCTGACAGACTCAGCACAGCCAGCCAGAGTTCTCCAGGAGCAGAGGGGTGGGCCCTCCCGAGGGTAGGAAGGATGCTGGTGGTGGAGAAAGGGAGGATCCAGCTGCCCTCTGGGGCCAGGACATGAGGAGCCTGTGCGTCATCCTCACCGCTGCCAGCTCCCAGGGCCTTTCCCTCCTCACAGCAGGAGCTTGTCCTAAGGCCTTTGTGCATCTCCACACCCCGCACAGACAGAAGGTGACCAGCCCCATGGGCAGGATTCAGCCCACAGTCCTGCAGCAGCTGCCTCCTCTGTCCAGCCAGTGGAAGCTGGGGATGAAGGCTCAGCCTGACCTGGCATCGTCACCTGCCAGATGCATCACAGGAGCTGGCACCCATGGGACCCCATCCTGGCTGGAACAGCTGTGGCCTCTGGCTCAGTGGCCAGCAGGGCTGTGGCACGGCCGCCCACTGTGAGGGGCAGGAGCTCAGAGGGTGCTGGCACACCCCTGCCCACCTCCGGTTACCGTCTTTGCAGCGTCAGTGACAGATATGTAAAGATTAAATTGCAGTAATCTCTGTAATCTACTCAGCAAGATTAAAACCTCCCCCCATCCCCAGACTTTATCCCTTTCATTCCAGGACTCTGTTAGGAGTGATTACAGTTGGGGGAAGCCATTTAGCTTTTAAGCACTGCTCCATCCTGCTTAAAAATGCATTTTAGAATCAAATGAGTTTGTGCAGCATGGCCAGGGCTGGCTGCTTCAGCTGGGCAAGAGGCTCAGAATTAGGACCAAAGTAGCTTGAGTCAGAGTCAAAATTAAATGTATTGTTTCTGGTCTTATTCTGAATACAGTGCATTTACAACTGATTAACAAGGCTTAACAGGAGTTTCAGACCCAATACAAGACAGCTCGGAAAGTCTCCACTTCCAACCTGCAGCCTCACAAGCCCTTTTGGACTCAGCTGCACTTGGGAGATCCCACACTTGGGAGCTGGGAGACCAGCCAGCCAGCACGAAGTTTTTGGATAACAAGCTGAGGAGCTGGAAACAGCCTTCAGAAGCAACTCTGAGGCCAGGGCAGCTGAAGTGCACTAGCTGATGGGACTGAATATCACCCTCATGTTCTGCATCACCAAGCATGTGGTTCTCACCAGGGCTGAGATGGTGCAAGGACTGCACCAAAGAGGAGAGAGGAAGAGCCGCTGGAGCACGGATGGCCACTGCATTGATGCCAAAGCCTTTGGCACTGGCTGGAGCAGGAGGGAGGATGCAGTCCCTGCATGCATCCCAGTGTTTGAGAATGGCCGGGTCCCACTGGCAGTGCCCCATCGCAGTGCCCGTGGTGGTCCCAGGTGCAGCAAGTGTCTGAGCATCATCAGCCCCGACCTCCATCTTGGCACCCTCCTGGCCACTCACTGCTGTCCATGGATTTGACTCAGCCGTGTCACTCACTCCTTCACTTCCCAGCTGCAAAACGCCTAGATGCCCTTTTTACAGCTCCAAGTTTCCTGCCAGGACAGGGAGAAAAGGGAGACAATTCCACAGCAGACCCTGCAGCAGAGACTTTGTGCAGTCATTCAAGGACGTTGCCAGGGCCATGAGGCTGGAGCAGCTTGGCCTTAGCTGCCCTGTGACACTGAGGATCCCCCGATCCAGGTACACATACTACTCAGCCATGCATTCCCAGCACAAAGAAAAGCAGCCATGTGTCAGCCCAGAATCAAAAGGTTGTTAATGCTATACATATTAGACAAAGAAAACTGGATTAACAGTGACACTTTGGCCCTGAGGTTTTTTTTTTTGGCTCTGGAAATAAATTCTAACCCTGATCTCTTCTGCCTGCAACCTGAAGACATCAAGGGCAGAATACCATATTAAATCTTATTCGCTGTTTCCAGTATGCATTTTATTGCTTCTCTCTTTTCCTATAGGTTTCATGTGCTCCTGGCACAGACTTTCTTTGTGTATTTCTGTAATAATCTTCTGTTCCTTACATTTCTGCAGCCTTTGTCCTTCTGCCTGCCTGTCAACTGCCCGTGCTTGGGATGGATTCTTTGACCAGATCCTCCCTGGTAGACCCCCTGTTCCAGGAGCCCCTCAGCAGCAGTTCCTGCATGCTGTCAGTTTGTGGCCCAGGGTGACGAGTGCTTTGGGCAGTAAGCAAGTGAAAAGGGCTGAGGGTGGGGACAAGCTCCAAAACCCTTCCATGGTATTTGTCACGAGTGATGCCCGATCACAGCCCCCACAGTCCCAGGAGCTGCTCTGGGAAAGGTGGGAACAGAGGAGCATGAGAAGCTTCCAGGGGGCCTTTGGAGGAACTATCCTGGGACAAACCAGTGTTCAGGACCATGTAATGAGCTGCAGGTGACCTGGGAGGGCGAGGGCTCTGAGAGGGTTAATGCCGTTCAAAGCAGTGGGGTCTTGAGCTGCTTTGGTAAACCTCACCCCAGCAGGGAGACCAGAGAGCTTGGGAATGATGAAGGAGGAAAGATGGGAAACACCAGCTTGGGAAGAGAGCCAGGATGTGAGGAGAGGAGAG
>WBNH01008998.1:0-12665 GCA_013401255.1 Urocolius indicus
AGCTCCAAGGGCTTTTCCCAACTATAATGACTGTGGTTCTATGCCCACAGCCCAGTGGGTGAGCCAGGAGGGGTACCTGAGGGTACTGGAGAGACCCACCAGCTCTCTCAGGCCTCCAGAGCCCCTCTCCCCCTGGAGCCAGGGAACCTGGGGACACTTCCAGCCCAGCTGCAGCAGGAGCAGGGATCAGCTTTGGCACAGCACTGGGCACCAGCCCTCACTCAAGTCTCCCTGGCAGCTCTTGCTGCCCCTGGGACAGAGCTGAGCAAACAACCACTGCCAAAGCTCCCTCTGCCAGGGCTGGTGGGGGCACAGAGCTCCTGGCTGGGAGCAGAGGGATGGTCACACAGCCAGCACATGGGCAGAGCATCCCAGGGCTGGGCATGGCATCCCCCATGGGTAGAGAGGCTCCTGATGCCTCAAGCCCCCTGCCCCTCTCCTCCCTTCTCCCCAACCTTGGCACCTACTTGATGGTTTTCTTTTCACTGCGGCCTCTGCTGGAGTCTGGAGTCCCCACAGTCTCCAGAGAAGTCTTGTAACGCTTTCCCTGCCGAGAGGAGAGCAGAGAGGGGTCAGGGGGATGGTGAGGAGACCCTCATCACAGCAGTGTGGGGTGTTGGGTGGGGAGCTGCCAGGGTTGCACTTTCCTCAGGCATTGGGTTTGTCCTGCTTTTCCCTTTTCTCCCTGACACCCTCCTGCTCACTGGGCTCCATCCTCCCACTGAGGCACAGAGGGAAAACTGCCACCAACATCATCCCTCAGCCCACTGAAGGCGTTGGGGAGATGGATCTGGCTCCTGGGCACCACCCCCCAAGGAGCTGCAGGGCAAAGGGAATGGGGGGGGGGGGAGCTGCCAGGGCTGCACTTTCCTCAGGCATTGGGTTTGGCCTGCTTTTCCCTTTTCTCCCTGACACCCTCCTGCGCACTGGGCTCCATCCTCCCACTGCGGCACAGAGGGAAAACTGCCACCAACATCATCCCTCAGCCCACTGAAGGCGTTGGGGAGATGGATCTGGCTCCTGGGCACCACCCCCCAAGGAGCTGCAGGGCAAAGGGAATGGGGGGGGGGGGAGCTGCCAGGGCTGCACTTTCCTCAGGCATTGGGTTTGGCCTGCTTTTCCCTTTTCTCCCTGACACCCTCCTGCGCACTGGGCTCCATCCTCCCACTGCGGCACAGAGGGAAAACTGCCACCAACATCATCCCTCAGCCCACTGAAGGCGTTGGGGAGATGGATCTGGCTCCTGGGCACCATCCCCCTTGAGGCACAGGGGGAAAACTGCCACCAACATCATCCCTCAGCCCACTGAAGGCGTTGGGGAGATGGATCTGGCTCCTGGGCACCATACCCCAAGGAGCTGCAGGGCAAAGGGAATGGGGGGGGGGAGCTTCATACCCTGTGTTACCCCAAGGACAGAGCATCTCCCACCTCCTGGGCATCCTTCCCCAGGCCAGGAACAGGTAATTTTAGGATGAATTTCAGCTCAGTTAATTGAGTTCACCTTCCCCAGCGAAGCAGGGAAGAGCTGCTGTATGATAATGAAGCCAGAGCTCCTTCCTAACTGGGGCTCCTAATCAGGGCACTTGACTGTGATTTCGCTTTGCTTCCCATCCAGGGCGGACAACAGTGCAATTAGTGGCAATTAACAACCAATTAGCAGTGGAGGCTGCAGTGGGTGGGATGGGAGCAGCTGCTGGAGCAGCCCCAGGGTTATAGAGCTGCCCTCCTGCCTGTGGACCTGGGAGCATCCCTGCTGCCAGAGCCAGTCCTGCCTGTGAAACAGGCTATTCCTCCTTTCCCCTTCTCCCCAGCCTCATCAGCTCTGCACAGAGCTACCTTGAACCCTCAGCACCATCTCCTTGGAGCCAGGA
The DNA here is from genome assembly GCA_013401255.1 of Urocolius indicus. NCBI lineage: Eukaryota > Metazoa > Chordata > Aves > Coliiformes > Coliidae > Urocolius > Urocolius indicus. Next base: position 1,872 of record WBNH01008998.1, read on the forward strand.
TGTGCTCCTCAGATGTCCATGGGCTAATCTTGCCTGGGGCTACAGGGATGCTGGACCTTCTCAGATGCCCATGGGCTAATCCTGCTGAGAGCTGCAGGGATTAGCCTGACCTCCTTGGTCACCCATGGGCTAATCCTGCCAGGGGCTACAGGGCTGCTGCATCTCCTTGAATGGCCACAGGCTAATCCTGCCAGAGGTTACAGAGATGCCCAATTTCCTTGGATGCTCACAGGCTAATCCTGCTGGGAGCTGCAGGGATGCTGGATNAGGGACGCTGGACCTTCTCAGATGCCCATGGGCTAATCCTGCTGGGAGCTGCAGGGATGCTGGACCTTCTCAGATGCCCATGGGCTAATCCTGCTGAGAGCTGCAGGGATGCTTCACCTCCTTGGATATCCACAGACTAAATCCTGCCAGAGGTTACAGAGATGCTCAATGTCCTTGGGATGCCCATGGACTAATCTTGAAGGGACTCAGTCCTGCACCCTGTGCTCACCATTGTCCCCATTTGGCCACGGCACAGGGCTTGTGGGGACACAGCAGCACGCTGGCCCTTGCTCTCCTGGCACTAGCCAGGCAGGGCCAGCTGGGCAGGAGCTCAGCAGCTCTGGCCCTGCTTCCCATGTGCTGTTCCAGCTCTGTGCTCTCAAGGTTTCGGCTGGGATGTGCCTTTCTATTCCCAGCCTCGGCGTCTTCCCAGCCAATTTAGGCTCGTTTGTTCCTCTGCCAGCTTCATCCTTGGGCACAACCACCCTCTCTCCTTCTCCTCCCTGGTGCTTAACTCTCTGCCACCTTCTTTTCCAGCCTGCTTTTCCCTTAGGGGCAGCAGCAGGGCATGGAAACCTCTTGCCACCCACCTTCCCTCCCTGCACCCATGCTGCTTCATCCCCACCAGCCCCTTCTCTCCCCTCCCTGGGGGATTGTTGCCTTCCCACAGTGCAGGGAGAGCCAGGGTGGGCATCTCTCACACGTGGGGAGCCAGGGTGGGCATCTCCCACAAGGGAAGAGCCTCAGCCACCGCAGCACTTGACCCAGATTTGAATGTGACGGCGAAGGAAAGGCGATGGAGCACACGGATGGGCTGGATCCTGATGCCTTGCTCCAGGAAAAGGAGGAGGAGGAAGGATGCAAGGCAGGAGGGAGAGCTGCCCTAAGCCAAAGGCTACCCTGCAGCAGTGGGGCTCAGGGTGTGGGGTGGAAACTGGGTGCTGTGGTGGGGGGCACAGTGGGCTGCACGGTGCCTGGTGTTGCCAGGGATGGGCTGGCTGCCTTCCCATTGGGCTCTTCCAGGCAGGAATGTGCCCAGCAGGACAGAGGCCAGATTGTTACAGCTCATCACAAGTGTCTCTCTCTCTCCATCCACACATATTTGGGTGCTTCCCTTTATGCTGCACAAACAGTTTCACCCCAAACGTTTCATTATCTGTCTCCTACAGAGAAGCAGCAGCCAACACCCACCTCAAACTACTCAGCCAAGGGCCAGGACCACCCCCCCATCCACCCCATGCCAGCCCACCCCAGGGCTTAGGGAAGGAAAGAGGGTGCCCTGTGTCCACCCCAGAGCCATGGCTGGTGCAGGGACACTCACCAGTTTGCGCTGGCACCACTGGCAGATCCCACAGAGGACGATGGTGACGCTAAGGCTGACGGTGATGATGGCTGAGACCAGGAGGACGTCGCGGGAGGGAGCTCCTGTGGGGAAGCAGGGCTGTGCTCAGGGAACTAGGAGTCAGCACAGGGAAGGGTGTCCCTGATGTGGGCATGACCCCACAGCACCCTGCACTCAGCACCTGAGGGCAAATGTGAGGAGTGTAGGGTCCAGCTCACAAGCTGCAAGAGCATCACCCTGCTGCCAGCATGCCCTGGGCTCCCAGTAGCATGCCCTGGGCTGCCAGCAGGATGCCCTGGGCTCCCAGTACTCCCCAGGAGTTGAGGTTGGAGCAGAGCAAACACTTTTAATCTCTGCTGGCACCCTGAGAGCTTTGGCATGTCCAGCAAAGGTCACAGTGTCACCTCGTGCCTCCCGCAGCATCTCAGCACCACGGATGAGTTCTGTGTCACCTTCTTAACCCTCCACCTCTCCCCTTGCCCATTCCTTCTCCCATCCTTTCACCTTCTCCATCCTCTTCCCTTTTACTTTCTTCTTTCCCCTTCCCCATCCTGTGTCTCCTTCCCCTCTCCCAGCGCCTCCAGACCAGCTGCCCCCAGTTTCCTCACTGCCCCTGTGTCCTTCCCATGAGTGTCCCACAGCCACCCCACCACAGAGGCTGCTGGGGAAGGGATCAGGCAGTGGAATCCTCTGCTCATCCCCAGCCTGGCCATGGGGATAACCTTGAGGACCCTAAAAGTAGGAATGGAGACCTCTGCTGCTCCAGCATCCCCCTCCATGGGCACTGGGGTTGGTTATGGGGCCAGACAGGCACCTCACAGGTATCTCCTGCTCCCCTCCTGCACACCAGCAGCCTTGTCGGCAGGAAAACCCCTCACTAGCACCTTAGAGACCTGTCCTGCCCCTTGGGATGGGGTGTCTCTGGCATCCAGCAGCCTTGGCACAGGGGATATGGACCCAAGGTGGCTTTGAGGGGGCCATTGGACCCCCCCAGCCCAGCTCAGCCCCATCCCCTGGCAGGACCCTCATGGTGGCAGCCTTGTGGAGACCCCACAGGAATGTCTGGATGCCAGACTGGGGCTGGAGCTGTGGGTGGCAGTGGGAAGTGACAGGGCTGAAGCTGCCTGCCCAGAGCTCCACTGCAGTATAAATATTAAACAATCATGGTTAATAATTAATTGGCCTGCAGCCCTTGTTATTGTAATGCAATTTGCCACTGGCTCAGGGGCTGGGGGGGATTCAGAAGGGCTCAAACAGCCAACCTGAGGCTCGAGCATCCCAGGGGAGGGTCCCCAATGCCACTGCTGCCCCACTCCCACCCCAGCACCCAGCACCTGCAGCTCTGTGGCCTTTGTGGACAAGCAACAGGGACTGTGGCAATAAAGAGGAGTCTCATAAAAACCCCTTTGAAACCCCTTTGAGCCCCTTCCAGGGTGGNAGGCAGGAGGGAGAGCTGCCCTAAGCCAAAGGCTACCCTGCAGCAGTGGGGCTCAGGGTGTGGGGTGGAAACTGGGTGCTGTGGTGGGGGGCACAGTGGGCTGCACGGTGCCTGGTGTTGCCAGGGATGGGCTGGCTGCCTTCCCATTGGGCTCTTCCAGGCAGGAATGTGCCCAGCAGGACAGAGGCCAGATTGTTACAGCTCATCACAAGTGTCTCTCTCTCTCCATGCACACATATTTGGGTGCTTCCCTTTATGCTGCACAAAAAGTTTCACCCCAAACGTTTCATTATCTGTCTCCTACAGAGAAGCAGCAGCCAACACCCACCTCAAACTACTCAGCCAAGGGCCAGGACCACCCCCCCATCCACCCCATGCCAGCCCACCCCAGGGCTTAGGGAAGGAAAGAGGGTGCCCTGTGTCCACCCCAGAGCCATGGCTGGTGCAGGGACACTCACCAGTTTGCGCTGGCACCACTGGCAGATCCCACAGAGGACGATGGTGACGCTAAGGCTGACGGTGATGATGGCTGAGACCAGGAGGACGTCGCGGGAGGGAGCTCCTGTGGGGAAGCAGGGCTGTGCTCAGGGAACTAGGAGTCAGCACAGGGAAGGGTGTCCCTGATGTGGGCATGACCCCACAGCACCCTGCACTCAGCACCTGAGGGCAAATGTGAGGAGTGTAGGGTCCAGCTCACAAGCTGCAAGCGCATCACCCTGCTGCCAGCATGCCCTGGGCTCCCAGTAGCATGCCCTGGGCTGCCAGCAGGATGCCCTGGGCTCCCAGTACTCCCCAGGAGTTGAGGTTGGAGCAGAGCAAACACTTTTAATCTCTGCTGGCACCCTGAGAGCTTTGGCATGTCCAGCAAAGGTCACAGTGTCACCTCGTGCCTCCCGCAGCATCTCAGCACCACGGATGAGTTCTGTGTCACCTTCTTAACCCTCCACCTCTCCCCTTGCCCATTCCTTCTCCCATCCTTTCACCTTCTCCATCCTCTTCCCTTTTACTTTCTTCTTTCCCCTTCCCCATCCAGTGTCTCCTTCCCCTCTCCCAGCGCCTCCAGACCAGCTGCCCCCAGTTTCCTCACTGCCCCTGTGTCCTTCCCATGAGTGTCCCACAGCCACCCCACCACAGAGGCTGCTGGGGAAGGGATCAGGCAGTGGAATCCTCTGCTCATCCCCAGCCTGGCCATGGGGATAACCTTGAGGACCCTAAAAGTAGGAATGGAGACCTCTGCTGCTCCAGCATCCCCCTCCATGGGCACTGGGGTTGGTTATGGGGCCAGACAGGCACCTCACAGGTATCTCCTGCTCCCCTCCTGCACACCAGCAGCCTTGTCGGCAGGAAAACCCCTCACTAGCACCTTAGAGACCTGTCCTGCCCCTTGGGATGGGGTGTCTCTGGCATCCAGCAGCCTTGGCACGGGGGATATGGACCCAAGGTGGCTTTAAGGGGCCATTGGACCCCCCCAGCCCAGCACAGCCCCATCCCCTGGCAGGACCCTCATGGTGGCAGCCCTGTGGAGACCCCACAGGAATGTCTGGATGCCAGACTGGGGCTGGAGCTGTGGGTGGCAGTGGGAAGTGACAGGGCTGAAGCTGCCTGCCCAGAGCTCCACTGCAGTATAAATATTAAACAATCATGGTTAATAATTAATTGGCCTGCAGCCCTTGTTATTGTAATGCAATTTGCCACTGGCTCAGGGGCTGGGGGGGATTCAGAAGGGCTCAAACAGCCAACCTGAGGCTCGAGCATCCCAGGGGAGGGTCCCCAATGCCACTGCTGCCCCACTCCCACCCCAGCACCCAGCACCTGCAGCTCTGTGGCCTTTGTGGACAAGCAACAGGGACTGTGGCAATAAAGAGGAGTCTCATAAAAACCCCTTTGAAACCCCTTTGAGCCCCTTCCAGGGTGGGAGGGAACGAGCAGGAGGGTGGTGAAGTCACCTCAGGAAGGGTTTAGGGGACAGGGAATGTGGGAGGGGGTGATGCCAGGTCCTGAGTCACCAGTAGCCCCCTGCCAGTGGCACAGGCAGCTGGCACACGTGTTCCCTCCATCCCAAAGCCAGGGAAGGGGGCCCCTCCATCACTCCTTGGTCACGAGAAGCCTGTGTATAAAACTCACTTAGCAACTGTTGCCTAGGAGGGAATTTGGGACCAGCCCTTAATTTCAAACATTTCTAAACCTGAGTGTGAAAAGCTGCTGGGGATGGGGAGGGGGAGATGTAAAGCAGCTGAGCCAGCACAAAGGGCTGGGGCAGCAACCCCTTGGGATGCCCTCAATGAGGAGGGACCTTGAGCAGTTCAGCTTTGACCCATGGGCAGGCTGGTGTGGCTAGGAATGGAGTGTGGAAGCCTTCCTCTGCACCCCTAAAACGCTGCCTCACCCCTCTGGTGCTCCCTGCAGCCTGCCTGGGGACACTGTGATGTGCTAAAAGCAAGGTGCCCTGCCTAGGAGCTGGGCAAAAAGTGAGCTAGTGACTGTGGGCAGAGGGAGCCCAGCATAATGCCTGGCTTCAAGAGATGCTTGGAGGGGGTCAAATTCATCCTGAGTGTGAGGGAAACCAAAAGGAAGATGGTGAGGGGGCAGCAGGGTGCCTGGCTGCTGTCACCCAGGGGGCTGGTGTGTGCTGCTTCCAAGTGCCCTGTGCCACCACAGCCTGGCATCACCCACTCAGCCTGCTCAAGCTGTGTGCCACAAGGCTGGGGAGCTTGCTGTTGGCATAGCTCTCAGCCTCCAGTGACCTCCAGGTGCCAGCTCAGACTGCACAGGGACACGTGTCCCTCAGCCCTCGTTGGCCACATCACCAGGGCTGGGGGATGTTGCACCCCCCTCTCCCTACCCACCCCAGCTGCTGCCACCCTCAGCATGATTTAAATGCCTCGTTTTCCAGGCAATTAGCACTGGTTGATTAGAGAAGCTGAGCTGAGTGGAGCTCCCTGGCTTGTTCCCCAGCCCTGGGGCCCTGCCCTGGGGCTTTGGTGTGCTCCCAGTGCCAGCAGCACGGGCTCTGTGCTTGGGGCACCTGGCACCAGTGGGGTGAGTAGCCCTGGGCACAGAGGCTGGAGGGGACATGGGGGCAACAGGGCTTGAGGCTGCCCACTCCTTAGTGCCTGCAGGGGCTGGGGAAGGGGGTTAACACAGCCTAGCAGCTCTTCCACCAGCATTTACTGCTGCCTGGCAGGGTGTAACTGCCCTTTGCCAAGTGGTTGGTGATCACCCACCTCAGTGCCACAGATAATGGGTCCCTGTGCCATGGGGGAGAGAGAGAGGCTCCATGGCAGATCCCCACCTTGGCACAGAGGATCCATGCACTTGGCCACCTCCATTGGAGCCTCCCCTCCATGCCCACAGCTCTCAGGGGGTTTGGGAGAGGGCACCGTGCCCACAAAGCCACCGGTGCCACCTCAGGGGTGTGAGTGAGCTGCAGCCTCGGTGGCTGCAGAGGAAAGGCTGCCAAAGCCACCCCTGGCACAGGGAGAGGTGCAGGGGTCCCAGAGGGATTGCTCTGCCCTGAGCAGCCTGTAAGCTGCACATCCTGACACATCAGCCTGGCAAAGGTGAGGAGCTGCTGGAGAGAACTCGATGCCAACAGAGTCAGGGTACGGCTGAGCGCTGGCAGCGTGCTGGGGAGGGCTGGTGGGTGATGGTGGCACACATGGGGACCCCTGCATGGGAAACCCAGCCTGGGGACACACCAGCCTGCTCCCTTCTCCTCACTGGCTTTAGTCCTCTTCTTGGTGTCTTGGTGAGATTTGGTGGCCCTGTGCATCCCGATGGCTTTGGGCATCGTGGTGACCCCATGTGCCACAGATTGAGAATGGTCTGGGTTGGAAAAACCCCTTTGACTCCATCCTTTGCCCTCCCCCTGTCCAGCCCAGCACTGCCCCACAGCCCTCAGCACCTCAGCCCCACGGCTCTGGGATCCCTCCAGGGCTGGGCACTGCCCCAGCTCCCTGGGCAGCCTGGCACAGGGGCTGACACCCCTCTCAGGGAAACAGTTCTGCCTCAGCTCCAGCCTCAGCCTCCCCTGGGGCAGCTGCAGCCCCTTTTCCCCTTGTTACTGGGGAGCAGAGCCCGACCCCCAGCTCCCTGCAGCCTCCTGTCAGGGAGTGTCAGAGAGTGCTGCTGTCTCCCCTCAGCCTCCTCTTCTCCAGCCTCAACACCCCCATTCATTCCCTCAGCCCCTCCCCAGCCCCCTCGTGCTCCAGCCCCTTCCCCAGCTGCAGCCCCTCAGTGTCCCTGTGGCAGTGAGTGAGGGGCCCAGCACTGACCCAGCCCTGGAGCTGCAGCCTCCCCAGGGCCCAGCACAGGGGGAACATCAAACCGAAGCTGCACAGACCCCTCCTCCCTCTCCCATCCCCAATCTCCCCCTGTATGCTCTGGAAGCAGCACTCAGAGCCTCTCCCCACAGCCATCCCCACCACAGCTCCACACAGAGAAGAAGCTTCTCCTGGTGCCAAAATGCCTGTGGCTGCTGCTGCCATGGCTGAGGGGGGCACCAATGGGCCAAAGGGAGATGGGGAGTGGGAGAAGGTGCCAAGGCAGAGGCACAGCCCCACCGCTGCCGGCTGGGCACAGGGATGGGGATGCTGAGCCTGAGCCTGAGAGAGGGTGATGGTGCTGGGGAGATGATGGTGGTGGTGGTGAGAGGAACGCCACAGGGAGTGAGGGGCTTCATCCTGCCCAGCTTGGCATCTCTGTGCCATAGGAGGGCCGTGCCATGGCAGGGGGCCATGGGGAGGGGAGTGAGGCGGCCACGTTGCCACGCCGGGGCTTCCCAGTTGCTGTTTGCCTGGCTCCAGGCCATTAATTCCTCCTCTTCTCATCCTCCCACTCATTTGCTAGATATTTCCCAAACCTCTTATTTTTAGGTTGCAGCTGAAAAGCTGTGAATTTGCAGCTTTCTCTCCTGTGCAGGATCCCGGGTGCAATGGGGGGTGCCAAAGGGGCAGGACCACGGCTGGGCAGCAGGGACCCCTGGCTGGGCACCTAAGGGCTGCTGCCAGCATGCAAAAGCCACCAAGGAGTGATGGAGACTTCTCCATCATCCCTGGGAACAAGCCACTGGGTATTTCGGGGTTGCTTTCAGCTGCCACGAGGCAGAGCCACGGAGCTGGAGGGCTGAGATGGATGGGTTTGGCGGTGCCACCTCCTTGGGGGGTTGCCAGGGGCTGTATGTGGCCACAAGCTGCTGGGTGGGGGGTGTCAGGAGCCTCACAGTCATCCTGCTGCCTCAGGGAGGAGGGTTCCAGGTCAGCATCTCACTGCTGGATGAGCCTCAGTGAGGGGGAGAAGAGCAGCAGCACCACAGCTCAGCACCCAAAGGCGTAGCTGGGGCGAGAGGGAAGGGAACAGGCGTCTGTTCTCCATCTGTGCATCTGTCTGTCTATCTGTGCATCCTCCCCTCCAACACATCCATCAATCTCTCACCCATCCAGCCATCCATCCAGCCATCCATCCATCCAGCCATCCCTCATACACATCTGCTTCTCCATCCAGCCATCTGTCCATCCCCCGGAGCTGTCAATCTGTCTGGCTCTGCCTCCCCCACGCAGAGCTCGTCTGTCCCAAGGGGGGCTTTGCCTCTGGCCTCCCACAGACCCCTGGCATCCCATGGGATGAGCTGTCTGGTGCCAGGCAACCCCACAAGCAACACCTTCTCCCCTCACCAGCACTCATGTGCCCAGTGCTGCAGCAATGCCAAGGATGCCAATGCCTACGGGTACTGTGGCAATGCCACAGGAGGATGACACCAACCCAAAACATCAAGCAGCTCCTTCTCAGTGCCCAGGTAGAGCCAGTCATCCCCTGTCCCAAGCTGCTGCTATCCCTGGCTGTGTCCCTCAGGCCCTGGTGCCACGGTGAGGGGCAGGACAAGCAGCCTGTGTGATGGTGGGTGTTTTACTGTCCCTCACACACTTGGGGTTTATTTTGTGCCATCCTCATGGAGCAATCCCCGTGCTCCTGGTTTGGGCACCACACAGGGGTTTATGCCTCAGCCACACAGCCCTCCTGAGTGCTTGCACTTGATCTTAAAGGTCTTTGCCAACTGAAATGATTGTCTGATTCCCTGGGACCGATGGGCATCACAGTGGTGGTGAGTGCACCAGCGTGGCAGGGCTCACCCTGCTGCCAGGGGCTGTGGCCATTGGCACGGATCAGCCCACGACTTCCCCAGGGAGAAGCGACCCAGAGCTCCCACTATCCACCCCAGAATCATCCTGGTCACTGGGAGAGGATGCCCAGTACCCACTGGCATCCCCCCTACCCGTGTCCCTGCCCTGCTCCCACGCAGGCTGCGTGTGCCACACGCTCCTGTGCCCCTCAGCAAAGCCACAAGGCACGTGGCCCCAGCCCCACGGGCACAGCAGACCCCATGGCACCCTGAGGCGAGCCCGTAGTGCCAGCTGGGGCTGCCACCAGTACCCACAGCCCCTCCCAGCAGCAGGAACTGGCGCTGGAGGGAGCATTTGGCGAGTGCCAGCTCCTTCCCCTGGTGCTGGGCTATTTTTGGCTGAGGATTTCCGGCGAGCCATGTGGTTTCTGTGCCTCGTGGTCCTCACCACATCTCTCCTCCTGAGGAGAGCCCAGACCCTCTGAGGACTTTCAGCCCCCGCACCCACCCATTTCATCCCCTCCCCATTTCAACCCCCCAAGCCCCTGACAGCCCCACGACACCCCAACATCTCCCAGCAAGGTTCAGAGCCCCTGCTCCAAGGGCATCCCTGCCCCAAAACACACACCCCACAGCCCTCATCGTGCCTCCTTGTCCCCCACAGCCCCTGGGCATTATCCCTTAGCCCTAAAGCAGCCCCAGCCCTACCTCAGCTGGGCACAGAAACCTCTCCTGGCAGCAGCAGCAGGCACAGAGGAGCAGGCTGGGGCTCTCCTGCTGAGTGGCACTGCCAGCTCTCGCGCCGCCTCGCTGTCACCACCACTTAGCCTCTCGCCCCAAGGCCCTCCATCATCCCCAGGCACTTTGGGTGACAGCAGCAGAGAGAGAGGCAGAGAGCCAGAGGCTGCTGGGTGACAGGAGCCAGCAGTCTCCATGTGCTATCCCATCCCTACTTGCTTCCCTGTCCCTCCCTCCCTCTCTCCCCAGGCAATGTCTCTCAATCACCACAGCCTGGGACCCCTGCCAGGGCTGAGCTTTGTGCCCAGGAAGGCTCAAAGTGCTGGTGGGATGCTCAGCATCAGCCACAGCCCCTAAACCAGGGGGTTGGTGGAGCTGGGGGAGGAAGAGGAGGGTCCAGAGCAGAGCACATGGGAAGATGGAGAAACGCAGCTGGATGGGGAGGAGAGAGGAGACAGAGGAGGGGAATAAAGAGCTGAGGAAGGCCCCAGATGGAGGATTGGAGACACAGAGGTGTGGGCAGGTGCCTGGGACATGTGGGGTTGGTGGAAAACCTCCTTCAGCCTCTCATCCTTGGTCTGAATCCATTGGTGACACACACTGAGACCCTCGGGGGAGCGGGGATGGCCACCCGTGAGGGAGTGGGGATAGTCACCCATCAGACCTGTGTGGAGGGGAAGAGCTGTGCTCATCTCCTTCAAGGGCTGCCCAAAGCCCCCCAAAGTGCAGCCTGAGGGTGGTCCCCATGGCACCCCCACTCAAGGGACAGGGAGAAGAGCTGATGCTTCACCCTGCTGTCCCTCCAGCTCCATCCCCCAGCAGCGCTGCCGGCTGCTTCCCTTTCAAACCTCATTAACTCCCCCCAAGGTGACTCCTCTCCTCTCCTCTCCT
>WBNH01009000.1:969-74475 GCA_013401255.1 Urocolius indicus
GAGGAGACTGAGGGGAGACCTCATTAATACAAGTATTTAAAAGATGCATGTCAAGGGGGTGGCGCAGCACTTTTTCTGTAGTGTCCAGTGATAGGACTGGACAGGAGCACAAGAAGTTCGCCTTAACACAGGGAAAAAAAACTTCTTTCCTGTTTAAGTGAGGGAGCCCTGGCACAGGCTGCCCAGGAAGAGTGTGGAGTCTCCTTCTTTGGAGGTTTTGAAAACCCTCCTGGACATGTTCCTGTGTGATCTGATCTAGGAGGATCTGCTTTATCAGGGGCGTTGGACTGGACAATCTTTAGAGGTCCCTTCCAACCCCTACCATTCTGTAATTCTGTGATTCTGTTATGTGTTAATCTATGATGATATGAAGTCATCACTTATAATGGGCTGAGTCTGGGAGATGACAGTAGTCACCTTATTCAGTTTTCAGAGAGAGAAAGTGCCAGGCAGCAACAGTGGCAGTAGCCCTCAGATGTGGGATCACTGGAACAGAAGAGTTGAATGTCTTCTGAGATCAACCTCACTGACCTCTTGCTTAAACTCGCAGAGCAAAGTGTGACTGTAAGGGACTTTGGACCTAACTGACTACTATTAAACTGCTTAGCTAGCAGGCTGTTCATAATGTTTTTAATGAGACATTCTGTTAATCATGGGCTTTAGTCCTTGCTATCAATTTATGGCTTGGGAGGGAGGAGGTGGTCTTAAAAACTGCACTTTCAAGACACAAGATCCAGGTTGCATACTAAAGAAATACTGGTTGCTGCCATTTACAGCTCTTGGGAATGCACCCAGAATAAATGTTTTGCATGTGGCTCCTAGACTGGACAAGGAATCAGTGACTTTGATGTAACCATGGCATGGCATACAGCAATGAACAAAGTCTAGCTAGATTTTGTGGTTAGCTGCCGGCAGTGGCACTGTCAAACTAGCCAGCCATCTGGGTGGTGCACATGCAGTTTCACCAAACATTAGGCTGTGCTGGATCCCAAGAGAGCAGGCAGGAGGATGCACTTTGTTACAAGACAGCAGCCACAAGGTGACTTTGACAAGGACATCCAAGAGACACGCGAATACCTCTAGGATGTGGCTAATTCTATGGGTTGGTGGCATGTGAACTGCAGCTTTAGAAACTTCAATGGCTCTTTCATCAAGAAACTTATTGTTCTTGGGCTTTTTCAGGCACTAGAATGGCTTTAAAAGTCTGTAACCTTCTGCCAGCTGTAGCCAAGATCCCTTACGTATTCTCAATCTCTTGTTTTATGAGGAGCTGCAGTGCACTGAATCTTGGCTCCTTGCTGGTGAGGTGCCTTGTGACTACTTTGCACAAGAAAGTCCTACTGACTACCACTCTGTCAATGTCTTCTCACAAGCAGAGTGTTTAGCAACTGTGAAGACTGAAAGAAAGGACCAGAGATGCTGGGCTAGGCATTTCAGAGGCAGTCACTGTAGTGGGAAGTGTGGCAAAGTTTGAGCATGAAAACTGGAGAGAGAAGAGGTCAAAGTCTAGACGTTTGGGAGCAAAGGTTCACTTTGAATAGAGAAGGGGCCCTGGTGGCCACTAAAATTACCATAAATGTCTGTTTACAGGAAGTGGTTGAATCGAACAGACCAAGTTAGGGCACCCAAGGGCCTTTAAAACTTAGAGAAATCCAGTGTTTATGAGGTAGAGGGGAATTGGTCAGAGCTGGGAACATTGAGAAGTTGTTGGTGAACGGACTGGCTGCAGTCAACCAAAGCTCTGGGAAAGCAGGGTTCAGCTGACACATGTCTCTGCAGATGGCAACCCAGAGCAGTGTACACAGAACAAGAGCATATGCATCCGTGAGCAGATTAATCTGCTTGCAAAACAAATGGGAAAATATTCCCACAGGGGAAACTTTGTATATACTCAGGAGGCTCATTCCTGTTGCAGTCCGTGCTCCCTGAGCTGTTGAGCTTGTTCTCTTGAGTGCCTGAACAGCAGTGATCTAATAGAAAAGATCTTACCAAGTTGTCTGACTTTTTACTCTCTCCAGCCATCATCTGGCTAAATGAGACTGGGGAAAAGAATGAAGGGGCGCAAGGGGTAGAAGAAAAGCAAAGCACAAGAAAAATGGGGCTCCCAATTACTGGCATGCACATCTCCACACAGACGAAGCAGTGAGGGCTCACAGTTAGCAAACTGCTCATTAGAGCCAAGGCATTATGTCATTTCTCCAGGGAAGAATAAAACTGAGCTCGGAGTCCAAAACTCTGCCAGAAAATGCAGGGAAGGGGGAGGGGAGGATAAGTGGTTCAGAGAAAGAGCGTAAAAAGGAGGCACAGGACAAAAAAATACCATGAAGAGAAAATGAATGGATGGTGGGTAAGCTGGGTGAATGAAGGGGTTGAGGGGAAGGGAAGGAAACAAAGGCAAACACAAATGAGAGCAGCTGATCTGTGGGATAACTGCGGTGTTACAATACTTGGTAATTTCAGAGACTATGTTCTCTCTAGGTCATGGTGTAAACAGTTAAACAGGCAATAATTTCTGCCCTGATGGAGAAAACAGCAAGCGCCTAAGCAGCTCTGTGGCTACAGGGTCTGTCAGTGTGCTGGGCCTAGCCTCAGCGTTGCTTGCTAACTCAGTCCTCCAAAGCAATAGAGACATACACAGCCCTAATTTGCCTGAGGGCACATCGCATACTTGACTTTCTGGGAGCTTTGGGTCCCTGTGGTTGGCTCAATGGCCTCAATAGCAGCACTACAGCACCAGGTTCCCTGCTTTGCTTAGGCTGTCTTTACACTCTCAGTGAGTGACACAAAGCACTGAGTTAGTGGAGAACCAGGCTCACAGTGTTTCGCCTTTCACTACAGCCTCCATCTGGCAATCTCAAAGCATTCTTGAGAGGTGAAACCACCTAACTGGCTAGATAACACGGTGACTGCATTTAAGTTGGAACTGTATGGGTAGGTGACGTTTGCTGTCCACCATCACCTAGCTATGCAATCAATACTGGAACAAGGCTTCTTGCCTTCCTATTATCATCTGCAAGAAAAACTTTTGACCTAGAGCAGATGTGTGCATCAAGTGGGACCTGCAAAGCACATGCGGGTGGTGATGTTAGCTTGCTGTATCTGTATCCCCTGGGGCATGCCCCCATGCATGGATTAACAGAAAAGGAATTGTTTTGCAAAGCCAGGAGAATACAGAAGAGGCTGTAAATCAGTACATGAATAGAGAATTTTATTCTTAGGAGCGTAGCAAAGGAGAAATGTTCTCTCCAAATGGGAATGGGTATTTTGTGAAGGAAGAAATGTCAACTTTGGCGTCTTAGAAAATGAAGATCTCCATTCTTGGAGATTTTCAAAACACAGCAATCAGCTCTTTGGAACTCTGTGTGAGGACAAAGTCAGATTGTTATGGCACAAGTCTCTGATAAAAGTAATTTTAACTAACTTACCTCTTTTAGATTGCTGTAGGTTAGCTCTGGTTAATGTTATGGCAGCTGAGCCCCATTGAAAATTTGTTTGGGGGAAAAGAGTTTGATAATGTTTTCAGTTGCTTCACCTATATCTTACAGATGCCTTCCTGCTTGGCCAACCAGTGACTGAGTCACTGTCCCCGAAGATATTTAAAAGACGTGTAGATATGGCACTTAGGGACATGGTTTAGTGGTGGACTTATCAGTGTTAGGCTTATGGTTGGACTTCTTAAAAAAGAAAGTTATTTTCCAACCTAAATTATTCTAGAGTCTGTGATTCTATGCTTGGCAGTATCTGTTACTCAAAAGAAGTCTAGGAAGTTGTAGCGTTTTCAAGATGAGAGGTTATGAATGAAGAAATGAGAATTTGGCTAATCACAATGATACAATTATAAAATAATTTGTCATAGATTTCAAGAGGAACATGGTATTTTGCATTGGGCTTACCTTCTAATGATCTCTGGCAGAGTTTGGGGTCAAGATTTGTGTGACGTTTGCACTTTATTCTTATGTTGAAGAGGAATAGTATTTAACATGTATCTGGTAGTACAGCAAGACATTAAGCTGGATGTTTTAAATAATCTTCCTTGGAAAATACTGCTAAACAATGGTAACACTAAAGGAAAAACTGTCATAAGAAATTTCTAACTTAAAGAAGTTATTAAAGTTGTGAGTAATTTTCTATCTTCTGATCTGCCAGTACATAGTTTTTGCCTCAGGTTATTGTCAAGCTTAGACTAATTCTCCACTCCATTTACTTTTTAAGCATTGGCACATCACTAATATTTTCCAATTCATTGTACTTCCAAGATGTTTTAAAAGTTACAATTGCATCCAACAATGATGTTGACTGTCATGGAGACCCAGTCCCAGCTTCTGACTTTAGGCGTCTGAGGGGTTATTTGCCTGTGTACATCAAAATGACTCTCAAACCACTCTAACATAGACCAGAGACCAGAGGTACCAACCTTAAACACACTGACCCCAGCTCTCTTTGGACTGACCTTTCTAGCTCACGTTGCAACCACCTTTGAGTCTCTCTTTTTTTTTTTTTTTTTTAAATACATATAAACAGGTAAGCAGGTTTAGGATGGGCAGCAACACCCTCTGAAGTCTCCCATGCTCTAAAGGGAGGGAAATGCAATACACAAACCTTGTACTATCCTTATACGCAAAAGGTAGTGTCAACAGGATTTTTTTTCTGGAGGTTCTGGCTCTGGAGTCCAGAAAAGCCAAACAATGTGTGATCACAAACAATGTGTGCCAACTTCATTTTAATTTCAGGTTTAGGAGACATTTGCAGGCAGACCTGGGAAGAAAGAAACTAGTACTAGTCTTCTTGACTCATCTCCTGCAACAAGCTAGAAAGAAAAGCAGAGCAGAAAGAAAATAAGGACGTCTGAGCTTATCCTCACTTACATATATATTTTATTGGCACAAACCATCCCTGCTTAGCATGGGCCAGGCTGCTGCTATGGAGACCCTGCTAGGAGCTCGGAGGCTCATGGCACACATGAGGCAATGGAAAAGCAGCAGGCAGGGACTAGAAATGGATGAACTTTATTTTTCCAAAGTAAAGATCTTTGATGGGCTGCAGATTACATTGGAAATCAAACCCTACACCCCAGGATCCCACAGCTGTCCCTCTCCCCTCTAATTTTTCTCTGTCAGATTTCAGAGCTATAATTATCCTCAAGGCCTTAGTGATACTGTGTGAAAACGTGTGTGTGTGTGTATGTGTGTGTGTGTGTGTGTCTGAGCTTTCTCACCCCAGTGGGCCTAATCCTCTACAGAAGATTGACAGGTTCACATGGAGAGCAAATTTTAACTAATTCGCTTCTAAATGCTCCTTTAGCTCTCTCTTCATCGCACTCTTCTCTGCAGACTGCAAAAGATATCATGGTACCAGGGAGGTGGCAGGGACCTGACTCCTCTACTGTCCTGCGGGTGTGATGAGGTACCTCTGCACTGACTTGAAGCACTCCCGTTCACTCCCTTTCTAGAGCATCCCTCACTGACGCTTGTCACAGCTCTCCACGAAAGGACTGCTCAGGGGCACTGAGAGCTGCAGGAGCAAAAGGAGGTGGAATTAATTTATCATCTTTGATGCAGTCAAGCCCAAGCTTCACCAACAACAAATCTGAGTATCTTCTGAGCACACCTGTGAACACCATCAGCAAGATGGAGTTCAGTAGTTGTGCATTCATAAGTGGTTTTTGTTTCTAATTGTGGTTAAAAAGCTTTGGAGGAGACCTTTGCTGAAGTGTTGGCAGCACCTTGGTTCCTTGGTGCAGATACATGGCACTGCCTGCTGGTTTGTTGCTGATTTCTGCTTCCCACAAAGCCCTGCTGAACCGGAGACTGTCATCCCAGTCCAGACCCATGAACTCCTTTGTATTAGCCATGCTTTAGACAGACAGCTAGGATGCTTATCAATGCTCTTCTTTCTAAGACAGGTTTCTCTGAGTAAGCCCCTCAGTATTTTCCAGGGATCAAACAATGTTGGATTAGAGCCTGTTGTATATGAAGGGTTCTGATTGGTAGTGATTTACCAAGACCTTGGAGCAGGAAACGGGAAAAATATGTAAGGCCAAAGCACACTCTTCTCAATCATGTGAGGAGCTGCATGTGAGGCAACACATTAATCTTTCATATTCCTTATCTCAGCAATTCTGTTAAAGTCATTTGGTATTTAAGTACTGAGAGGAAAGAGGAGAACATGATTTGGCAAAGAAAACACTTTTTTTAAAATAAAACGTCATAGTATTTCAAATTAAAGTGGCCACAGAAATAATAGGAAGATGCCTAATTACTACTGCATTTTGTTTCATGAAGGAAGAGGCAGCTTAAACACTGCTTGCATGGGCCCAGCTTTGTTGATATTGATGTATAAGCTAGCAGGAGAACAGGAAATTCTAGCTCATAGGAGGACTGTCTTAGTGGTTCTACAGGGAAGAAAAAACTTTGGAGGAGTCTATAAGGAAGAGATCACTTGATGTTCCAGTGCATCATAACACAACCACAGATTCCTATAATCCTTACCACAGGTTCCTACAAAGTGCAAGCTCTGCTAAGCAGTGCAGCCTCATGTCATCTGTAGAAAAACATAGTACAGTGATATAGATGCATTTTAGCCTGTTTTAATGGTACTACAATGACATATTGCTGCTGTAGCATGGATTATTCTCGATTGATCAATTTGTTCAATATTTTTAACAAAAAATGAAGCAACAGTTCTTTATTACCTTGAGTTAACACCATATAAACCACATTATTGCTCGATCAGGAGTGACTGCTTACATGGGTTGTCAGGTTGATTTTAAATCCCATCTCTGTCTGCTCTACTATAACATGCAATATGGCCAGGGCCACGATCACCCTGCAATCTGCCGGTGGTTCCTTTATCTGTTTTTTATGCTGCAGTGACCGGTTTAAAACAGGTAGCAGACAGAAAGAGGTCAAGTCTAGAGATTTCCATGATTTTCCTGGCTACATGAGACTTCTTGGAGTAAAAGCTCCCTGACACTGAAAAGCCAGACTTGGAACAGTTTGATCTCTCTGGCAAAACAACAAAACACAGAATGGTGTGTGTGTGTGTGTGATGGTTTTAATTTAAATGAAGCATATGCATGCCTAATCCAATCTAATCTATCTGGATTCTTATATCCCATTAATCACTGACTTGTATTAGCACCTCATACTGTCATCTCTGCTGCTGCGGAAAGCTGCTGAGACCACTGTCTCAGCATGGGCATTCTGTTGACTTGTCACTGGATTTTATGTGAGCAACAAAACACCTATGAAGCCAAAATCTTTCCCCACTGCAATGCTTTAGAGGAACAATACAAGTGAGAATGGACATAAGCTAATGGTCTCAAACACAGGTGCCTGATGCTGCAAAAATATGACATGAAACACTTATTTATCAGAAGTATTCACAAAAGTGCATCACCTAAAAACAATGGTTTGTTTTTTTTTTTCAAAACAAGATGACTTTCAATTGATTGCTTCATTTCATATTATAAAAAGCAACCAAATTAAAAAAAAAAAAAAGATGTGACATAATCTAGGACACACAGGGAAATGCTATGGATTATTTAATAGTTAACTGTCTCACCACAAAGAGATCAGGAACACAACAGTGTTGAACTTCTTCAAAGAACAGCTTTTATTAGCTCAATCTATAATCTGAGCTATTACAATTGTTGAACTGAAAGTTCCAGGACATCTTCTTGGGCTTAAAATTTTATAAAGTCAGCATCCAGGCCAGGGTCCACCTAGAGGAGGTAGATTTCCCCCAATCAAAATTAACTCCCTCTGTTTCAGTCGATGTTTTCACTCCCTGATCTCAACTGCTTGGGAAATTTAAGCCATTATTGCTCAGAGTGGTACTTGAAGATCTTAACTTTTTTAGATACATTTATTTTCCACAAGCTCCATGATTAGTTACTTCAGTTCTTGCAAATGTGAATCTTCATAGCACCCACCTTTTTCAAAATCTTTTCTTCTCTGTTCAGGGCTCCAACCCACACCCATACCCATACACACCACTCTTCCAGACCCAGTTACTGGAAACATGAGATGGTTGAATCAGTCATTGCGGGTCATTTATGAAGAATTTATGGTTTGAGGAATGCTTGGACAGATCATCCATAGAACAATTTCAGACAAGGAATAAATTAGTGTAAATGTCAGTCTGTGTGCAGACAGTTTAGATACAGAACCAATTTTTTTGAAATAATTAATTTGCTTAGCTTTAATCACAGAAAGAGCGTGAAGGCATGGGTCTGTACAAAGCATAAAGGCATGTAGCATGTTACCTTAAAGTATGACTGAGCAGCTGACTGCACTTACAATCTTGACATAGACCAGCCCTCAAAAAAATCAAGGTAGAAATAAAAAAAATACAGGAGCCATTTAAACCTTATAGAAAATTGCAAGTTACTTGTTATCAAATGTAATGTGGATTTAGTTTAAGTGTTTAAACTATATTCTTAGTGTAGCTGATAACAAGTGTAAGGCATATACTGGAAGAGTTTTCTTGACATTTATATCCAGCAGCTACAGCTTGGTAAGCTGTATTATAGTTCTCTATAGCTACCTATCTATATCTACAGTGCACCGTCTATATTGTGATGTATTCAGTTCCTAAATTACAGTTTTGGATTGCCAGGTCACAGGGATATCTCCGGGGTAAAACATTTAAGTTGCATACTGCAGGTCACCTTGGGTGTGACTTTGAAAATTACTGCCATGAAGGATAGTTGTACCCAGCCATTTAGAAACAGTGAAGGGTTAAAAGCTGTTCCCTTGAACTTATTTCTGATGCTGGTACAGGGCTGAAAACACCAGCTCGCTGATTGATGGGTTCACATGGGGCGACCTTCACATTAGCAACGCGACTCTGGTTGCTGGGTAAACACAGGCAGATGGATCCAGCCTCAGTGATTTTCAGCAGTGACGGATGGCAAAGGTATTTCTGATCCACATCATACCCTGCAGATCCCATGAAAATGACTTGGCATGAGGCAGAAAGTATTAGATTCGGGTGACAAATAATTATCCGACGTGAGCTGAGGTTTCTTCAGAAAGGTTATGCTGCAAATAACTGGCTTTTATGTAACTTTGTTTTCATGAAGTGGTAGAAAGTCACACACATTTTTTTTTTTTTTTAATTTGAGAAAATGCAACCCAGGCAGTGCATGAGGGCTGATAAAAACTGTTCCTTGGGTATGTATACCCAAGTAGTTGTATTCTAGCACTGCATAGGGTTCAGGGTGGTTTTGGAGAGTGTTTGTTAGTTTTTTAGTTTGTTTGTTTTGTTTAAAGCATGCATGTTTTTCCTTGTTGCTATTGTTAATGTTGTATGTACTTTTTCAGTGGCAAGAATTAGCATTTGGACAAGATATTTTCTCAGAGCCATTGTGGTTTCATGAGTCTTTGCTCTTCAAAGACGTCAGTTCAAAAGTTCTTGACTTTTTTTCCTTCTCTTTTTCTGGGTCTAGTGCTTTGGCAGAAAAAAACAGTGTAGGTATGTGCCAAATAAATACTTATCTGAGCTTCAGTTTTTGTTTTCAAGAAGCAGTTCATATAAGAAAAAGCCTGAGACAAGCATGTATTGAAAAGGCTACAAATGCTTTATACCTCTCTTTAGCTATTGATAGATGTCCTTTCCACATGAAAACATCCTTAAAATGTGTTGTGTGCAAGTGCATGTATTCCTGCAGTGAGTTAAAAGGACTGTTTGCACCTTCTGTGCTGCGTGTTACTATTTCTGCCAGGATAATCCAGTGTGGTTGTATCTGATAGGACATCAATAACAAGCCTGGAAGTTAGTACGTGTCATCTCCCCAAGATGGAGTGTCTTGTTTCTCTGATGATGTTGTGCTGTAAAGCTTTGTCACTATTTAAATCTTCTTCACTAGAGATGGCAAAATTTCATAGTGGCCCAAAATTCTTCCCTTGTCTGTACAGTGAAGCCATTCTTCTGGTTTACAATGCAAAGGAGTACAAACCACTCACTTGACCACGGAAGCGACAGTGCTGTAGAGATAGGGCAGAGACTGTGATTATCACTGTATGTCCTTTTGAAGGATATCACAGAATTTCTGAAAAATGAGACCTGAGAACCTGGAACTGGATTGGTTTTCTCTTTGGAAAACATACGCTCTACCAGCTCCCTACATCTTTTCAGTGTTCTCCCTTTTTTGCCTGTGTCACTCCTTTCAATTGCAAACTTTACTGCAATTGCTTTTTAGCCCTCTCCCTTATGTTCACCAGGTAGGGATCCAGCAGAATGGTGATATAGTTTACGAAATAAATGCTGAGTAGAGCTTACTGCAAACAGCAGGCATGTTCCTCACCAGGACCTCCCACACTGGCTTCCTGCAGGATTGCAAGAGGGGAAATAGCTTCAGTATGAAGCTCTACAGGGATCCATGCTGGAGAAATGGTGGCATCCCCATGTAGAAGAGCATTTGGGATTTCAAGATATCCTTCCCTGGAACTCCCAAAACTAGATGATGCCCCTTCTCCAGTCTCAGTGCAGGGTATGGTCTGTTAATCACAGGCAGATGAAGTGTGAGGCTTTTTTTTTTCCTAGTTTTATCTGCATAATTGACATTATTTCATTTTAAATGTCAAGATGATGATTGGGACATACTTATTACATCCTTTGGGCTCTGAATTCTTTAATACAGACCCAGGGTATTGTGTGCTCCCAAGAATAAATCCTGATGTTTGAAAAGGGCATATCAAACATAGATGGTGCTGTCTGAAGCTGTTTTTTAAGAAAGAATGATGGTAGTTACCCAGGGCTGTGTGGCAGGAGCACTATGGTTTCACAAAGCGGTTCATAGGCTGAACAATTCAGCTGAGTTTAGCTTCATCTAGTAGGAATAATCAGAAAAGCAATGTGATGCCAGAGGGTAGTCATAACCAAAATGGATCCAGTTGTCAACACAATGGAGAGACCTTTAATCTGATGGGCCTTAAGCTAAAGGCTAGAGTGAGTGACTGGGACTGAAGGAGGTTGTGGTGGCCTTGGGAGACTGTGCTCGGCACCATGGCAGCCAACCCACACCAGCTGGTCTGTGCCAATGCTATGCTGGGGAATCAGAGCAGAGCAGGAACAGAGCACAAGTATCTCTCAAGGCTAAGGCTGGGAGGTCTTGTAAAGCCTAATGTCACTGCCCTGGTTACATGGCTCCATCCTGTGCAGCGTCGCACCACTGTCATCCATGAAAATTTAAGCTCGGCTCTAATTTACTGTGACCTCCAATGCTCCTTCCCACATGACCAGATCAACAGCTAGTTTACAGCATACATAGTCTGCTTATCTGTTGTCTTCACAGTGTAGACCATGTGAATGTGAAAGAACAACACGGACTGTCTGGGGACCGAACCCAGCTTCATTTACAAGTCCTTTCAATTGCAGAAAGACTGCATTACTTCCAGATGAGAGACAGTATAGAATCAAGCCCACTATATAAATAAATTTTCTTGGACTGACAGTTGAACTCAATGCTTATGGGTCCCTTTCGACTTGAGATAGACTATAATTCTATGATTCTATTCAGAGCTTAAAATATTGAGGACTCCACATATGTAGAAACCAGTAGTGTAATAACTACTACAGGAAAAAAAACCAAAACATTATGTACAGAAGACAGCATTAGTTAGACCAGAATGGACCACAACTATCTGGTGCTACAAGCCAGAACGAACCAACTATTACATGTTAGCACCAAAATCCCCAGTTGTTGAACACTGAAGTGATGTTCAGATTTATAAGCACTTAGAGACACAAAACTGTGGGAAGACGTGAGGTTTTTAGTCAATTTTAAGCCTCCTGTGGCTTTTTCATTTTGATCAAATGCAAGTGAAAAAGTCTGAGTCATGGAAGATGGAAAAGTCCCTGCCTGTCAAATTCAAAACCAATATGTTTCCTGTCACATAATCTTCTAGGCAAATTCACAGCAAAACTACTTACTATCTTACAAATATTATGTCCTGTTGTTACAAATATCACTTCATCCTGTAAGAAATGGAAGAACTTCAATAAATCTAATTAATTCACTGCCTTGCTTATGCAAAACTTTTGGCCATGCTTTAATATAAACAATTTGAACCATATTTCCTAGCAAATCCTGGCTTCTTTCTTTTTTTTCTTATTGTATCCATTGTTATTACAAGGAGCTTTTCTGAGGTTTTTAAGTTAGTGAGTGAGACCTGGAACCATCGGCCAGAAGCTGTGAGTAGAATACCAAAGATACTCTTGTGTGATAAGTTCAATGTAGCCCTAAAGAGTTCCTTGCACTTACAGTCTCTGGTTTCTTCAGATTTCAAGGAATAATTGAAAACCATGTAATATTGTCTTATCATGAGAAGACACTTGCTGGTCTTGACAATGGGCTTGGGATGGTATAAATTCTGAATGTGAGAGGGTATGATGGACTCTTTAGTCACAATGAGTGGGTTGCAGATGACCAGATGTGGGCATCTTCCTCTGCGTTAAATGTCTGAATGCAATATCCCTTTACAGAGTTGTAGACATCTAAAATGAGTGAAACAGACTACATCCTAAAAGTAACTGTAAAGAGGGCCCTGAGCAACCCACTGAGTTATAAACTGTTTCCTTGCAGACACCTGAAATTAGACATGCTGAATCCCGCCCTAACAATTTGATCGAACTGCCTCTGAAGTTAGCCCCAGGTGATGCCACTGGGTATTGGATTGGTCTCTAAAGGCATTTGCTGTGAAAAGCAGGGCAGAGGCTGTCACTTACGTAAATGAAGGTAAAGGAATATTGCTGAATTTGACTATTGCCATGCAAGATTGCTGCAGCAGATTGGCAGTGCTGTGCACTTCTGTGACTATGCAACAGCTGACAAAATGAAACCATCTCTCCCATAAGCAGGCAGATGGAGGCTAAGACCTAAGTCATAACCATGCTGAGAATAACATGGGTGCTGCTGGAAATGGAACAAAAATACAAATTATTTTTATCACCCTGTCAGATTTTATCCAGTGAACTTCCTTAAAACCACAGTCTGCTTTCAACAACTCAGCTTTCCAGCTGGGAGATACAAACACTCGAGTCTTTCTGTCTCTCAAGGATTCCCTTGTGCTGTATTTGATCTATTCTTCAATGTCTTCACCAAAACCCAAACCAATTACATCAGTGGCTATACAGATGACATGTTTTAATTCAGCTTGCAACCACTTCATGGTATGGTTAGCACTAATCATGGCCTGTGCTTGCCACAACAGAGTCGATGCTCAGAAGTCCAAGCAACAACTGGACACTCTATCTGTTATCCACAAGCTTGGACCGTATATCCAAACGTGATTAATAGTTGGCTGATAACAGAAGAAGTTTGCAGCACTTTGTTTTTGCTACCAGTTTGGGGCAGCACATGGCAGCCTGCCAATAAGTGAACCTGTGTACTGCCCCTTTCAAGTTTGCAGGGAACTTTCCAGTCAAGCAGACGGATCCATCTCTTCTAGCCTGTCTTCTCTTATCATGAGTATGTAGCAGGAAGTCTCAGAGTGCACTGTCCCTGGAAGTGGTCTTCTGAGGGATGAGCTAGGCAAACAGAGTAACACCTTAGCTGCTGTTCTCCAATGACTGCCTGCAGTCCTTCATTCTTCTTCCCAAAATTCATCCCTTTAATTTCTCAAACAGAGGACTTGGGAGAGGCTGAGAATCTTTAGAAGGCAGCATTAACACAGTACTATAGGAAGAGAATTCAGGAAAGCTACAAACATTTTCATATGTCTGTTTCAACATGCCCTGATCCCTGATAACTTCTTTCTCCCTCCAATGTATGTGGCAGGAGGGCATGAAAGCGCAGGGAAGAAAATTCCCACTGTTGAAATTTCCCAAGAAGAACGATTTTTCAGGCTGTAAAATATTGCTTATGCTCTAGCAGCAATTTCTAATAAAGCTGGATGCTTTCAACAGCTAAGGCCAAATTTGTTATTAACCTCCTCTCCATCTTAGGCATAGGTTTGAATAAATTATTCCAATCACACAAGAAAACTCTCTTGCTCATTAGAACTGATGGGTTCTTCAGCACCCTTCCTTGGACAGTAAGTGTCTGACAATGTGTGGCAGTTATTAAAACACAATGCTGTCAGCTGCCCTAGGGGTTATCTTAAAAGACAGAAAGGAATCAGATGTATGTAGCTCAGAGCAATGTTTCTTGTCACAGTATGGTAAATGACATTTACGTTTCACTTATGTTCAAAACTTCTCGTGGAGTTGCTTTCCTTGGGCATTCCCTTCATTTATCTTCCAAGTTGTAGTGGAAATTAGGGAGCTGTTTGTTACAATGAGGAACATTCAGAGTTACACAAGCTCCAAGGAATGGGATACCCACTGAGAGATTTCATGCAGGGCAGCTCTCAATCTGATTTACTGAAACGGTTTTGCTGAAGAATTGGGTAGGATGAATGTAAGGATGGAATCTCTTGAAGGTAACAGCAAAGCTGTTGCTAGTTTTATCCATGTAACATTGACACTGATAAGCATTTGCTCAGCTCTTCCTACAGCTGAAAATCATCCAGACCACACTGACACCAGTGGCTGAGAAGCCTTACTCTGGGGAGCCCAAAGACAGATTCTCAAATGCTTGGATGTCACAGGTTGTTTTTCCATGATGTTGTCACACCACATCCCCTTTTACAGGGAGGTGGAGCTACAGCATCACTGATAGCAGCCTGGACACGTCCTCACTATCCCTCAGGGCTGCAAGCATCCCCTATATCGATGTCTTAGGTTGCTGGAGAAGTCCTATGTCGGGAGAGATCACAAGCCTTGAGCCAATGCACTCCAAGCTCTCTGAATCTTTCACACCTCTTCAAAGCCTTTTCTCTTGCTCAGATGACATTTTTATAAAGTTCCTTGCTATTTAATCTCAGCTCACAATGTTGCAGTTTAAATCAGTCATCACCAATCTGTTGAGGCCCTCCAGATCAATTACTTCCCTTCCAGCTTAGACCATTCTTGCAAATTATTGCCACCTCCTATAAATATGGCTGTGAGGCTGCAAAGTGTCAGTTCTCCTTGGAAAGATGATTTATTTAAATACATAGAGAAAGGAGATTTGAGCTATTTTTAGGCTTCTTTCTATCATGCTATACAAAGATTCTCTCACCATGTTTTCATGTTTAGCTATGCCGTCTCTGACTTTTCACACAGTGGAAGAGGCATCCACAACAGTGCTCCCATATGGCTCAGCAATTGGCTTTCACTGTTCAGTTTTGTTATTACTATTTAATTATTTACCTTGTGTTCTGCAGTATAAACTGGAGACCTCAAACAAGATCAGAGCAGCCTCCTCAGATAAATGCGGTATGTAAATGCCACTGTCAATATAGAGCTTGTGGTGTTTTCCATTCACTTCAACTGAAGCACCATCAAAAAGCCCATCTAGTAGATCAGACTGGCCCTTGTGCTGTACAAGTGAAAGCTGAACAGCTTTATCTGGAATGGAGACAAGTATTTGAGTAGAACAGTTTCTTATCAGGAAAGAAAAGATTTTTGCAGGGCCAGAGCTATTTTTGATGAAAAATCTTTATCTAAAGGAAGAAGGGCCTCTTCCACTCTAGAGTGAGGCTGGATTGATTTAGAATAGCTAAGGGCCTGGCAGCTGAGGTATTAAGGTTTAAAGAAGAGTTAGGCTCAGGTGTCTGAGTTAGCCTTTTGACTTAGTCTTGAGCCTCTCACATGCTGGATGAATGATCCTAGAATGCTGCTACCAGCTACTTCATCTACCACCTCTGTCCTTTGGTAGGCAATTTTAAAAGGTTTTTTTGTATCTCTTAATGTAAAAAGCACAACGTACATTAAAAGCAAAAAAATATTGACAAAGTGGAAAAGCTATTTGTGTCACAGCTGCTGATGCTATTGCCATTTGCCAGCACAGAGGTGAAGTACAAAAAGGTTCAATGACTTTCCCAAGATTACTCAAGAAATCAGCAGCTAGCTGATCTGGGACACCTTATAGACAAGATCCTTTCCTAGATGTCAACATCATCTATTTCCTCATTTTAGTTTAGATCTCAGAAATTACAAGTCTTATTTTTGTTCTTCCTAGAAGTCAGCAAGACTTTTGTGAAGACAGAAGATAGCTAAAGCATAGGAAACTGTGGGTCACCTTAGTACATTAAGCCTTCCACTTTCCCATGGAGACAAGGCATTGTACTTATTGACGAGAAGTTAAGGGCAAGAAGTCCCTGCAGACTCCTTTTGCAACTCTGAAAATAAGACTTCTCCTAATATATTTCAGTACTAATTAAGTTTTTGCTGTTCCTCCCACAGAGGGTTATCAACATAGTTTACAAAGTGTCATCTTTTAGCAAGTGCTCAAGAGTTGGCTGTTTCCCATCTTGTTCCCTATGTCACATTTACATGTTCTCGTTGTATAAACAGATAAGAAACTTCTTTGGTGTATCTAGAATATTTTCAACTAAAGAGAAAAAAAATCCCGTGTCAACTTGTTCAGAAGCTGAAAATGACTTGTCACGTCCACAGACCAGTAATTCTTTTAATTTTTAATTACTAAGCACACTATGATTAATGGGTTCGCATAAATAGGCTCAAAATAAGTTTGGCACAAGCATAGAGAAGGAGGGGGGCAAGTGGCATAAGGACTGGATGGGTCTGCAGCAGGACATTGGTGGCGTGAATGGCATAGCGGGCATGGAGGAAGGAAAAAATGTTTCATGCTATTTGAGGCTCAAAATTGCAGCTACAGATGGTGGTGCTGTCGTGTAGCAAGGGCTCAGGACACAGAAAAGGCAACACGAACTGCGCAGACTTGTCTCTCCTTGGATGCTGCCGACTCTCTGAAAGATTCTCTGTGTCTCATTGCCCCAATACACACAAAAGCTGATAGAACCCCTGACTGAGTATTAAGCTGCCTCCTGGAGTGGTTTTGCCCTGTGTTTTACAATACAATGTATTTTGATATTCCTTTTCCAGAGCCAATATTTTCCAGCTTCTTTTGTCAGCTGTTATCCTGTTTATTTTCAGCTCATATACTACAGTGATACTTTTGAGTGGAAACACCAGACACGCAATCTTGGCAAACAGAAACAAGTGTATCACTTCAGGATGCTGTGAGAAATATAAACTCGTAGCTGTTGCTATTTTCCAGGAAGATAAAGTTGATGGTAGTGGTAAAAAGTGTTACAAGATGGGGAGGAGAGAGCACTCATTCAGATTATTGATGCATTCTTGATCACATGGTAGAAGAGGACCCTTCAAGCAAAAACAGGCTTGAATAAACCCAAATTTCAGGGCATGCATCTAGCAATACAGAATGGAAAGCTCTCTCCAGTCTGTGCAGGCTGGACACACATCCTGGAAGGCAGAGCCATTGGAAAGGTCACTGAGATGGATAAATCTGAGCAGACAGCTGAGGCAGAGCAGCGAATCAGTCCCTACAGCTGAATGAGCACAATCATGAATGAAAAATGAGCACTCTAGTTTGCTTATCATGAAGCAGCTCACAGTCAGAAGCTTTTATGGCATAGTCACAGGTCATCAAAATCAGGTTGAGTCAGAAAGTCTAGGGGAAGACTCAACATGACTCTTTCTGTGTGCTCCCTCTCTGAGTCTACAGTCTTGTCAAACGTGCTGATTGCAACCCTTACGGCTCAATTGTGTCCCAGAAATATCCCCTCTCACAGGTCTCCTTGCTGTGCTGGAAGCAGGATCCAGTTGCCAGAGCTGATATGGATGTGAGGTCTCTTGTGTCACAGGCGAGGTTAGTGCTGCACTTTTATAAAATACTCCTTTGCAGCTGTAAGTGACAAGCTATGTTGCTGTGAGAATAGTTACCATTAATTTCTAAAGCTGCTTTGCCATTATTTTGTGTCCAAAATAGTTCACAATGACTCATGGCTCCAGAAATAAGAATAACAAGAGCCCGATTTCATACTTTTCCAATGGTGAAATCTCATTAAAAACTGTGAGAAGTTTGGATTTGATGCTGTTTGCACTTTTCCACCTCTGATGGCACAGATTCCTGGTGACAGGACTCTGCTTTCTGGGCCTAAACAGAATTTTGGTCTCCAGGAAACAGAAATCCTCTTGGAAAAAAAATGGGAAATAATTTTTCTGAGAGACAAAAATGAAAGAATTCGTAGCTCTCATTAAGTGAAATCTTAGTAGGCAATGGTAACACAGAAGGTGTATGTAGGCCTTTGCCAGCAATACGTAAACACTTGATTTCTGCCTCAATGCAATAGTAGAGCTCTGTCTCAGGGAAGCAAATTTCCTCCTGTAAAATGGGAAGCCAGAAAACTGTGCAGAATAATGAGATGTTTCCCAATTACTAGGAGTATTACAAGATAACATGAAACAATAAAGCGCCTGTCATTGCTGTGAACACTTCAAGGCTGAGATGAAATGCATCATGTTTTCCTCTCAGCTTGCCCTCTGTCTCTGCTCAAGAAGCTAAGAAAAATAGCTTCTAGTAAGCTGAGCTCACAACATACAGATTCAACCATATAGGGATTAGAAAGAAATGCTCTAAGACTTTCTCTCTATCTGACTTGCTACTTGGGTATTATACGTCGAACTGTAATTTAAATATCTCCAACTGCATTTTAAGCACATTAAGCTATATTTAACAGACCTGGCTTGTATTTCTTTCTTCGTGATAATGTATTTATCTATATATTTATATAAATATGTAGAAAAGGAGTATGTATTATAGGGGGTCAGATATTTCCCATGAATATCTTTTTCTGAATGGAAATGTGGCCTATAAGAGCTCTGAATTTCCCTATGGCATTTTGCTGTAGTTTTTTTACTCCCCATTGGGAAAAATAAAATGCTTTGTTTTGAATTAGCTCAGCCTAAATTGAAATACTTTGGTTTGTCAAACTGAATTAAAACATTTCATGATGGGGCAGTTCAGTTTTAATTTATGTGCACAAGAGTTACTATGTGCCTTGTGGACATTTTAATTTATAGACATCATACTCCCATAATGCATCATAATCGTCTCTCTCATTACATTTTTGCAATGTACTCTGAGAGTCAGATGGCCACAAAACATCACAGAACGCTGGCTGGGAACTTCGTCAACGGAGAAACATGATGTATCACCCTCATGAGGCGCCGCAACAGTTCAAGGGATGCACAGTTATACCAAACCAAGCCTGAAGCTAAACTTTTTTTTCTGAGAAAGGACAAATTTGCTTTCAGTAAAAACATTACTGTTTCAACATTTCGTCCAGATGTGCATTCAAAATAAATGTTGATATCAGAACTTTATATAGAAAAAAAACATATAAGTTTTGAGAACTTTACTGTCTAATAAATAACCCCTGCCTTCAAAGTTTTAAGTGCTTTTCCCTCTCTGCTATACAGGATCATGCACCATAGTTTTTGATGTAGTGCAAGCACCAGTGACCTGCCATCTTGGTAGAATTATTTGCCGTGACTTGTGTCAGGAGCATGAGGGGAATCTGGTGAATTTCAATAAAAGCTTGAAACCATCTCCCCAGGGGCATGAGAAATGGTAGATCAGAGGAACCAGACCACAGGAATAGATAGCTTGTAAAAGATGTTTCTAACACACGCACACAAATAAAGGAATTATACAGCATGGAAGTTAAGTCTTTCGTTTCAAAATATTAGGAACTTCAGAGTCACAATTGCCTTAGTGAGTCTGTGGTTGCTAGTTGCATTCTGCTGAGGTCTTTAATTACATCAGCACACAACACAGGACATAAGGCTTGGGAAACATTTACATTACAGTTCTGGATTCAGGCATAGAAATGTGACATCTATGTGATGCTGAAAGAAGGCAGAGACTGTTATGGCGTGGGTGCTCAGTTGATGATGGAGTATATAGATTGTATGAGCTGAGTGTCAGAGTGCATGTCATAAAGCCTTGAGGCAGCACCGAAGAACCTTGCCTCTAACCATCATTATATGGAGCTACAAGAATCCAGCATGCAGTTATCTGGGCTGGCCTTCAGCCAGGACACCGTGGCTAAGACCTTCTCTTTTATTCAAAATGGTAAGGAGGATTTAGGAAAAAAAATTCATAATGGCTTCTGCCAAGGCTAGGCCTCCAACCAGTGCTGCAAAACAGTGTCAGAGAAGTCAGCACTGCCAGCACCATCATGAAAATAGCAAATGCAGACCATTTGCAGGGAGCATGTTGAATAATAGTGAAAGAGCAAAGCAGTGATTTTATTTGAGGTTTAGGGTTTAGAGGACTCGTCATTTGCACTGTCTGCATTTTTCGTTAGGCTGCCCAGGGACAGGAGGATTGTGTTGCTGAAATATGGAGATGCAGACTTCAGACAAAAACAAAATTATACACAACACCTGATTGCCCCTCCTGGAGGAAAATACTCACATCCCAGGCTGAGAATACTGTAGTCCAGTATCTGCTTTTCTCTGCCCTTGAGGGAATGATCTTAGCTACTGAGGAGTTAACTACATATAACTGAGAAGTGTGTTGGATCAATTGCCCCTTTAAGGTCTCCCTAACAAGTCCTGTGAGGCGTGGGCCTATGTTTAGAAGACCTTATAGAAGACTTGTTTTGCCAGCAGAAGTGGTGAGGTTTGCTGTGTCAAAATTAGCATGTGCTCTGGATGCTGCCCTTGCCTGGCCCAGAGTCCTACCCATGCTGCTCATTACCTTGACATGAAATACTAGCTATCTTCCCCTTCTCTCTAACTCTTCAAGATCACGGGAACATGAGATCGAAGGAAGTTGAAGGCAATTTGGTGCCATTCTCGCTTTCTCTGATGATATCCAGCGCACCTCAGCTGAGCAAGCATTTGTCTTTCTTCTCAAAGTCTTGTCTGGTCTGTATCTGTGTTTATTTAAGACTGTCTCAATGCCGATATTGATGCCCAAAGCACAGAAATGAAAAATGTGGTAATACTACTGTGAATATATCCCTAAAACATTGTCCCTGCAAAAAAAAAATGATCATGGAGGGTGCTAATGCAGAAAGCCAATAAGTCAGCTACATATTCCTAGACTTAAGGGGAGCCCAGTTCTTTCCACTTTATACGACATCATTTGAAAACAAACAGGGAAGATGATTAGTGTTAGAATCAGAAATGACTGCAGGGAAAACTCTCTTCTCCTTCCCAACTTGTTACCACCCTGTAGCAGCCACAGGATTAAAAAGGGTCTGGATTTTGCATTTTAATAGTCACTTTGTGTTTTATAGCCTTGGAAATGTCAAAAAAGAACACCCACCAGAGAGATCATTTTTTATGTGTCACAATTTGTTCATGAACTCGCACCAACTGGCTCCATGTGTTGCTGTATTTGGCATCTCCACAGAAGAGGAGGAATCTCCCTTCAGTTCTCTCCCAGGAGGTGACCTCCATTCTCGAGAAATACAGGGATTAGCTGAGCTAGCAGAGCATGTGCATAACACTGCTGGGGAGAATGGAAAGTGCTGCATGGCTTCAGTGGAGTCCTGTTACATGTACAGCACCGACAACTGCAAAAAGAAAGGAAGAGGCCAAGAGAGCACGAGAGGGACTACATACAGGATAGTGTCATGGCTAGTGAACATCACCATCATAGTTTAAAAAGCCACTGCACTTAACATCCAACCCTCCCAATGAATGCCTCTGATGCATCATCTGTTCCACAATTTTGCATGCTTGCAATGCAAAAGGCAATTCTAAAGAATACTTTCAACAACCCTAATTGCCAGCTTTTGAAAAAGGAAGTGTTAAAAACACAGATTTTGTATTGACTTAGTTGAGTACTGATGTCTGCTACACCATGAGACTTTTCAAAAGTGTGTGTCCTGTCTTCTCTACATCTACTTGTTGTGAAGAGGTCATATCTCAGAGGCCATCTGGAGTGCCTCCCAGTGCAGAGGCACTGGAGAGGGAACTGCAAGCAATGATGGGACTGACTTACATCTTCTGAACTTCCAGTTGAAAAAGCGACCTTACCCAAAATTAGCAGGACTATGCCTGAGGATTACTGAAGATGAAGACAGCCTGGATAGATGTTTATGTACTTGATGACATACATATACCTACCAGTGTCTGCCTTTGTTAACCAGGCTAGCAAGTCAACTCAAACTAAAGAAGAATAATAATTATTTTTAAAAAATTCGTTGGTGTGGAGAATTGGTTTCCTAGGCCCATGAACAGTGTCTTAATAGTGAAAAAAAAATAGAAAGGAAAAGATGAAGGATAAGGAGAAAATTAAGTTGGCCATGCTGATAATGCAGACAAAATATATTGATGTCAGATACAGCTTACATAGAACACACACACATGCAGTGGCATGTATAGGAGATATACAGTAATTAAATTTTCAGGTAGCCAGAGTGTTTTAATGAATCTAAGAAATACAACGCAGAATAACTGATACACTAATTATGTTGCCATGCCAAATGCCCACATGCTTTCAGCTGGTTGTATGCAAAATATAAATAAAAATAAAACACAGGACTTTTTAAAGAAAACTATTACCTTTGGTTAGCAAAAGATGAAACCTAGCTCACACTCTGATGTGCTGCTAGAGGTGTGCCTCTCAGAATGTGGACTTTCCTTGGAGAATGTGGCTTGTAGCTGTGATTCTGCACAAAAACATCCCTCATGAGAAGAATCTCAGTTGAAATGGTTGTAACCATCATACCAGGTACCAAAATGTGAAGAGCTCCAAAAACTAAAAAACATATCCTCCTCTGAAAAGGACCCAAAAACCTGTGCGATTCCTGGAAAATGAAATTTGAAAAGTGCCCCAAAAAATATCTATTGTCACTGGTAGAGGTGACACAATGAAGTGCCAACTGAGTAAAACTGTAACTGTGAAAGTTTCAGTAATTTATATTTAGAAACTCTGGCTAACTTGCAGTCAAGATTTTTATAAGTTAATCAAGGACCTTTCTGAGACACTGGATTTAATTTCTCAAGTTTTGAAGACCTGGAATGGTTCCAATGAAATATTAAGAAGCTAGTCTGCTGACATTTTAAATTGATAAATAGCATAACAGGGGAAGTTATAGGTCAGTTAGGGTGATATTGATACTGGGAAAAAATAACAGTGGGACACAATCAAAAAAACAGTAAAGTACAGGAATTCAGAGAGAATTAGTCAATGAGGTTTTGTGCGAAAAGGATTATATTAAAATAATTTCACATTGTTCATTAAAAGATTTCTGTTCCTAGCTGACAAAGATTTGTTAATTAACCCTGCTAATATAGGATTCAATTCCTTCAAAATGTGATTTTAATATAATTACCATTCTGATTAAAAACTAGGACTCTGCCAATGTACTAAATTAGAAACCAGCTAAATTACTGAAAACCATGTTTCCTAGCAAGAATCTTCAGCAAATAGGTATGTGTTTCTAATGTGGTCCCACAGAGATTTGTTTTTGATCTAGCACTGTGGAGTATTTTTACTGATAATCTGAAAACAAGTATAAAAGGTATATCTATTTTGGTTAATTATCACACAAGATATGGCATACTAAATGAAGATGGGAACATCTGAGGCTGTAAAGAAAACTGGGTTACTTGTTAGGCTGAAAACAAATTACCATATGAATGTATCCAAATACACAGAGCACATATAGCAACCAAAAAGTGCATATGATGTTTACAAGATGGGAGACCTCATTCTCAAAAAAAAAGAAGCTATGAACAGGACAGTCAAAGAGTGAGGAGACTGAGAAATATGATCAGGTGAGAAGACCTGCCCCTTGAGGAATGTGTTTGGGGGTGGGTAGGGACACAGAGGAGGCAGTGGGCACTTTGTTCTTCGTGAGAAACTGTTTTTGGTAGTGCCATTATGAATCCCAAGAGGAATGTGGGTGATGGGGCTGGGAAGTGCTCTCAGAGCAGCTGTACTGGGGCTGTTTCAGGACTTGTTTTAGAATTACACCTCTGGGGAAACTACTAAGCTGGGAAAGTTCCTGAGTTGTACAAGGTCACACAGAAGTCTCATATCCCTGAAATAATCTCTTAAACTTGTCTGCTTTGAGCCTCCTGCTAGGCTTTGTCCAGGTTGGTTGTGAAGAAAACTGTGCAATGCCTCCCTGGAGAGAGCATATGCAGGGATAACACCACCAGACAATTTCTACCTTCTGTAGGTGGAAAGTGACCTTTGGATGCAGCTCATGTTTTTAGGAAAAAAAGCCTGGAAATGCTGTGGAAAGAAAGGGCAGTATGAGTTAAGTGAGGATATTAATTAGATTGGAAGTGTGGCTTGTGCCACAAAGATCACCAGCACGGAAAGGATGCCTGTCAGACCTATATGGTATAAGAGATCCTCTGAAAAGCTGTGAAGTAGAGATGAGAATTCAATGCATCAAGTCACTTTACTCCTTTTGGTGATAGACAGTAGACTATGCGGAAAGACTTCATAGCAATTTTTCTCTTTTTCATGAATCTCTGTTTCCTCACCTATTGCAGAGTCAGAGACCCTTAGACCTGGTGTTAGATTTGTGTCACAGTGCTGATGCAAAGTAGACATCAGATTTATGAAGAAGAAAGGCTCCTTGCTGTCAAGCGCACAGTAATTCAGTTTCTAATGGGAGCTTATGTTGCTATGGGTTTTTAGGAAGGAGAAGATCAACTTTGTCTAATAACCTGACATGAAAGGCCGTGCTTTGAAAGTGACTTCAACCTGCCCTTGAAACTTGCACCTGCTATTCTCCAAGCACAAAGTCATGGGAGGAGGGTTACTCTTTTCCGTTTCCATAATTTGATTTTGCAGGCAGAGATACAGCCAGGCCCTTAATGCAAGTCAGTAACAAGTTCACAAACACATAGGCTATGCTGCTTGTCTGTACACCAGCTTATCATGTTTTAATTTTATGGCATTTATTTTGTGATTTCTAAATAGATCATGTGCCATACTTGCATGTGGTTCAGGTGGGCAAATGAAAATTCAGAAGCCATTTTTGAAACATCTGACAGTGTTTGCACTTCATTGTGTCAAATGAAGATAATGGCACTGGTGGCAGAATAGGAGATCTGGTACAATGTTTTTAAGGGGCATACTGCAAGCCTGCACTGTGGCTACACAAATGGAATTGCCCAGGTAAAGAACTGCTCCAGCAGCTAACTTCTAGGAAATATTTTGGTAGATGACAAAAATTGTTATAGGCACGTCAGATTCTCAAATGAGTAAAGATACCAAATCTGTTCAGTGTAGAAAGAAGAAATGGAGGAAGGGATATGCTAAGAAGAGCAAAGGGCATTCCTGAATTTAAGTGGCAGCATCACATTAGAAGGTTAACTGAAAGAGATTCTTTTTTACATAGTTATAATGAATCCAGAGTGGTCACACAAACATCACTTAAACAATATTCAAAAGTGAGCATGGTTGAGGAATATAGTGAAATTATGGTGGAAAATGATGTTTTTAAAAGTAATAGCCTTAATCCCTTCTCCTATGCTGTCAGAAACTAGGAAGGAGCTTTTCCCATTATTCCTTTCCATGTGATTGACTAAAAAATAGACACCAGGGCACATATTGTTCCTATCTGGTCAGATACAACAGTGGTCATGTCCTTCCAGAAGAAACAAGAAAAGAAATAGTTTTAACATATAATGTCCAAACACAATTTTGTGGATTCTCATGATGCTCCTATTTGAGGTCTGCTTTTTCTAACAAGCAGAATTCTTGCTGCTTCTGTATTAATCATATTGCCAGGGGTGTCATCATATTGAAGTCTTATCCAAAACTTTCAAAAATTGAATCGACACCCACATAACTTTTGTTTGTCATTCCATATTAAACTCTACAACTTTCTTGCCTTTCACAGCAGTTCCCACCAGCCTTTTTGTGGCATAGCTTCAGATGTTGATATTAATCCTTCAGGCCTTCCCTGAGATTAGAATTATTGTTTTTCCAAAACAAACACAATGCACACAACACCTCATCAAATAGTCAGTGACCTCTTTGAATTTATAGCAAATAACAGAGCTTTTTCTGGAAAGCAATCTTGTCGTATAAACAGTAGTTAAAAACATATGCAAATGTCTTAATACTTTGGAAATGCTTGTGAACTTAGTATTAGACTTTTAATTGCAAAAAGTACAACACAAAGGAATTGTGAGACCACTGAACTTTTGATGAGATTTAAATCTATTGCATGCTACATACCAGTGCTATGTCTGTTTAATACTGTGGCCTTATCAAGCTTGTTGACCATTCACATTCTCTGGAAGCCCAGGATGATAGTGAAACAATGTGTGGGCATCTTTTCTGAGTAGCCTGTCAGCCTAAGCGTAAAAATCAGACCAGATTAAAAAGGTGCTAGTGCTGATACATATCCATATGCTACATGGAAGTTCAGAAGACAGCTTTGAGCAAACTCTTTATCAGAGATGTCACATCAAGCCTGCAATGATGACCCTCTCTAAAGCTGAAGACCTGATAAGTTTTGGCACTCCTGTTGTAGGCTCACAGACCCTGCAGGGTGATTTGTTAGAAAAGGATTCTGTAGTTCTAGGTCATCATCACATCTTTATCAATGGATCCCAATTTACCACTTTTCAGGACTCCTGGGCACATTCTATGACCTGATTGCGTGTCTGGATGACAGATGGTACTCATCAGCCCCTATCCAGCCTGGTTTGCTTGGAAACAAGGGAACTGTGGTATGCTTTAGTAAGTCTACTCATCTGGATAATTTAGGGACACAAGAATCTTTTGCAGGGCAAAGCACTCAGAAGTGCTCAACACCCTCAAGGTATCTTCAGGAAGGCCTTGTGAGCAGTCACTGCCTGCTCTGTGCAGTGCACTGTTAAATCTACAACTAGCTCAAGTAAAAGTCATTTGTTGAGGCTGAATCTGTCATTCTCTTACTTACCAGGTCCCCCGGCAGTTCAGCCTGGAATGGCCCCTGGGAAGCAATCTCCATTGGTTTGCCAGCAGCAGAAGAAAATTGCCACCTGTGAGTATTGGTGAAGATTAGGAAGGCCTCACACATCAAGTGTGAACAGACAATGCTTTGTTCTTTCATCCAAATGATGCTCTAAGGCATCTGAGGCTTATCTCTAGCTCATTTTATTCAGCCCCTGAGCCCCCCACCCTGGCTACCTCCCATCCTCTGGCTTCATCACTCCTGTGAAAATCTGCAACCCGTTTAAATCAATTCTGACACCCAACACCTCTCTGTTTTCTCAGCCTGCCTGCCCCAAATATTTCCCTCCAGCCTTGACAGAACGAGTATTCACGAAGCAGCTCCAGAATAACAAGTTTCCATTTTTGAGACGGTTGTATGGGGAGCTTTGTGGTGTGGCAGCTGGCCAACGGGTGATCATTTAGCCAGGGGAGCTCACTACTGGGTAGTTAATTTGACATGCAGAACAGAGTAGTTAGGCTCTCTTCTAAGTCCAGTCCAGTCCTGGTATTAAATTATACCTGATGTGCAATTGCAAAATATTGGTACTTGAGTGCAAACTTCGGCTTCACTGAAGCTGATCAGCTCAGCAGCAGCTCATTTGCTCTGACACAGTTGATTTTCTCCAGCAGATTCTGGGACCGTTAACTACTTTAGAGAAAGATGCACTAGGCTTTCCACAACCTCTGCATCACTAAGCTGGGAAAAATAAAAAGGTGAAGATACAGCGGTGATGAACCCATAGATACAAGGTTGGAAAGAGAAAGACTTCCTCCCGCAGTAACAGCTCAGGACTCTGAATTCACCCTTTTTCAGGAAATCCAGCAAGTGCAGAAATGAGGGCATGGTAGTAGAGATGGATTTCCACTGTAGACATGCACTTTCTCCATCTTGCTTAGGGCTTGGATTGAATAATCATTATCACCACATGGTAGCTATCAGGGGCTAGCTGACACATTATAAAAGCCTAATGTAGCCAATGCACACTAGAGTCTTAGCCAGCACCTGAATTGTTTGCCAGAAAACTTTTGAGATAGACTGTTCTTGTGGTATTTGTGCCACTGGCAAAAAGTAGAAATAGAGGAAATCTGGAAAACATTTCTCAGGAAAAAAAAAATCTGTAAAGTGTTGTGGAGTCTAGAGGCAGATACTGAAATTCTGATTGCTTATTCAAATGACTGTAGAGCTTGAAAGTCTTTCGGGCTCTCAGACCACTATTTCACACTTTCTGATTGTGTTAGCAGTCATAATCAGTTGATTTTTTGTTTTCGCTGCAATTTTTGGCCATTCATCTTTTCCAAAGTCTGTGCTTTGGCATTGCTATACCTTTAAGGAAACAGAAGAATTGTACCTACTGAATGCAGATGCTTGGAAATGAGGGGAAAATATTTAAACTATTAATAAAAATTATATTCTTCTATTTCATATGGCATTGGCCTTTCCTGTCTTGGTGCTGTCCTAAAACTGCATGCAGCATCCTGAGGTCTTTAGGGAGTATTTGCTATCTGATTAGGCTGTTACATATTAGGATGACAACATAAACCAAAATAGCCATAAAGGAAGTACAACAGTCCCCCTGGGATAGATTTCCTTTGCCATTCATATATGTCTCTCACACAGAACTAATTGTGAGAAGTGTTATAACATGGCTACTAGAGCCCTGTGATGGCAAATGGAGAAAAAGAAGTGTGACCCTACATACATACAGTTGGAATCCGTAGCCCCATTCACCAGAAAATTCTGATATTTCAAAGTGTCTTTCATCCTGATGAATGGATGACAAAATATGTTTTTTCACCACACTAGAAGTACTGAGACATCCTGACTGACCTCTGCCTGACATTTCTTACTGAGGTGAAGTTTTTTGACAGACCAAAATTGTAGCTGGTTTATGGAAAATACTAAACTGGAATATTTCCACAGCAAAGGTTGGTTCAGCTTTATTTCAAGTACCCAGGAGGTGTAATAGACCCAAGACCCTCTGTGTCTCCTGCATCCTTTGCGGGCAAGGATCTGAGTTGAGCTTCCTCTTGCTGTTGCTTTACCATGATGCTGACAGGCTTTTTCATTTTGATGAAAAA
This sequence comes from Urocolius indicus, assembly GCA_013401255.1. Classification (NCBI taxonomy): domain Eukaryota; kingdom Metazoa; phylum Chordata; class Aves; order Coliiformes; family Coliidae; genus Urocolius; species Urocolius indicus. Next base: position 29,876 of record WBNH01009000.1, read on the forward strand.
AGACCTGATTTATTTGAATTGTTTCTCTTTTTGTCCCTTGTCTGGGTAAAGAGAAGTCTGACAAACAAGCAAATTTTGTGCGAAAGATGGTGTTCAATACCTTTAATCAATGGCGTGGAAAGAAGCACATTTAACCTGTAAAATCCTGTGGTCAAATTTCTTTGAATGAGAAACATGAACCTGGTACTCCTTCAAGTAGTGCTTGATTATTTAAAAAAACTTGGATCTATTTTTGTCTTTTTTTTTTTTTTTTAATTTTAATGATTTCATTAGAAATTTACAGTAGAAAATGACATCTTTACACCTTTTGCCCAGAAAACCCAATGGGCCACTGAAGAATTAGCAAGACTTCCCCTTTACAAACATACAAAGAACCTGAGTAAGTGGGAATGAAGAAACTTCTAAGCAGACAGCTAAAAATGTTATGTGGCAGAATATAAGGAAAAAAGAGAGAGTCAAAAGCAGAAGTCCCAAGAGTAAGAGGATGCCAAGCAAGAATGGTGATACATCCATGCAGGAAATTCATGTATTTTGCTAGAAAAGTGTGAGGTGTCATGCCAAGAATTCCCACTATTCAGCCACTATTGATCCCACAGAGGGAGGCAGTTCAGCTACAGGTTATCCAGTGATTTTGAATGTTTTATTGTCATTTCCCTGAAAAAAAATCCCTGAAGTCTCCAGCCTCTGTCCTAGGCTTGTGCAGCTGCATTTATGACAGAATCATAAAATCACAGAATGATTTGGGTTGGAAGAGACTTAAAAGATTACCTCCTTCGAACCCCAAGCCATGGGCAGGGACATTTTCCACTAGACTAGGTTGTTCAAAGCTCCATTCAACCTGGCCTTGAATACTTCCAGAATTCATGAGAAATACTGGATCAGACCTTCATCCATTTACATGGGGATATATCTATGGCTTCCTGTACCTTCCTGCTTTTAGGACCTTATAATCATGTGGTCACAATTGCTTTAGTCTGAAGCTAGTGTTTCTCACCTTTGCAGGGAGGCTCCTTTAGAACCAGTCCTTTCTTCTTGTCTCAGACATTTGAATGGTCACTTTCAGCTTTCTATGTCCACTTCTACCCATATCCCATACCCTGAGATCTTCTAGCTCCTATGAGTCAAGAATAGGACTGGATTTCCCAGCAGAAGACGTTTAAAGCCTCTGGTTGGTAACAGAGCTTTACCTGTAAGTTAGGTAAAAAGAATGTGATATTTGGAAGCAGGAATCTTGTTTGACTCTAGTTTTAATCTGTAGTGGCAACTGGAAGTCATCAGAATTGTTCTATACCTTGTTGTATAACACCTTGTCTTAGGATGTGAATTGAATGCTGTTGTTGTTGGGAGTTAGGCTTTTGGCTTGCAGAACAGTTTGTGCTACTATATCTTACCAGGACTGCAAAAAAATCCCAGTGTTTCAGTGTCTAGAAAACTGAGGCAGGAAACAGGAGCTACCTGTGCCCTAAATGACTGTCTGCAAGTGCCACATGGGTTCCCTGCTGGGTGCTAAGTGACCACAGAAATGCACACCATGGTCACACCAAATGGGAGCTGAGAAGCTGAGGAGTGCTGTGCTGACATGGCCCTTATCCTATGTGTATGGAGGCATTCAACACCTACATTTAAAGCTTTTGTTCCAAGCAGATCACCTTTCTGAGACGTTTCTTTGTCACTGGCAGATATGAGGGGATATGGTACCAAGGAGCAGTCCTCTGTTCTCTTTTAATTCCGTGCAACACACATAAGTCTATCAGGTTATGGACCATAGGGGTTAGTAGAAAAGTTTAGATGGGGGTGGAAGAGCCATCTGTTTTCAGGTGAAGGGCTCTTAATGAGAGATTTTTGAAGCCAGCTCTTCTCAGTGTTTCCTATGACCTCATGACCTACCACTTCCCTTTTCCTCCTGCTTAGTTTTATTTTGCACATTCGTGTTTGCATCTTAATGTCCCAGTCTGCAGGGAGTGGGGAGAAGACATGCATCTCAGTAAAATGTCAACAGTGGCTGATGTCATAAATCAGGAGGATTTTAGAATCTGATGACAAACCAAATTCCTGTCAAAAAAGAGCAGAGTTGACCCCTCCCAAACTGTCATCGAAGCCGGGTCATAAAAATCACAGCTGTCACCAAAGCATACCGGGCCTCTGTGGGACATGCCATCCTGGGGACTCATCTGCTGCCTCCACGGCCAAATTCCAAACCCTCAGGCACATTCCACTTGACATTTTGTCACATCTCTTGCTGGTGCATCTGTTCAGGGGCATTAACTCTTCCTAAATCACTTTATCCCTTTTTTTTATAAATCAGAAAAAAAAACCAGGGTTAAGGGAGATGCAGAGATCTGGGCAGTGGTTTGTGAGGCAAAACAGAGTCCAAATGTTTAAAAACTGGAAGCCTTTGAAGTAACTATCCTGTAGGCCATGTTGTTACAGTAAGAGCATCAGAAATAAAACCCATGTTCACATAAACTTAAAAATATATTTTAACTCACATTTGTACATCCAAAATTATAGGAAGTCTTCCCAGTTGTGTCCTTTTGAGCTTTGGCCACAGACAGAGATCTGTTTCCAAAGGAGATACGTGAGTGTGAAGTCAGACCATGATGGCTATGGTTGATCTGAGATGACTTGGACACTGGGTAGTGGCATGTAAAAGTAAAGATATTAGGGCACTTTTCTCAAATCGGTTGATGGAGTACAAGTTCTAGGATGCCTTCATGTGCATAAATGAAAGGAACATTTATCTGTTCCATTTGTGCATCAGATAATAACCAAACGGAGTGACATCAATCTTAAAGCTAAAAACCCAGCAGTCCTTACAGCCAGGAGGGGGTGAGTCTTATGATATGGGCAACAAAATTCAAAGTTACAACTTGTTCAGCAGGGACAGTAGCAGAGAGACTGTGTTTCCAGACAGCAAGGCTGTAATGTACTGAAGAGCCACTGTTGCTTCAGAATCACAAAATTAGAATGCATGTGAGCAAAAGGTCTAATTAGTTGTACTGAAGACAGAGGACAGCAGACATCTGGTCAAGAAGAACCTGGGCAATATCTGCTGGACTTGTCATGTTACTAGTGACAAAATTTCTAAAAGCTTCTAAGAATAATAGGTGGTCATTTCTTTGCACATTGTATTCCAAAACCCAGATGAGGTAGCTTAGTACCAAATCTTATGCTGGACAAGGAGTTAGTAACTAACCTAAAGATCACTGGAAACTTCAACTCCAGTGATGGCAAAAGTCACATGTCAAGAGAATTGCATGAAACGGTAATTTCATTTTTATTTAAAACTCCAAAGGCCTTTTCCCTGTGCTTGTAAGTATTTCTGACTGGAAGACTTAGAGAAGCTCATCTAAGATTAGGAGTCCTTTATGGATTTCCTACCAGATCAGTGTCACAAGAGATCGTAGTGTGCATACATAAAATGCCATTTTATTGGCTATGGATGGAAATACAGATGAATGGAAATCACCTTGCTTAAAAATACATGCATGAGCACTCAAAAATAAAACAGTTTTTAAAATAAGAGTGACCAGTGTGGCTTTAACACAACAACAAAAAGCCTTGCTCAGATAACAGGTAGCTTTAACAGCAAAATTGTAAAATCAGAGGTTGTAAGTCCACATTGTAGTTCAGGTCTACAGACAAAACATAGCAGGGGGATAGGGTTTATTATGGGTGATACTATGGATGTAGGAAAAAGTCTGCAGTCTGTAGCAAAGAAAAGTGCAAGACAGAAGCTAAGTAAGTTAAACTACAGTTTCTTGAAGCAGTGATAGGAACTTCCTGAACCATACTCTTTTCACAAATATCGAGAATCTGGAAAAATTTGGAAGTTTTGGAGGATTCTTACTTTTGCTCTGGGCGTTAACAAAGGACAGAGCCATGGGAAAACTCACAAATGCCCATTCAGTTTCCAGCATTAGAGCCTACAGTTTGGAAAGCAATGGCTCAGAGAAGGTCACATGCACCAAAGTTCTCAGTAAAAAAGCAGATTTCCCTTTTCCCTCAGTGTGCTGAAAACCCCTTTAGTTCTGTATAACTCTCTAAATAAATAACAGCTGAAATCTAATGCGGTTCATCGAGACTTGCTCTAGTTCCTTGCAAGTTTCAGAGGGAGGTTTTCTTTGGTGGTTGGCTGATCAGATGTGTTCTGGTGTTCTTTCTGGCTTTTGGGGAGAAAAAAAAAAGAGTGACATTTGTAGTCTTCCTTTGTTTTTTACTGAGGCCTGAGAAATCACCTAGAGTGAAAGACTGCTTCTCCAGTGAGAGCTCATCTGTGCTCCAAAGTGCTTCCACTGTAGATGCCTGGGGATGATATCCTGTGCCACTTTGTTCAAGTTCACAGTCCTCACCTTATTTAAGGAGCAGATGGGTTTTCCCCAAGGTCGCACTAGCATAGACTTGGAGGGGATTTCAACTTCTTCTGCAGTGTGGAGTGCACTTCGCTTGCAGGGCTGTCAGTTGTGTTCATAGATCACTTTCCTGTCCCTACAGGGGCCTCTTGTTAGAGGCTTCTGTGATACCTTGCCCTTGGCTTTGCTCAGGCTTTGGTCTTGGATTTTAATGTAAAAGTAACTGGAAAACTTGTGTATCACAAATCAGTGACACATAGGAGGTCTGAGCAGACAGCCAGGTTAGCTCTTTTTTTCTTGTGAATCTCTGAAAAATACTTTCTAAGTAACCTGAGAATGTTCTGAAAATTACTAAAATATAATATTTTAAGGTGCAGAGACCCAGTACATTTTACCAGTGGGCTTAATAGAAACTTGCTGAAGAGTGCTCTGAGCTATTCTTCTTAGTAGTTCACATGTCCTGAAACACTGAGACAGTTCCAGATGACAGGGAGGAAAAAAAGCTTGTTGTGGTTCCTGTGTTCAAGGGAATAAATGGGATTGCTCAAGCAAATACAGCCACATTAGCCTGGCATCAGTCCCAGGGAAAACTATAGAAAGACTCATTGAAGACATGACTGGTAAAGAATTAAAGGATACTGATGCAATTAAATACCACTGGTGCAATAATATGGAGAGCAGATCCTGTTGGAAAATCCCTTCAGAGAGGGATTACAATATGACTGATAAAGCATGTTTGTTGGCCAAAGCACTTCATTTTGTGCAATGACTTTCTGATGTAAGCTTCAGCTTGTATAAATGTCTAGGCTATGCTTGTTGGTGAATAATCTTCTACTGAACCTCTTTTCCTTCCTTCCTTTTTGGTTTTGCTGTATATTAAAATATTTCAGTTTGCTAAACAGAAGTAAAGCTGTACTCGCTCATGTTATCACAGAGTCTAATCACAAATGCAGGTGGAGTATGCTTATGTGTTTTGCTGTTCTGTCCTAGGGCGTAGGCTTTTCATTTGGATTACATCTCCATGAAACATACATGTGTCCGTCCTGGACTGACTGCAGCTCCATCTGAAATTCCCTTCTTTGTGGGGAAAACACAGAGCTCTCAGTTTTTATCTGGACAACTTCAGGTTTGTCAGTCTACAACCAAATCACACAGAACATGGATTTATTCAGTGGGCCTCTGGAGTTAGAACAGCAAATCTAAAGAAACAATCAATAGCTTTGAAAACTCCAGATCTCTGAAGATGGAGCCTAAAACAACTTCTAGCAAATGGAAGGAGTGACAGAGCTTACCAGGAATTTTCCCCAGTAGTAACTTCTGCTAAGCCTTCAGCGGCAAAATTCTGCTTTGATAGCAGCTGGTTCAGGCAACCAATGCAAAAAATGAGACTAGTTATGCTACCGCTGTGATATGACAGCAGTGTGTGATGCTTCTGAGGATTTATAACATCCTCTTTGCTTGCACCACAGATTTGTACTGTCTCAGGCAACTTCTACCCTGCATCACCTCTGGCAGCACATGCCATGTGGTAGATGCTCAGAGTACTACATAGCACAGTGGAAGGAAATCAGTGCAGGAACCCTTTGCCATTAGCTTGAAATTTGGTCTTTAATTCCCTTGTGTTTTGTTGTTTTCAAAGGGGAAAAGAGAGCAGAAGTATCTCCATTCCTCTTCCTCCGTATTCTTGTCCTTGTCACTCTGTGGCTTTCTCACTCTCCTCCCTCTGCTCCTTCCCTGTCCCCTAAGGTTTCTCCTTCCCAGACTGTCCTTCCCCTTTTTTCTCTCTTCCTTTGGCCCTTTTCATTTTCTTTCCTAGCTACCACTCATCTCCTGTCTTTCTATCCCAGAGACTCCCAGCTGGCAGCTTTCCACATTCCTCATCCTTGCTCCTGCTAACTGCTGAGCTTTAACCTTTTGGAAACAATCTCTTCTCTCCCATATCCTTTAACCTGTTGCATCTGGGAGCTGGTGCTGACACAGCTGCAGTGGCAGAAGGGGTTGCTAGCAAACTGCCCACTCCCATGGCTACTACTGCAGCCTCACAGCTGTTACGAGGCTTCTCAGCTTCCAGAGTGAAGTTCTTTTCTTTTTTGGGGGTAGGATGGTGGTACTTCGAATTTTCCATCAATTGCTGTTCATTGGTTATTCCTGAACTGCTCTAATCCAAAAGGAAAGGAAATTAAATGCAACTGTGTTGATCCTGGATTTGCCACTTTTATCCTTCAGAAGAAATTTAAGAAGTCACGCGCATATGGCAATGAAGAACCATCACAGAAAAGAATAGCATGTTACACAGTAAATATTGACAGATATGCAGCAGATATCTGTCCCCCTCCTTGCTTTTGCTCTCTCTCCCTTCCTCTCTTCATTCTTCTGTCTCAACAGCCAGCCCTGTTTCTGCTTTCTTCCATCTGGCAGCTCTCAGAATAATCTCACCCACCTGTTAAATGAGAGAACGTCAAGTTAAATTTACAGCAGGGCCTGGAAACAGGATGCTACAGAAAAGTATTTTAATTAAAATCCTCTAATTGAATGCATACTTCCTTGTGAAAAGGGAGCTGCCAAGAAAGGCCTGATGTCACCACCTCTACCCCCATTTGCCACAACATGGAGGGCGATTGAAACCAGCTCTCAAAGTGGAAAGAGGAAAGGGCATTTCCAAGGAGTTTTCCAGGGTCATCCTTGCAATTCTGTTGTATAGTTCATGGGAGGTTTGCCCTTTTACTGGAATCAGAGGTGAAGGTGGCAAAACAGCTCTGCTACTTGTGGTCAGGCACTTTGCAGAGTAACAAGCTGCCATATGTGTGTAAGGATGGGGCAGTTTCTATCTGAAACCTAAACTTTGGATAGAAATCTGACAAATATAAAAAGCCGGCCTCTAACATGAAGCTCACTCCTGCACAAACTTTCCTGGAAACGTTGCACTCCACTCTGCTAGGCATTCAAGTGGCTTTTAAGACCTGGTTTACTGCAGTTGCTGGATTAGGTGCATGAAGGGAGAGCAGTTTGGTAGAGTAAGGAAAATGGAAAGACATATGGAAAGTCAAATGTCTGGAGTTCCCATTCAGAGAGTCTGGATGACTATATCTGGTGCTTGTGGACAGGACTGTGGACCCCCATCTGGAGGCACTGTTAGCCTGAGACCTGCTATAGAATATTAAGTGCAACCTTAATATGTTCAACTGCAATTGTCCAGTAACTGCACAGTGTGTGGAGAGAGGAATAACAGACTAGGTATGTTCAAACAAACAAGAATTGGAGCCAGGAGGAAGTATATGGGGAGAAGAGGGAATTAGCAAGTGCTATAGAACTGCGTCACTGCAATGTAACTCTAACTCTTCTAAACACTATGCAAATCCATCGACACTATATACTTCCTGTAGGCATGAAACCCCTGACTTTTCTTTCCTTGTTAGACAGTACTTAACTGTTATGAAAAGAGAGTTACTGAGAATAAAATGCACAGTACATGCCTCTATCTAAAGACATGGTAATACTACTAACAATTCACAACATTCTGCAATATTTTCAGATTTTTACATTAAATTGCCCACACCACACAGAGAGGGAGTTTGGCACCACTACATACCTGCACCTCCAGGCTGGTAAAGGTCATTTCCCAAGAGCCTCAGGTCACAGGGGAGAAAAGCTCCCATCGCTCTCAGGTGTTTGCAAGCCCTCCTTCCTTGACAACAGAGAATCCTTTCATAAAACACATTCATTTTATGTTTCAATATTTTTATGCTTCATAGGCCTTTTTAGAAATTGGAAAATCTTACATCCCCTCTTAAGAAATCTGGCAGGCATGTTTGGCTCATCCTGGGAAAGCAAAACCACTGGCAAAACCATGAGCCTTTTGCTAAAATTTTAAAAGGATAGTCCAAGTGCTAAAGGCATTTTGAACACCCTTTGGGAATGCTGGGGACTCAAACATAAAAACATTAATACATAAGGAAGGGTAAAATATTTTTTCCCACAGCAAATTGTGGGGTGAAAGAGTGATTTCCAGACCAATGGTACAGCTTCCCAAAACAATAGGTAGATCAGGTTTTTATGGTGGTGATGAATAGAGAAGTCAAGACTTTTATACTTTCAGCTTTTTGAGTCTCACCTACATACTTGTCAAATGGAGAATAAGCTTAGCAGCAGCTCTGGGAAACTTGTGTGCAGTAGCAGTTTGCACACTGGGAGCAGTGTTAGCCTGTTCTTCAGTAATTCACATCACCAAATGTGTTCTGGGAAATCCTCAAGCATTGATTTGGTGATGAAGAGCAGAGCTGGTGGACCAGAAGAGCAGGGCCAGTGCTGCAGATGTGGGAAGGCTGAGAGTAGGGACAGGGGTTGCTGAGAAGCCATTAGGATAGCTTGGAAAGGAACTGCTAACAGTAGAGATCTCCCTCAGAGCGAGCTCAAAATGCATATTTAGATACATGTAACATCTTATGTAACCCAAGAAAATAGAAATGTCCCATAGATGCTTACCATGATTTTTAAAGAAATGCCAGCTGAAGATGCTCCATTGTATGAAGAACAATTCAAGCACTGAACTAGTGGAAAAAAAAAATGAGAAATGCCTTTGAGAGAATGGAGAAATGAAGAAATGCTGCTGTCCAAGTGGAGATCAGTGACAGCTGGTGTTCTTCAGGGGTCTGTATTGGGCCCGCACTGTTTAACATCTTTGTTGGCAATGTGGACAGTGGGATTGAGCGCTCCTTGATCAGATTTGCTGACACCACCAAGCTGTGTGGTGTGGCCGAAGCACTAGAGGGAAGTGATGCCATCCAAAGGGATCTTGACAGGCTTGAGAGGTGGGCCTGTGCAAACCTCATGAAGTTCAGCGAGACCAAGTGCAAATTTCTGAATGTGGGTCGAGGCAATCCCAAGTACAAATACAGGTTAAGGGTGAGTGGATTGAGCACAGTTATGTGGAGAAGGGCTTGTGTGTGTTGGTGATGAAGAGACTGGATATGAGCCAGCAATGTGCAGTCACAGCCCAGAAAACCAACCATATACTAGGCCACATCAAAAGAAACGTGGCCAGCAGGTCAAGGGAGGAGATTCTCCCCCTCTACTCCATTCTCATGACACCACACCTAGAGTCCTGTATACAGTTGTGTGGCCTTAAGAAGAACATGGACCTGTTGGAGTGAGTCCAGAGGAGGGCCATGGAGAAGATCAGAGGGCTGGAGCACCTCTCCTATGAAGACGGGCTGAGAGAGTTGGGGTCATCCAGCCTGGAGAAGAGAAAGCTCCAGTACCTAAAAGTGGCCTACAGGAAAGCTGGGGAGGGACCTTTTACAAGGGCATGCAATGCTAGGACAAGGAGTAACAGCTCCAAGCTGCCCGAGAGTAGATTTAGGTTAGATATTATGAAGTTCTTCCCTGCGAAGGTGGTGAGGCACTAGAACAGATTACCCAGAGAGTCTGTGGATGTCCCATCCCTGGAAGGTTCAAGGTTGAATGGGGCTTTGAGCAACCTGGTCTAGTGGAATGTGTCTTTGCCCATGACAAGGGGATTGGAACTAGATGACTTTTAAGATCTCTTCCAACCATTTGATTATTCTATGAGAGACTGAAAGTTTCCATAACAACATTACTTGATAGCTGCATTAACAATAATACACTGTAAAAGCTATTAAATGAGTATGGAAATGGGGTTCAGATCATCAACTGATGAGACATTTCAGTAGTTTGCAAAATTTGCATTTTACTTCCTGCTGAAAAAACTCAGTAGTTTACAGATATATATATATATCTACAATGCTATGAATGTTCAGGCCTTTGCTTAATTTGGACCATACGACCCTCATCAGTCATTTTCAAGCAATTAGAAGGTAACAGTTCAAGAAAAAAAACAGCAAAACATAGCTAGTGCCATACTACAAGGCTTGCACCATATATACATAGTGTGTTGCAAATCTCCAGTCCTACCCAGTTGTTATCAGGCTGTTAAACTGATGCATAAAAGACAGTAAGAACTTGCAGCAAGGATCAACAGGTGGAGGGACCTCCAGAACAGTGATTGTAAGGAGGAGAGTCAAGACCATTATAAAGGAAGTTTCAAATACAGAACTTAGGAAAGAAAGAAAGAATCAGAGGTTCAAAGAAAGCAAGGCTGAAAGGAATGTCTCTGCAACAATTTAGTCTTTCCCTAATGCTCAATTTGGGGAAAAACTAAACGTGACCAGTCACAGAGACTGTATAAGACCAGGCTGCTGTTTTGATGAGGCAAACACTCACCTGGTTCAAGTAGTGCTCAGCTGAGAAACTGTCTGCAAGGAGAGATGGGTTAGGTCTCTTGTTACAGTTCATCTCTGTGCTGCCGTTGACCAAGAAAAGCGGGGGAGTGACAATTAAAGAGGTTCTAGTCGTTAGATGCTCACAGGAGGCAAACAGTGCCAGCATGCTGTGACGCTATCTGGCTGCCTTCTTGTGGCTTTTGGCTGCCACAGTAATTGCAGCCAGCATCTGAGAAAGTCACGGTGACTGAACTTGCCATTCATTTCTCAAAATTGTTACTCCAAGTTGGGTGAGAGACCAAGCTGTGTGGCCAGAGCCCTCTGTGGGTGTGAGAAGCTGGCCCTGTCTTTTGTCAGCCTACATCTGCTCTTTGGGGATACAGCTCCAATTTTTAATAGTGCCAGTCTGGTATGTCTCTCTGCTTCACTGACCATTTTTAAGGAAAATGTTAATCACATGTATTAGTTACAAAGAAAAGACTGTAAAGTCCAAACCACTCAGGCTAGTAGCATTGTTTTGGCACACTCTTGGCTTGAGGCACATCTGTCTTAAGGCACATCTGAATCATTACCATCAGCTAAATGACTTTAATATTTTTATTGAGGGAACATTGCATTTTGCAGATGTTAAGGCTTTTAATGGAAGAACCCATATAGTGTGAGTGTGTTCCTGGGGGTACCACATTATCACATATGAATTGCAAACAAGAGATATGAGTGGTCCAAAAGACCCTGTTGAGTCCCTGGAAGTCACTCATATTTTGAATAATCTGTGTGACACCACTGTAGGGTTTCTTTGAAGATGAAAGTCTCCAGGTTGTATACAGATGCGACTGAATCTGTGCTCATTGCTAGAAGATAAAAGTGCTTGAACACTTTGGATTGCATGAGATCTGGAGAGTGTACAAGTACTTTCCATTGCTTAACAGTTGTTTACTCTTCTCTCAGAAGTGGATGCAAGCTCCAGAGAAGTGTGCTGGACTCATTGTTCTCACTCTACAGCTGTGGCCACTCTTTCTTCTGTCTGTCCAGGATTTCATCCCAGAGGGACTAGTTTTGGAAACCTGATAATGTGAGGGGGAACCAGGTGTTGTTCAGAGGAAAAGCTTGACTCTTACCCTAACAAAAGACACAGAGCTGTAAAAAAAACCTCTGCCTACGCTGGCAATTCTGACACATATTGCAAGTTCCCAGATTATTTTGGTGACCAGATGTCTGGAGCTGAGCTCTGTTGCTGAGTCCTGGGAATACCTTTGATTTTTTTGTGCTTTGATAGGTGATGAAGAGCTGGGTGCTCCCAATCCCATCAGTGGCCTCAGCAACTCTTTTTCCAAATTGATTGTGTGCTCTGAACCCAGATTGGCTCTTTGACAATCAAGGCCTAGAGCAAGGAAGCAGCATGGGTGGGCTAAGCCTGCAACTGAGACAGACTGAATAATCCCAGCTCCCAAACTCACGCTGTTCTCAAACAGTTCATTCCACCTCTCTGCTTCTCTCCTAGCCGAGCCTTACACTGACACTTACACCAAAGAAAGGTAAAATGGCAATTCACAGTGTTTCAGAACTATTCTATAACTCCAAGAATCTACATTGCACCCTCCACCACCAGTGCTCCTGTTTGTTACCATTTGTCATTGTCAAATGCTGCTAAGCATGCCCAATCCTATGCAGTCAAGAGGGAAGGGATAGAAAAAAGAGTTCTCCTCACTTTTAGTAGAGGGTTATTCCATTAAGGCTTGGTATGCACTACAGAATGCATTTAAACTGGGATTTCTGGGAACGGATCCTCACTCTTCCTGGAAACCTACCATGGGCAGCCTGTCCCAAAACTCTGCTAAAACACATGTACCTTGAGCTACACACTCTTGTTTTGAGCCCATGGCTAGTCAAAGGAAGGGAAGATATCCCACTCCAGGCACCACTAATCCAAGAGTTGGTACCACCACTGAAACTCCTTCTCCAAATCTCTTTTGCATTAACATTGGTTTAAGCGTTGTGTAAATTTACACGTGGCTTTCATTAGTTTCACCTGCTTCTTCATTTTAGTGCCCAAAGGGACATTTTCTCAACTCTTGACTTGTTTATCTCTCTGCTTTTCCCCCTCTCCCACTGCATCTCTCTCAACTTCTCCAAAGCTATTCTTTTGCCTTTAATACAATTTTCCTTACTGCTGTGCTCCACTCTTCTCCTCTGCAGTCCTTTGCCATTCACTTCCTTGCTCCAGACCACCCTGCTCTCTCTTCTTGCTATGCCTCACATTTCTCTGTGCTCACTCAAGCTCACCCGTGCCACCTGCATCACTGTTGGCCTCTTCTTTCCTGCACCCTAGAGTGTCTTATGTGTCTTATGTGTCTCCAAGCTGTGACCTTAACTAAATACAACTCCTCATTGTGCTCTCAGTCACTGCCTCAGCTCCTCAGGCTCTCTCTAATTCTGTGCCTGGCTTTCTAAGAAGCTGTCTCTTCCCTCTGCCTTTCTAGGCTCATTCTTCTCTAGCTTTAAGTGGCCCAGCAGCTTCTTAGAGGCTTTTATTTTCAAGAGCATCCAGACAGTAAAAGACTATTGACATCTTGACTTTGGACTGTCTCAATCCAAAGTTAATGGGAGTGACTGCTCTGCTGGTCAAGACTCTGACAGAAAAAGTTGGAAGATGAATTTGTTTTAAATATTGATGATCAGCAGATCCCAAAGGGAAAATTATGAATGTCAGATAATTCGAGACTTATTAGACACAATCCTCTCTCTTGTTGTTTTCTTGGTCCCCCTGTGTTCTCCTGAAGGTTGTTCAATTTTTCCTCTGTCCTCCATGTCTTTGTCTTTTCTTTTTTCTTACCACTTTTTCTTCCTGGTGTTCAGGTTATAATGAGAGTTAAATTATTTAAATTGAAAACAAATGAAAAATAATGAATCTCAAAAAACACCCTCAAAATAATGCCCAATCACAAGTATAGAAAAAGCTGATTTCAAAGTGACTGTACAAATCACAGAGAAAGAATCAAAACCAAACTGCATGTGAAACTGCAAATGAGGTAGACGGGGGAGCAAAAGGAAAATGCATGACAAATCCACATAAAGTGTCCCAGACAGCTTTTGTCTGCACAGAAATGGTTTTATGGGATTCTCTAAAGAAAAAGGAACAAAAAAATTAAGGAGTTGGGTTCAAAAGATCAAGTTGCATTTTCATTGATCTTAGACTTGTAAGAGCTGCCCCATCAATCACAGTTGCTTAAAAAATCCTATTAATGGCCTCAAGTGCTGGGGCTGCCCATATGGTTCATCTTTGTAACATTTGGGCATCTCCCTGGGAGCAGTGTGAGATCTGTCAGTGTCAGAGTCAGACGCTCTGTGCTCATCTCTGCATTCCCACAAGTAGTGTAAGGAAAATAACTATCATTACAAGACTGAGAAGCTCCATCTTATCCAGGACAAAAGTAGCTGCAGAGGATGAGAAAAGAATAAAAACCAAATGATTTGGCTCTTAGAGACAGTGGTAGCAACTGCAGACCTAGGTAAAAGTACCAATACGTAGTGCATGAGGTGTATGGGGGCAGCTCCAAGCCAAGGTGCTAGATGGCATTGCACAGAAATAAGCACCTGTTTGCTCTCAAGAAGCTGAGAAGAACGTGGCTGGTGGAGGCTCCCAGACTAGAAAGTAAAATTAAGAATAGAAACCCCTAACATTATACTGACTGATGTGATTAACATCATGGTAAGCTGGAACGTCTTTTTCTTGCTGGTTCAATAAAGTTTCTCTCTTTGTAGCTTCAAGAAACCACTCTGGTTATTTTCTCTTGGACAGTTTTATTCTGCTTTGTACTTGCAGGAGCAAGAACACTTTTTCTGGTGACTGCCTCAGGATTCCGGCAAAATGCCATAGTCTGTGAGATGAGAAATGGTGACCTCATGGATAGGAGGAGGGAAAGGAGGGGGCGAGACTGAATTTTTGGTTTTCTACATTTAAATCCCATCAGGTTTTGTGTTTTCATTTCAAATTCTTTCCAAAATACTGGATCTATTTTCCTCCAAGATACTGTGACCAAAATGACTTTACGCTTTGCTTCCACTGATTATTTTTCTAAATAGAAAGAAATTACTTGTCTTCTAAAGGATTTTTAAGCTCATCCAACAAAAAGGGGCCAGAAATGCATTTTTAAAAAATGAAGATGTGAGTGTTGTAGAAACAGGCAAAAGAGTTAAAGTTTGTTACACATGGCCAAATTAAATAAGACCTGGAGGAGGGACACACAGTTCTCCCGCCAGCACCCCCTAAACTCTGGGGTGCAGGCTCATGAAATGCCTAGGAAGCAAAGCTGGCCCCCATTGTGTCTTGTTTAATTTGGCTGCTTGAAGTACTCATATTTTTCGTAATTTGGCTCTTCCTGCAGCTCTCACACCTTCCTTTAACATAAATGTCCTTTACATTTTCAACATGCCTTTTCCCCAGCCCTCCATACCATATTGTTTGGACAACTGTCTCTGTTTTTTTCACTGTGCACCTACACAAGGCTGTGCACCTACACAAGGCTGCACACAGAGGGAGAGTAAAACCAAACTGAAGAGCACTGTCAACACAAGTACTGTGTTTCCAGAGGTGCACTTTTCAGTTCTGCATGCTGGTAAGAAGCCGGCAATTGTGCCCTGGAGACTTCTGCTGGCCAGCAGCAGGACTGCTCTGGAACAGCACGCAATGGTCAAGTTTTCCTGCCTGTGTAGCCCACAGGTTTTGCAGTCTCAGCTGGAAACTCTTTCACCACCGCCTTGCCATGGGTCGGTGATAAAATACTGAGCTTGGTCCCACTAAGCCTACATGTCTGGGTGATGTTGCAATAGTAATGTGGGAAATACGGCTCAGACTACCTATGCTTGGTGGGGTCAGTCATCACACAGCACGCTCTTCCTCCCATCTGATTTGAGTTTTGAAAGTATAAATTGAGCAACGTTACCTTTAATACAGTACCAAATTGGGAAAAACAGAGACTTTGTCATTGCTTCTGCTAGTGATTACAGTTTTGAAATAAACGAAGCAAAGACTGGTGTGGGGTGTGCATGGCCAAGGGCAAGCATTTTGTTCAGTTTACTGTCTGTAAAATGGGGCTACACTGTCTTGACCACCGAGGAGGCTACAGGGATTACATAGTTATTGTCTTAACTGCCTTGGCCACGGATAGTAGAGGATAAATTTTCAAGTACTTTCACAAAGAGGAGGTTGTAGGTATTTTTCTGGCTGTATAAAGCAGCAAAAAGGTTTCTTAAAGATTAATCAATATAAAATAGAATTTAATGGAAAATCTGTTTTTTTGGGTTTTTTTGCTATATGAAAGTTCTTATTTAGACACAAATACCCAACAAGGTTGCTGAAAAGCAGTCAACTCATTCTCACACTGAGGGAAATTAGTCTTCATTAGCAGCATTAGCAATGTCTTCACCCAAAAGTATGGACCTGTCTGAAAGGGCAATGCCCAAAGTGGGTGAGAAAAATGCAGGAACAGAAAAAACACTGGCTGTTGAGACCAAACCACAAGGTTGTGGAAGCACATCCATCCATGTCACCCCAGCCTGTTTCAGGGGTTGTCAGGTCATGGGACACTGTATCTGAGGATAGCATGGAGGTCAGAACCATATTTTTTCCTCTATACAGCACTGAAAACAGTCCTAAAAGAAAGGCTCTTGCTGCAACACCTCTTTGGGGACTGACTATCAGCAACCAATAACATTTTTCTTTCCATCATTACTGTGGGGGAAAAAAAAAAAAAAACAGAAGGAAATCTGAAGAAGTACAGTGAGAAACCAGTGAAACCAGGAAATGGATATGGATGGATGGCTGGACACTTTGGGATTGTTATAGGCAGCTCTGGTTCAGTGAGATTTGCAAAGTTGCTGCTTTGCTGACCTGGGATGCATATTGGAAGATGATAGTTACTGATCATAAATAATCTCATTATATTGCAGCTGTTAGCATTCTGATAAATGTGCATAAGAGTAGCAGAGAACTGGATTAAAAAAAAATATCAAACCCAGTCGCATGATTGTGACAACAGCTGAAGGGGAAAAAGAACATAAATATTATGGATGGATGAACCTAGAGAATTTCTTAGGTTTGGATTCTAGTTCAATTGAAATTGTGAACTGCCTGCTTGCCCTGTAGGGACAACTCATGGATACTATGTGTTGCTCCTTCTGTTGCAGAACTGTTGGATGTAGAAATGGAAAATAGCATTCTCAGGGTTGTTCCTGCAGAACTTTCCTGGGCTTTAGAGCTATGACTCTGTTCCACAGCTAAATTTAGATTGTCAAGCTACTTTACTTGGTATTCACCTTGAATGTATCTTCATTTCAATATGTTGTATATGATGGAAAAACAAATCATTGCTGAAATTAGGTGTCAAACTGTCCTGAACATAGGTAACATGCATATGACTATGGCTGCATTTCATAGCTATTGTTCATATATTGTTCATATATATTGTCCATATTAATGTCAATTCAATGAACACTGAATAGTCTGCTAGCTTAGACCTGAAAGAGATGGACATCGGCAGATCCCTTCACATCAGGTATCACAACCTGTTCATGTACTCACAAGGTGAATATGACATGGAAATTAGAAAAGAGAAGGCAAAGAACTAAGGTAATATGACAGCTAAGCCTTGCTCCCCCCTCTCTGCTTCTCTTACTTTTTACTAATTATAAGCCTTAGTTGACAGCTTGAATTATGGTCACATTAGACAGATATTTCCAGCCTTACATTTCTCCTATGCCAATAGAGCACCCCCTCACCATGTCCTATGTGGAAGAAAACACAGACCCCAGAGTTATTTGTTCCCCAGTTTGGAGTCATGCATGGACGGATCTGAAACAGGAGCCAAGGTCTTTATTTTTCAACAGAAACCAAGTATGATAAATCAAGAATCGCTATTAAGCAGATTTTTCACTCTAGAAGTTCTTTCCATCATATGGTTTCTTTCCCAGATCACGGTAGTGGTGGAAAATGCTTCTCAAGTCCCCTGTTACAGGAAAAGAATAACTAAGGTAACTCCCTACACTTTATGGTGTGTATGTCACCCTAAATGAAGAAAGAACAATCAGCAATAGCATAAAATAATTTATGCACTTTTTAATTGTTAATGCTTAGTGATTAGCTGCCTGATACATTTAGTAGCTATAAACAGTGTAAACAACAAATTTAATACAGCACATTTTATGTTTATGGAGTAAATATGTTTCCTTTCAAAGACAGATTTTGTTTGTTTGTTTGTTTATATGATTTTTATCCTTGTGGTCAGAAGCTAGAACATCACAACCTTTTTTGGACAAGTTCAAACTCTCCATTCAAGAAGGAAAGCAGTTTGTTACTCATTATCAAAAAATATTGAGCTATTGACAAAACATCTTTATGGATTCTGTGCTGTCCCTTTTGCTACGTGTTCATGGTCAGTTATTTCTTATTTTGTATGTGTGCACTTTAATTTTTATGTAGGTTTCTTTTGGGCTAGCTTAATCTCCTTATATTTAATTTTATATTCTTTTTTGCTTCTTTTTCTCCCAGTTCACAATTTTCTGGGCAGAATAACTTGCATGCAAGGAGTGACTGCTATCAAACATTTGTTTCGTCTTCTGGCTTTCTTTTCACTGATGATAGTGCATTGGGTTTTGGACAGGTCTTTTATATGTTTCAGGAATCATGGGTATTGAGCTTTCACCTTGGAATCTTGTTAAATTACCCATTGTAAATCTTGGATGACATTACTGCACATTGTCCCCTCCTTCTTCATTTTGCGTAGCTTACTAGTACAACTTGACTTCTTGGGGTTACAGTAAGAGAAACAGCACACACAGTGTGCAGTATTCTTGCTACCATTCTCATTGATAGATTGTAGGCTTTTTGCTGTTGAGTTTTCTGTGCTGTGAGTTTGGTGAAAGCAGCGCCTTCGTCAGTGTTTAGCAGTTTCACTGCTGTTGAGCATATCCCTAGCTATCAGTACAGGCCATTCATCCTTGCTCTCATGTTCCTCTAGTGCTTTTACATACACATCTGCGTTTATACTTCTAAGTAATCTCATGATTTCTACATACAGACTTTTGCATAGCAACATAATATAAACCATGGAGCACAGTGCTGGCCCTGGCTTGGATGGTTGGCAGGTTGCTAGGTTAATTGCACTGCAATTCATTCCAGCTTTACTGGGAGAATCAGATGCAGGTAATTACATCACGTCTCTGATCAGTAGACCGCATTATCTATTCAACATAACAAACTGACTGCACTTTTCCTTCGTGCCTGATCCTGGGACAGTTACGCCAGCTTAAAATGCAGCTGTATTAATGTGCAATTGTCTGACTGCACATTAAGGGAAATGGTATAAACCAGCTAAGGTAAGAGAGAAACTCGAGGCCCTGCCACCCCTTTCACCACCCCTTGGGCACCCCTGATTCTTGCAAAGAAAGCAAAAGGAAGGCAGTGAGCTCTGCAGCATGACCCTGGGCTGTCATCTCAGTAGTCAGGAGGGAAAAGCCCTTCCCAGGCTCAGAGACCTCCACTGAGAATAACTCCAGGCAGCTTGTCTTTTTGGCTGAACCAGCACCACATGCCCTGACATCCTAAGAGAAGAACTGATGCTCTCTTGTTACAGTCCCTCGTGGACCAACTGTGCGACTGCAGTACTGCTGTGTTCACTCAGCTGGAAAATAGTGTCCTGAGGTGTGTATAGTGCTGGATGTTCAAGGGAAGAGCTCCTAGAAGAGCCTAGGACTGCTTGTGAAATCATCCCAGGGGAGTCTGCAGAAGTCACCCTATCTCAGCAGAGAAGGACATTATCCAGCTGAATGTCCGAGCTTCCAAAATGCTCAACAAATTTAGAACATTACTGGAATAAGAACAGCATCTGTAGGAACTTCAGCCAGTGTAAAATTATACAGGCTCCTAATCCTTCTCCTCTACAGCACGCAATGAGTTCCACATTGAGTCAGAAAAATATACAAGCTCAGTGCTCCAGAGATAGACTATTGCACAACTAACCTTACTGTGGAGGTTTATTGCTCCTCCCTGAAACAGCTGATGTTGACCACTATCCAGCACAGAAGCAATGCTCATCACTGGGCCATTGCAACACAACCATGTGCAACCATGTGAACTGCTCTTTTCCAGTCTAGTCTTCTTCTCAGGCAGGCTAGAATTATTGGAGATCTTTATTGTAGAAGGGAGTTATTAAAGAGCTATGTTCTGTATACTGCTCCTGCCACTTGTGGTTGTGTTAGTCTTCTGGGTTATTGACATGGAAAAGCAACCCTTGAAAAGAGTTCCAGGGATTTTAGCTGTATTCCATACAGTTTCCTGGATAGCAATTACAGACAAATTAGAAGGAGCAGTCAGTAAACAGTGAGCTGCTTTTCCAGCAGATGTTTTGTGGGTCAACAGCAGGCTACACAAACCTCTCCCAGCTGAGCAACACAGAAACTCTCGGAAATGGTCCCTCTCAAAATACTTCGTTACAGGCCTCGTCAAAACACCTGGTCCTGCAAGCTGCTTCTCCAAAGAAGAAAAGGTGCTGAAGGAGTCAGATGTTCCTTGGGTGAGAAATAGCAACCTCTCTCATAGCCACACCAACACTCTCCTCACAAAGTTCTGTCACTGCTTTTGTAGCTGCATTTCTAGTGTGCCTGAGCCATGTAATTCGTATGCTCAGGTGTTCCTCTGCCCAGGCAATTGGGTGAACTTTCATGTTGTTGTTTCATTTAGAAGGATGCCCAACAAGCAAAATCCAGAAAAACTCAGCTACTAATGCTAGTGTAACAAGGAGAGTGTACTCTGGGTCAATGCACTTATGCTGGAGAAAAAAGATTTGAATACTTTTTTTTTTTTTTCTTGATGGTGAATGACTATCTGAACACTCTTTTTTCTCTAATTGGTGAATGACTATCTGTCAGCCCTCACCCATGGCAGTAAAGCTCCACCCAGCGTGTAATAAATCAATCACACTAGTAGATCATCTGCTGTAATTTTTGCTGTGGTATATTTAACATGATGTCATGGGCTGTGTACCTCTATTTGTATTTATGTCTGTGCTGTAAGCATTTTGCTTTAGCACACAGTATTTACATTCCCTCCAAGAACACTATGTCGTACTGGAGTGCAATGTGCATTTATAGCTGAGCTGCACTGACTCTAGTCACACTAATATTTATGTCCAGTGCCTGTCACTGTGTTAAGGAATGAAACTGGATAAACTTTGCAAAGCTGCCAAACCTGTTCTGATTATTTTTGCCCCATCCTCTTCTTTCACGTAACAAGTTGCCAGGTTTGCGTTTGGAATGGCCTGTGCTGTAAGGTGAGGAATCTCTTGCCATCAAGATTGCCACTACTCTTCCTGGTATTTGGATCAATCATCTTCAAAGTAAATGATGTTTCGCTTTTTAAATTTGCAGCATCTAACTGAGAGAGAGTCTTATTCTGGACTGGAGAAGCCTGCATGGACTAAGAGCAAATGGATCACCAGTCCAGGAGTGGTGGAGTAAAGATCCCTTGGTTTCTGCAGCTCTTAATGGATCTTCTTATGCCTAATAACATGCATATGCCATATAAAACTTCACTGGAGGAAGTGGGGGGATGAGCATGCAGGGTGCGTGTTACTTGTACAGCCTCTTTGAATGAGGAGATGTTATGCAGTGGCCCTCCCTGCACTGGGAAAACGAATAAGGCCTGTGACCTCCTCTCCTGTCTCTTCTAAAGAAATGTGTCTTTTCTAAAGTGAGAACTTGCACCTTTGCAAATGCAACCAGAGCTGCTTAAAGTTGGCCAATGAGTTCAGATGTTCCTGGTGAAGTGGAAGGGGAAAGGAACCACACAACTGCCATCTCTGTCTCACATACACACATGCTTCATAAATAAGCAATCAAAGATCTCCTGGATGAGAGCACAGCCATAACCAAAGAGCTCTCGCGCCCCGTTGTTAGAGAGCTGTGACCCAAGCAAAGGGAGTCTTCCAGGGCTGTACTGCAACCCAGGCTGCCCAGCAGGTGATCTGCACCCAGGTGGATCTCCCAGACTGTCCCCAGTGCACCTCTAACATTGACCATTGCCATCACCTCTTCTGTGGAAAGCCTCAGTAAATAGTGGCAAATAACTCAGAGCCTTGTGTCCTTGTGAGGGTGTCAGTGGGAGAAAGTCTCCACTGTACACAAGATACTTCTGTCATACCTTGTTCCACCTCAAGTTCAATGTTCATCTAGAGTTTCTGTGGGAGTGTCAGGGCTCTAAGCATGTTATCAGCCCAGGGAAGTGTTATTCTGGGAGGATTTAACATGTGCACCTAACTGAACATCAGGTAAATCCTTTTAACACGGTTAACAGGTCTGTTATTTTTGATACTGCCCTCCAAACACTGCTCTGCTTTTGGTTTGCACAGTGACAACCAAGGAAAAGGTGTACTACCTCTTTTCCATTTCACTGTTAGCTTCTTTTTAATCCTCAGAGACCATCAGTGTAACTTTCACACTGAATTGTATTTGTGTACTTACAACTTTACATCTTGGAACAGCAAAGCATCTCTGAGTGTTAGCATTCTGATTCCGAATCAACAAAACACTTCAACATATGCTAAGATAAGGGAATAACTGTGGAGCTAACTAAGGTCTCTCATTTTACATATGTGCCACGTAAGAGCTAAATGAATATATCTATAAATATGGTCAATAAATGCTCACCCTAAGGTCAATAATTTTCTTACTGAAGGCAATTGGATTGAGCAACATTATCTCATTGTGCTGAAGAGCTTGTTTGGATCAGGGACAACATGCTCAATACCTTGAAGAATCACATTCCTAAAGAGTCTGGGTGCCAATTTCAAAGCTCTTCCCCACCCATTCCTGCTAAAATGCATGGACAGAAACTGGGATTCCAGTTCTTCACATTAATATTGAAGGTTATGCCCTACATCTGTCTTGTGCTTTCTTCAAGATTAGAAACATACCTTCTCATACTGAGAATGATTTGGATTTCCTTGAATCACATTCTCTTCTTAGCTGAAACACAGACTCACTCACAAAGAATTAAATAAGTAAGAAAGAACACTCTCATGCAAATAGCCAGCAGAAGAAAATATTGTTTCATAGAACCATAGAAGGGTTGAGGTTGGAAGGGACCTTTAGAGATCCTCTAGTCCAACCCCTCTGTTTCACATAACTTATTATTAACCTGTGGAGATTGTTACCACAGGATGGAGTCAAACCCAAAAGCACTGAAGAACCACAAAGCACAGATTGAAGAGTATTTCTGAAAGATTCTAAAAGGACTTTTGAAAGGCTATAAAACTCCCTGTTTCAAGATTAAACTTAATAATTATTTATTAGGGGTAAATGGAAGACAGCAGAACTGGGCACAGAAGGCACAGAACTGGGAATGGTATTGGTGTATTTATCTTTCCCTGTAAAAATAAAAATTCAGAAATGCTTGCAGAAGTTATCTTTCAAGGTGTTTCTACCTTCCTGCTGCTTTTTCAATTTGCAAATTCTGCGGCCATAGCTTGCAGCCAAGTTTGGAGGGGCTTCAGCTTCCCCACTGCTTTCAGTGCTACTATCTCAAACTCATATGAGAAATGTAGTGCAAATGAAGAACCGACACATAGCACAAAATTACATTTTAAAATGAGAAACAAATTCTACTTCTATTTGTAAGTATTATTTTCTGTGCTGACTGTGAAAGATCATAGAATGGTAGGGGTTGGAAGGGACCTTTAGAAATCATCTAGTCCAACTCCCCTGCAGAAGCAGGTTCAAGAGATCCTTACTAGAATTCAACAATGAAAACAACAACCCTGGCTGGCTGTAAGATGCACTCTCTGTAAAGGCAGGCACCTTATAGATCCCAAGCACTCATTTTTTAAAAATTTCCTGAGGAGATACAGTTTTTATTTTTATTGTAGTGTTGCCTGGATTTAGCACCATGTCTTAATTTCCTCTGTTGTGCAAACACATGTGACACTATTTTGAAATTGTCTGCCTCCAGAAGACCATTGAATAAGCCCCACAGACAGAGAAAAACACAGAGGGAACAATTGCAAAGATTTATTTACTGAGTTCTGTGCTTGGCACTTAGAAACAGAGTTCCGTGCATAGGGCAAATAATTATACACCTTTTTCTTCATACATATTTTACATACCATTTTTATTGCCCTCTTTTATATTCATAATATTGAATTCCCCACTAGGCATATAAATACATTTATCTACAACACCTCACAACAAATCTCAATAATATCTGTATTCTGATATTTGGTATTTGCATTTTCACACAACTTAAATGCATAGCTTGCACCAAGCTACATTTGTTTTCTTATTTTTAAAGGATTTGAAGGGAAAAAAAATAAGAGAAGACTAAAAACAGAAAAGAAAGATGTCAAAAGGCAATGATCTATTTGGTTAAACAGAGATCACGTGGCAGGCGAGAGGTTGATGAATACTCAACCTCACTGTTACTTGAAATGCTAATGGTTTTCTATGGCAACTCTTGCATGCAAGGTGAGGGAGGCCAGCCGCGCTTCTGTAGAGCAGAGCTCTCTTTTCTCATTGGTGTTCCCCGTGAGCTCAGTCTGGACAGTTTTCTCCCACTGGGTTGAGTGCTGAGGGAAACGTATTCCCCACAAAGGCTGTCATCCATTTGGTTTGGGTACATCACTTTGGGTGACATCAGCAGGAGCTGAGCCCTGCTCTCTCCCATGCATCTTCGCGAAGATCAGTCCCTGCTTATGTCTGAAGGTTTACTTGTGGATTAAAGCTTTTCTCTCTTCTCCGTTTCTTCTCTCTCTCCTGTCTGCAGACTGGGTGCTGGTAAGCTTGACCCTCACAAACTACCAGTCAGGCAGAGCTGTGTTGATAATGCAGAAACCTCTTTGAGAGAAGCTCCAGCCCAGCAACATCATTCCTGTGCTACTGTGGGAGAAGGACACACAGGCCACCGTTGGCTTCAGAAATAGGCTGAATCACTCCTCTCTGGTCTGGAAAGATGGAGGTCTTTAAAGCTACAGGCAGTTCTGCTTCAGACGACAAAGCCTTGGGAGGCTGCCTTTCTTTGACACCCAGAGGAGATAGCACAGGGGCACAGCTCCCTCCACATCGAGAGCTCACAGTAGCTGAGAGTTAATGCATAAATGGTACGTTCAGCTGCTTCTCTCCAGCTTCTCATTAAAGTCACGCCCTTCTCTCTGCAATGTCCAGAAAGGGCAGACCTTCTATGCCAGGTCTGGAGGTCGTGGGCTACAATAAGCTGTGGTGACTGTCAGTTGAGACTTTCCACAAGGTTCTGTAGCACATACCTAGATGGCTTGTGTTCTTATTTATCATTACAATACTAGTTCCACTATAAGTTTGAAGGCAAAAAAGGTACTGGGATGGGTTTACCCCCCAAAATTATGAAGGTCCAAGTGCCTTCGATGCCAAGGAGAGGCACGACTTGTTAGACCATGTGCACAGACATCTGTGAGGAGGAGCCCTGAACCGCACCGTACTGTCTGTTGTCACAGGCATTGGCTGACTGCTGATTGCCAGAGGGAGGGCTGATCATGTGCATCCCGTGATCCATCCCTGTGGAAAGGTATTGCCTCTCTCCAAAGGCCCCACCAGATGGGGAAGAGCAGAGTAAAGTGCTTTGGGAGGTGGTGAGTTTCTCCGGGCTTGCTGCCAGCCTTGGGGAAGCAGGGAAATTGTATCCATAGAGGTTGTAGGGATTGTGCAGGGAGAAGGCATTGTAGGAGCTCTGCTGCATGTGGCTGCCACCAAACATGTGTGAAGAGGAGGAAGTGGAGGCAGGGTTGCCTGCTTGCATGACATACTGAAACTGGGAGCTCGGGAAGGATCCCAGCTGACTGCTGTATGCCTCCATCTTGCTGTTGCTGGGCAGGGAGGAAGGAGTCGGCATTCCTGAGATCAAGGATGGAGTCCTCTGAGGCATGAAGGTTTCGGAGGGCTGCGAGGCAGAAGCGGTGCCACTCTGCAGCCGATTGTAGCCGCCGTCACTCAGCCCTGGGTAGCTCTGCAAGGCAGCCATGTTGCTTCTGGCACAGGGGGGATAATCAGACAGGTTGAGGTTGCAAAGCTGACTCTCCCGGCAGCCAACATTGAAGGTGTTGGGGGCCAGATGAAAGGCTGGAGGGGAGCAGGATGGAGAGAGAAGGTGAGAGGAAGCAGAGGGCGATGGAGTCCCCGTGCTTGAGGTGGTCGGAGAGGTACCTGTGCTGCCTCCTGCAAAACAAAACACATGGGAGTATGTTCAGAGCCCAGGATCACATCTGCAAAACGAGATGGTTTTGTTAAAAAAACAGCTTACTTTAATAAAGAAACAAGGGTGGTAAAATGGCCGCTGGAAAAACTCAGCGTTTCTTGGCAAGAGCCCTCACTTTATTAATAGCATCCCTTGGTCTCTTCTGCTGCTTTTTTTGTTGTGACTTTGTTTTTCAACAGAGGTTTTCTTCCCTTTTGAAATAAGACAGAGAAGCAAGAGTAATCCAAGGCAGTGGGGAAAGTTGCAAGAAAGCACTGTTCTATCACGAAAGAGTTCTGCCATTTCTAGGTGTGTTGATCTAGTCCTCTCTCCTGGTCTGCAGGAAGACCACCAATTCTGTGAGCTGTATGGCTCTGCTGCAAACATGCTTTATCATCTGCAAGGGGAAGTGGCTGAAAGCATGTCAGACCTCTGCACCATTCAACATATTTTTTCATATGGCTTAGAGTACAGCAGTATTGATTTAAGCCAGAAGTAACACTAAAATGGACACAGCTTCAAGCTATAGCCTGTTCCACAGAGTGGAGAAGGGTGATATATCAGGATTTTCAATCATGTGCTTTAACTTTAACAGGGTTTCCACATGAACTGTCACAGATGTCAACAAAATATTGGTATATATGCATGCCTGTAGTATCAACGTATTGTAAAATACTTATGCCATGAACAATGGAATTGACTATTTTACACAGCACAGATGCTCACATGTTCTGACCT
This sequence comes from Urocolius indicus, assembly GCA_013401255.1. Lineage (NCBI taxonomy): Eukaryota > Metazoa > Chordata > Aves > Coliiformes > Coliidae > Urocolius > Urocolius indicus. The sequence goes on from WBNH01009000.1 coordinate 56,455, forward strand.
GGGAAAACAATACTATGCAATGCTACCAAGAACAGTAACATACTGGAAGTGATACGAAGAAGCTGATGGCACAATTCTTAGCTTGAGAAGAGATTATTTACAGGTAAGATTCTGAGTTAGAGGAAGCTTCCTTGGTCAAGCAGGAGAATCAGTTTGGTGTTTAAAGGAATGCAGTTTGCTGGTGTGAAACTTTTTTCTGTTTCAGTTATTGGTTTTGCTCAAGATCCTATTTCTGCATTAGGGCAAATAACACTGAAGACTCTTGTACAAAGAGCAAAGAAGTGTTGGTGGAGTGATTTGACCAGAGGATAAGTAGAATCAAAAGAACTAGGAAGACAAATGCTGAGGCAGCTTTGGTGAGAAGGGACTGGGAAAGAGGACTTTAGAGTGGGCAGCTGAAATTTAACCAAGGCAGAAATTGCAGACTGAGGATCAAAAGTCATGGACAGCTTTCTTCTGTGTCATCTTCTGGAAAAAAAAAACGAAACAAAATAGCAGGATTTTGAAACCAGTCTAGGTCTGCTGCAAAATGGAGGAGGAACTGAATACAGTGCTGCTTGATGAAAAGAGAAAAAGTGATGATAATGGTTCAGAGATGCACTAAAAAGACAGGTTCTCTGTCACTATATGAATGTAAGAACATAAGTGAGGTTATATCTGACTCTAACATATCTAGAAGGAAACAGAACAGGGCATTAGAGAGAAAAAGTAGCTTTGAGACATTAATAATATTTGTGATTTTTAAAAATCTTTTCTTTTTAAACAAGAGACAGAAAAAAAGGAAGAAAAAGAAAAGCCTTGGGTAAACACAAAGTGTAATGGCTGCTGTTGACCCAGGTAGCAGCAAGAAAATGTGTGTTTCTGCATTGCTAAATCAAAGCAGCCATTCCCATTACTAGCCATGGGAAGGAATGTTTATTGCTAAGCCACTGACTCCTTCTGTCGTTCATTCAGGAGAATAAAAGAGAAGCATTGTGTCAAATCTCCATTAAATTTAAAGCAAAAAATTTGAAGTTTCAAATGGCATCATGGACTCTCTATATGTCCTTCTTGACAACACTGAAATGCTCAGACTTGCCAGTGCATTTTAGGTCCAAGGTCCAAGAGTTTTTCATGTGGTACTTCTGAGGTACTGCTTACTTCCCTGGTTTTTTTTAAGTCTCTGACAGACAATCACTGACTCATTTTGTTTGGGTAAGTTAAGATGGTGCCTCCTCCACTCTTTCTCCCTGCCTCTCTGTTACACATTGTCAGTACTACAGCACGGTCAGCAGAAGGGATCATCTGCTTCTACACACTAACACTCATTGCAAAGCCTATTTTAGCTGATAAAGGTGAGATTGAACCGAGGTACATAGATACATATTTTCCTGTTAGCCTTGCACTAAAGAGGGTAACTCCCAAAAGAGAGGGCAGGCAGACAGCTGAGTTCATATATCATGACTTAGCTATCAAAGTCCAAAATAAAAAGGTCACACAATCACAAAATCACAAGTGCAGCACAAAATTAAATGTATTTAAGGCACAGTAATCCTGAACTTGATTCTTTACACCATATATTTCTTGAACAAACTTCAGATGGTGACTTGGTTGCTGACAGTTTCTGGAGAATGAGTAAAAATATATATGTATATATGTATGACCATTTAATGACCTGCTTGAAATAAAATATGTAGAATAAACTATTAACTGCAATGTCTTAATTTCAGTCTTCCTTTACCACATAGTTAACCTTTAAAAACCATGCAGGAGAGGAGCGCAAACACCTATTATCTCAAGCATGAGGCTTTAAACATCTGCTAAGAAGATATGATTGAGTGGTACCCATCAAGAATAAGTAAAGATCTCTGATCAGTAGTTGCAAGGGTTTCTTAATGGTTCCAAAACTGAAAATCACACATTTCAGATTACCCCCAAAGAGAGACTAAAGTGATTCTGCTCTGAATGATCTTTTTTTGCAGGCCAATAGAAAAACCCTAAATCACAACACAGCAGTTAGGAAACTAAGTAAAAAAAAAAAAGAAAAAAAAAAGGGCTTTTTTTCTTTTTCTCCATAACTGTCAAATGATGAGGATGTGATAGAGCTGTCAATGGAAGCAAATGCCAGACCTGATGACTCTCTTTTGAGAAGGCTTTGGTGTCAATGCCAACCACAGCACAGGACACACCGTGCCTCTGCTGCAACAGAGCATAACCCAGAAACCTGATGTTCCTGATCATTTGCAGAATAATCTTTACACCTTAAAGTAGAATAGGAAACAATCCAAAGCAAGGCCCATCTCAGCTCACTCTCTCCATGAGGCAAACAGCTCCTCTCTGCTCCGAGTGCTATTTCTTATCCATCTTTACTGGCAGTGCTAAGTATGGGCCAAATGCAACCTGGACTTTTGTGAAGTTATAACTTGGACTGTAGCTGTTACAGAGTCAGCCAAATGCCCCTAGAGATGGAAGCAAGCCCAGCAAGTATATCCACACCATACTACAGCCTCGGATACACAGATGTGTATGTCGTTTTAATGGAAGGCATGGATACAAACCAATCTAGTTAAACTGATACACAAGGCTCTGCTTAGGTCTGGTTTAAGTCAACTGAAACCACATTTAAGCAAGAACAAAATGCATACCTCAATAATTTTCCTCTGTTTCTTTTCTCTGTCCACTGTTTCCCCTGGATATAGTTGCCAACGTCAACAGCATTTACCAGTAATGTCATAGTGTCTCACTTCCACACTTACCATGATTCCAAAGTGTCCAGTCTCCAAAAGAACATTTCTGGCCTTGCATACATCAGTACTATGTATATGCTGTTAGAAAGTCACTTTTGTATAAAATAAAAAGCTCAGAACTTCAAAACACGCTCCTTTGTATCTAAACCCTGTCCTGCATGGCAGATGAAAATATCTGTCCCCACAGTGTCCTGACATTATGCCCAGTGCTTAGCCAAGCACTGTTGCCATCCTGAAAGGAGCCTGTTCTCTCAGCACACAAGGGATAACTAAGTTGATCTTACCAAAGAGAGAGGAGCATTTCCAGAGAGGGATAGTGAAGAATGATCTAGTGCAAGAAAGGTCAAAACTTGCCAACTGGATCAAGGAGTAAGAAATCATTGGTAAGGAGGGAAGGTGGGAAAAAGAAGAATGAAATCATGGTGGAAGACAGGAAAATTCTGTGAAGAAGGTGGAACCTAAAGGCAACCCTTCTACCTCACTCCAGTGTTCCCTCTTGTGACACTATATAGAAATGCTGTCTGTGCACCAATGTGAAATACATGCCCACAAGGATTAGGGAAGAAACTACATCTTCTCACCATGTGTACAAATAAGAACTGTCAATAAAATTTCATCTCAAGTAGCTTATGACCAGTCTTTCCTTCCTGTCACCTGTGTCCTGAGCCTTGGTAACAGTGCTGTCTTTATATTCCAAATAGACCCTTGCTTTTTCCTTTGCCTAGACTGAGCTCGTGTTAAGAACAATTTCAGAGTTAACTGCAAGTCCAAACATACCCAGTCCATGGGTATTGATGTGCCTTAAAATGACAAGATGGAGTATTCTAGAGGCATTCAGCATGCTAATGTGTCTGAAAGGCAACGGGGACCTCTTCCACACAGGACAGGTCACGTAGAGAACTTCTAACACTCCAGTGTAGATGGAAAACACATCTGCCAGCAGCCAGTGTTAGCCAAGAGAGCTTTCTGGCAACAGGGAGATAGAGGGGAGTACATCAGTGCCAAGGGAGTCTGAAGCAATTGTTCATGGAAACTTTTCTGGGATCTCTCTAACAAATGACACCACGCTAGTTAGTTGACCCACAATTTATACCAACCTCCTTTATCTGAAAGATTCACATAAATCAAACTGTGTACTCTACTGCAGTGTGTTTTCCTTGCTAATGTTTCCAGGCATCAGTTGCTACCATCACCTGCAGTGCCTCTGTACAAACCTCTCAGTCCTTGAAGCCCCTCTTCTTAGTGCAGAGCAGGAGAGCAAGCACAAGTTGAAGCTGTAGTCAACACAAGGTCTCTGAACATGAGTGCTATTCCCTGTGCAAAGGCACATTCTCATCAGAGAGGCAAGACGTTTAGAGTAGTTTGGGCACCTTGATCACTGTCATTATCTGGCCACATCAGCAGCCTGCAGGTCTGAGCACAGTTGGGCTCAGACAGGGATAACCTGACATTCCCTGTCTTGTTAAGAACAAATGTGGCTGAGAGTCCATAGAGCTTATGCCTTGACTTTCTAACAAGGATGGCAACACCAAGTATTTTATATTTCAGTGTGTCAATCAGCACAAAGTTATTATCTTTTGGGTGCAAATGTTTCTTAAACAGCTCAATCCACTTCCACCTACAAGCTAGTTTAGTTTATCATGGCCACAGTTATGTGCTGCAGGTTCAGTATGGCCAGCCTGCGGATGTATTCAGCCCAAGAGGACAGTGTCTGGCCCACAGTCTAAGCCCAGCTCTCTTCTCCCATCTTCAGATGTGAGCAGGACCTAGCCCAAAGGCCACATGCTTAGGAGCGATAGGTGTACAACCTCACTGCTAGATTTCCCGAGGAAGCTACAGCCTCCCTTTTGACACATGCCCAACATATTGGCATCTCCACCATGTGATAGGCATGTGTCTGAGCACCCGAGGGTGCAGGAAAGAAGGGCTGTGGCTGCTAGTCATTCATCTGGCTCTCAGCTCACCTCCTGGCGCTTAATTTGAGAGGATAAGCCCTCCTGAGAGGCAGTTTATATTCACTTGGGCACAGAGCCATGCTAATACAACTCTCCAGCTTTCCAAATGGAGCTGGACAGGAGCTGGCATGTGTTTGCCCAGCATGGAGCACAGACAGAGGATCCTATCCATGTAGAGGTACTCTAAGTCATTCCTGAAAGGTCTGATTTTTGTCAGGATTCTACAGACACGTACACATGTGTAAAAGGGACTTTCCAAAGCACAGGAGAGATAATTCTTCACTTTTTTGTTTGTTTGTTTGTTTGCAATGTTCTACCCTTGGACACAAAAGCAAATAAATGTGATGGCATGCACACAGGAAAGCAAATCTGAACATAAAAGTGAAATCCCATTCCCATGCACAATCCATGTGCACTCCTACATACATGCACCCTAAGTATGGCTTAGGAAATGTACTCCCTGTCTTCTAAGTTACTGCACTTTTGGTCAAAGAACAAAAATCAAGTACATGCCCAAAGATGGAAATCTGTGACAGTCATGAGGGAGGGTTTGTCCAGATTGCCAGGTAATCTGACTGGTAGATTATGAGGCCAGAGAGTGCCACTGTAATATGGTGATCTCATGTGCTTTAAGAGCCAGGCCTAGCATGAACCTGGATTCATTTCTGCTTCAGGCAGCATGTGCCTCAGTCCTGCTCAATGTCTACTTGGATCTCCAGGCATCTAAATGACATAAAAGCAGGTGTCACTCCTGCTCTCACATGTCATGACAACTTTTATCTTGCAAGTATAATTGACAGGCTGTGGTTTCTCTTCCTGTTCCTAGCTTTCCAAAATTCAAGCCATTGCTACACCTCAGAGTTTAGTCTTCATCACCTTGGGAAACTAACCAGCTTTGATGCTTCTTCCTTGTCCTCTCACCAAGCAAGGACAGAACTATCTAGTCTGTGACATGTTGGACTCTTCTTCATTCTTTCATTCTTTCCCTGTTTCTAGGAATGAATACTTCCCATTTGCAGGGGAATGAGAACTATTTCTGTCTTCACAGAGTATACTTGCCTGTTTTCACTCTAGAGCCCTTGGGCAATTATCAAATTATGAACCCACTGGTAAAATCTTTAAAAGCCCCAAATGAGACCTTAAATCTGCTGCATGCCAAGTTGCTGGGTTGGTAGGGGGAAACATAAAGAGTGCTTTATGGTTCTTTGAAATGCAGTTCAAAGAACACAAAAAAGAAGGTTACAGCAATAGATTTAAGGGAGAAAGTACGTACTGTATGGCACATAAGTAACAAATGGAAATTTTATTTAAGGTTAGTAAATTATATAGAAGAACTTTTTTTATGTTTGCCTCAAATTACGAGAATCACTGGAATTAAATCTAGAAAAACTCAGAATCTAACTCTTTACTTCCCTTTACCTCTTATGGATTTCTGCAACACAAACTGAGCAATCAGAAAGTTAAGAGATAAAACTTGACTCAGTTGCCCTCCAAGATCAAGTATTTTCAAGACGTAATGGTAAAAAACAACCTTTTTTTCTGATGTGGACAAAAAAGTACAAATCAGGACATCTGATTTCCATTCCCATCTTCTGTACTGAGAGCACTAAAAGAGCTTTCCCAAAAGTAAGAGGCAACATCCCCTGCCCAATCCCCCCAGACTGTCTTTAATACAAAGGTTTCTGCTCCTTATATAAACACACAGTATTCCTGGGCCAATTTCACACTGTCTCCCGGGAAGGTCTGTTGGACATAACTTGCTGTCTGGTGTGCAGACAGTCGTAATACGGCGTACACAACACTTTCATGAGCTGTAACATCAGTTCCTAGAAAAATGTCTCCCGTTTCTCTCCTTCAAGTACAGACAAAGTAAATCAACTCAGGCTTGGAGGATGATGAGCACCCCACTTTAGTGGAGCTCTCCATCACATTTAAAACTATCACCTGGTCACAGATATTGACAAGGAGGTCATATAACAAAAGCTACCCCAGGACATGACACTGAATGAAAACAGTAAGCAGAAAAGGACTCCATGTGGCACAAATCCTTCAGAAAGTCACAACAGAAGCTGCTACAACTTTACAGCTAAGATTGAGTGAAATCACAGTGATTTCTTTGATGGTGGCAGAATAAATTGAATTGCAACCCTGTCAATCTCCACACAGGCCCTGGGAGCTCCATCACATTAAATATTTCTTTTAAATGATAAACAACTATAAAACCCCAGAGGCACAGTGGTTCAAACTTTCTGAAGAAAAATGTCACAGTATTGTAGCAATCTCAAAGCACATGCCACTTTCTATTCATGACAAAATAATGTGCCACTCTGAGGAAATTGTGCAAATCTTCAAAGTATCATGGCCCCACTCCATTCATTCATGTGAAATCTGATCACCAGCAATGATATAACAGAGGTTTAGGATTCAATTATTAGACTTAGAGATAAACACCTCCCTGGAGCAACAAAATGCCTCAAGCACTTCTCAAGTCATCAGGCAGCAGCATGGACTTTGACACTCAGCCCCTTCCCATCCACCCCACCCAGCCTCCTTCACATCTGGAAGGGCATTTTAGCTTTTCACTGTGAAAGATGAGAACTTGAAGCACCAGAAATGCCCCTTCCCTAAAGAACTGTCTGCAGCTCAACCAAGAAGAAGCTGGAACAGTTTGTTCCCAGTGCTTCATTTAAATGAGGCAATCTACAAGCCATTTGAAGTATGCAGCAGAAACCAGCACTTGATCCCAATAACTCTGGCAACAACTGCTCTGTTTCCAATCTCCTCTTCAAGGTCAAAAGAATCAAGAAGATAATTGAGACCAAACACAGATATCTGACCTCTGCCAATCGCCTAGATCGTTCACAATTGATTTTGAAAGGGAAGCAGCATCCAAATTATTGTAGTGGCATTGCTGAGAGAACCAACTGCTGCTGTTGGGAGGCAAATGGCCAAGCAGACGTATTTGTAGGTTGCTTTGACATCAGCAGCCTCACTCTTCTGTCAGATGCTATTTTGGGGATCTGAGATCTCAGACAAAGCCAAAGAGATCTTAATATTTATGTGTTCCTTTCTACTTCAAGGCGCCTCTGATGTCTTCAGATGAAGTTCTGGAGGGCTTAATCTTCCGTGCACTTGACACCAACACACATTTGTGCATTCACAGTATTGTTTTCAGATGGATGCAATCAGGATAGCTCTCTGAGCATCATTCCCAATGTGGACAAGAGTATTACACCAAAAAAAAAAAAAAAGTAGTAACAAGCAGGACAGGCAAACTGTGGCAAGATGGAGGTGATGCCTGCCCAGAAAAGTTAAGGTTTACAGAGATGGAACCTGGAAAAGCAGCAACACTTCAGCTCAGGGTATTCGTCTCTCAGACTTAGGGTCTGTCTGGGTTCATCACTACTTCAAGAAAACATTGTTCCTTTCCAGAAGTAAATGGGAAGATTGAACCCTTTTTACACAGAGGAGAGGGAGCCTTTTGCATACACCCTTGTCAACACAAGACTGCAGGGTTGTGTTTCCTCTGAGAGGAAGACAGTAGGAGTTTTAATCAACTACCAGTTTGTACACACATGCTGCTCCAGAGACAGCAGCATACCTGCTGCTACCAGAGATAGCAACAACTCTCTTACTGATAAAGAGCACATCTCTCTTTGCCTTCAGTACTCTTTAAGACAAGTTTCAAACTCTGGATACTAATCTATCCAACCATGAAAGGCAATTTTACAAACTTTCTAACAGGTGGCCTCTCTGCCTCAGGTCCCCAGTCCAAGATCAATGAAGATGCTCAAGCTGACAGAGTATTAGTTGAATCTACTGAAAGCAATTGGTAGAATCCACTTATTCATGCAAAGAAACTCCATTTGATATGAAAACTACCTTGAGAACTCACCAGTCAAAGCCAAGATGTTTGACTCTTGTGGATTTGGTGTGCACATATCAAAACAGTAATTTAATGGTGAAGTAAAATTTTATACGCTGCAAATCTGCTGATATACCACATCGTGTGACTCTCATACTGGTCCTGAAATTCTGCTTAGGAGCCAATTCTTTTTACTAGCTGCCAGGGTACCCTCGATTTTATTTCTTGCATAAGTCAGCAGCTTTAGTAGGAAGGATCAGATACTGATCACTATTCTAGTATTGTCACAGTGCCTTTCTAGTCTCTATGTCCTGGCAAAACTTACAGTCATTGATAGCAATTTGCTCATCACAATATCCTGTGGGAAACTATATCTGATAGGAGCCAGCAATGACTCTTTACTCTTGGAAAGTGACACAATACAGAGTTACTGGAACTCTTACATTCTTTTTTTCCCTTCTCCTATTTTTTATGTTCCCTCTTAAAATCAAGAAACTGAGCCACATATTTTTAATAATGAGAATCTGGATGAAGTTCAATCTAAATTTTGAAAATATATTCCAATTAAAGACTTTAATAGATTCTTGGCTTTCCCCACATCTCATTGCCATGTGCATTCAATAATCCCAAGCCCTCTTTTTCCCGAGCAATAAGTAGACTGCAGAGTGGGTGACTTCATTCTCCAGAAGGTCAGCCTCTCCTGGACTGCCGTTTTCTGAGCATTTCTTGTGAAGGTTTTGTTCAGGAAAGACTCTTTTTTTTTTTTCTTTTTACAAACTATCTGCAGATCTGCTTTGATTTGATCAACTATGGTGCTTGCTCTTGTAAAGCTGTGATGACTTTTGGACCGTACGCTCCAAAAGAGAGGGTTTGTTCTCAGGCCAGAGGGTTTCACTGACAGAAATGGCATGTTATTCTCCTTGGGAGAAAAATATGGTGACCATTCAGGTGACAGACCTGCAGAGACTTATTGATGTGGTTTACTTCAATGGCAACATGTACAATTAAAGTTCATGGACTGCTAGAGTCAGACACACCAGGCATCTGTGTGACTGGTTGTGGTATCAGGCTCTCCAGTTTTTGTGGCAGCTGAAACCTATCATTGTGTAGATCAGAAAGTTATTTAATCCCTGTATGAAACAGCTGCATCAAGTGCACTGAGTATCAATTCGGTGTGTCACTGTGTCCCTTGCTGAACATACAGCTTAGGCCAAAAAAAAATGAGCAAAGTACTAGGATGGATGTTGAACAGCAGAAAGGAAAAATGTGGAAAAAAATATAATACCTTTAGATAATTGTATCATGTGGATGCATCTGGAATATTCTCTGCAGGCTTGTTTTTAAAGAAACGATTAAGGACCTGGAAAATTTCCCACTTGAAGAGAAATGAAATGGTGCTATTGCCTGTGAGAAGCACAGAAGCAGGACGTAAAAATATGTAAAACAATTAAATATACAAAGAAGATGGATGAAAGGGAACTTTTGTTCTCCTAGTCTCTTAACATCCCACAAAAAGAGATGAACATTCAGTTAAAGCAGAGAAATCACAGCCACTTGAACAAAGCGTGTTCGACACAGTTGTGTTATGAAGACACAGAAATTGCAGTCACAAGAGTCTATTGAGGATGGGTGACACAAAGCTACATATTCTCTCTGCAAGACAGCATAGGCCATGAAAGTTCTGTATTTGATCTTTTTCATTAACTATGCAAACTGAGCTTTCATTCTTAGGCATCCTCTCCATCCAACAAACCATTCTACTTTTTTTCCTCTGAACTATCTTCAATCTCTTTCCACCCTTTAAAAATATATACACAGTAGAAGACCACACTGTAATGTCAGTTTGCAGCTAGGAAATTGTCTGCCCACTATTGGGTTTTTTCTACATCAAAGGTCGTGTGTCCCTTTTTATCATGGTAATACCTATACTGTCCCTTGCCTGTGCAGTGGCTTATCCACTGAGACATCCAAATTCTTGTCAATGACAACACTTTCCAGCACCCTTGGTGAGTATGTATGTCCTACATTTTGTTTCTAGACACATGAAACTGTATTTGGCTGAACTGCAAGCCATGCTTTGTTTGAATGCATGCAGATTTCCAGGCCCTTCATACCTTTGTCTCCATCATTACCAGACACTTTGCAGTCTTTATGAGATTCATACCTTTTAGCAACTGCTCTGTTTCATTTAGTTAGAACAAGTTAGTACTGGAACTAGTCCCAGAGCAATGTTGGGACTGTCCACACTGGATGGTGTGTTCATGGTTATGTCAGCTTTGAGATTCGTCAGCTATTCGTTTCTTCATCCACACTAATACTAACTTTTCCAAGCTGGCTCCTGTGGCATTAAGTGAAACACTGTCCAAAAACCCATCACACCTATACAGTTATTTCAATCAGTCAAATCTCTACCCTAACCAAATAATTCAGTTGGATTTGTTTGACAAAACTGTTTGGGAAAAGGCAAACATTTTACTTCACTAAAAAATTACAAAGTGGCAAAATAAGAGCTAAGAATCCATAGCAATCCATAATACAGAAAAATATAACTGGAAAGAAGCAGAGGCACCATATTTATGCTACAGAAATTCTGATCCAGAAAGCATCATTTTACTACTACAGTAAGGAGGACTCGCCCCTTGAAAATCAGGGCTGAATTCCACAGTTCCTACAGGGAATTTGTTCCATCACTTTGCTAGATTTCTTATAACTGCAGTATATTGTTTTTTTTCCTGTACACCACAGTCATCATCTTATTTCAGTGCTGTTATGTCCTCCATCTCCTGCCGGCTAAATAACCACTGATGATGTTTCTTGCTAGGCATGTGGCTATTTTTGCTATTTTCATCTTGTCTCTGCAGTAAGTGTGTCTTCCTCCTAAGTTCCCATGGATACATCTAGGCTTCATGTAGAGCCACAGCAGAGATGAGAAGTGAGGAAGCATAGTTCACATATCCCCAAAGTCTCCTATAGCCCCAGAGCAGTTTGTCAGAGCCAGCCATCTATCACTCCTTCCTGGTGCCAGTTGTTTGGCTACCCAGGGACCAATTTGCTTCTCATCCTTAGCCCTGAGTAAAAATACCCATTTTGGTGTCAATCCCAGAAGAACTTCATCCTAAACCAGATTCAACCTGTGTGAAGTTTGCAACTAAAGAGATAAAACAGAGGCTTGCAATTTCTCAAGTGTTTATTCAGAAATGCCACATATTCACCCAGCTTTGGAGATAACTGAAGCCTTTTTGGAGATCTAGAATTAAAGTGCCTGTTTATTACAATAACACCCTGAAAACTTCTAATTCATAAATATGCAAGGGTATGAGATAACAACAAGCAGCGCAGAGCACTGAAAATTCAGGTGGGAGAGAGGAGTAGAGTCCCAGATAAATTCCTTTGATAAGACTACTGGCTAAGGCTCAGAGGACCTGAAGTGCAATGCTTACATTGAAGTCAGCTATTAAAACACCAGTGATTTACCTGTCACACAGTTCATGTGCTTGAAAGCAAGAGGATGCAGAGGTATAGACACTGTACATCCTGCTCATCTTAGGTTTAGAGAGAAGAATCACGTGACTTTAAACCACCTCATCATTTCTTGCTCTTTCTGACAGTAATTCAAGACCTCCACACTAGTGTATTTGTGCTGGCCCTTGGTGGCTGCCCTGACAGCCAGAAATTAAACCAGAGTGTGTTTGTACCTTGGCTTTACACCTATTGCTGAGGCCAGAGGTCAGCCTGTTACAGCAACCACTGGAGAGGTGAGCACAGAGAATATTTCTGAGGTCAATTATCTTGAGGTTGTTTCACATGGCTAAATGCAGAGCTCAGGAGCACTGTTTTGCAGTGAGTTATTAAGTTTTGAGACTGACCTATGGACAGAACTTTAGTTAAGAGCTGTCTTAAGCCTAGTGGTCTGTGGTGCATTGGTGGTGGTCTGCACAGAGCTGTCTGGTCACAGGGTGCTGGCTTGCTTCCTGATTTTTCAGCTGCCAAACTATATTAAAACAAGCTAAAAATACATTAAATATTTTCCTTTCCTAGTATTACCTTACCACGTAAGCAGTAGCTGGAGTTGCCACTAGGATGTTATCTGATAACCAATGGGAGGGGAGGGGAGGCATACGAGCCCAAATAGGAGGGAGACTGCTTCAGCAACCGTGACCAGAAAGAGAGGCTGTTATGTTTCTATTTAGGTGGGTGATGAAAACATTTCTGAATCTCTGCTTTAACCCTTCTCTGACCACTCACCTTACCACAAGTGGTCCTTGACATAAGCCACAAGCTTGTGCAAAACCTCCTCCTCCCTGTGTTGTGCTGTTTAAGAAGGGTTGTCACATAAAGATCATGCATGGGTAGTCTGGCACAGCCAGTAGGAATATGCTCTGTCCTTCTCTGGTGCTGTGCCTTCAGAAAAAAGTTTTGTTGGGCGAGCTGGGCTCCAGAGTGTTGCACATGGAACTGGGGTAGGGAATGGACGTCCAGAAGAGAACTCCTTATGGTCCTGCCCTGGTGATGGGTTGCTTGGCAATCATTCCTGCTAGCCTCCCTCTGGAGGAGGCCATGCCACCTCCTAGATGGATTTGATGTCTAGTGGGAATTTCTGGGGTTATGTCAAGCTCAAGTGTGAGAGGCTGGAGAATCTGCCATACAGGGCATGCGTTTGATTCTGATTGTTTAACATCACAGATGTCACACCTGAACACAGTTTTGGATTAGATTTTTTTCCTCACATTTACATTGAAACAAATTATGTATGAGGTTGACCTGATACCTCTGTTCCCACTGATCACTGCGTTTCTACCTAGAAATAGCTGCAATGAAGTGAATGGGGAAGCCTATCCATGAAGAGGAAAAAAAAAACAACCAATACAGCCTGAAACTAGAGATGAAAGCCCTACTTAACACATGAGAGTTGTAAAGGGTAGAAGCTATGAAAAGACACAACATGAACAAGCAGAAAACACTTGGCCCACCCTTTAATTCCTCTCAGCCTTGCACTAACAGAAAGTCTCTCCAGAAAGGCCATCAGGTTTTGAAAGCAAGGCAGTATGATCCTGTGGGGAGGCTCATTTCTGGACTTCTAAAATTCCCTGAAGACATGTACCCCTTCCCCCTGCATTTCCACACAAATGGCAAACTCTAACTGTAAGTAGATAACAACGTGTCTGACATGCTGGAACATTTCCTCAGTCACTCTGTATTCTGTTTGTACTTAGCTCATGCCCAGGGTTTTCCCAACCCTGTACTCCTCTTGTTCCTTCATCTAGCTCTTAGCTGTGCTGGACTGGTGACACCAGGGAGATGAAGTAGCTCCATTGCACCCCAGAAGGCATGGCCTGTCCACCATTCCCATCCATCCTCTCTGCCATGACTTTCACAGCAGTCAAGAGCTCGCTGCAATATGTGACCCCCACCAGAAGCATAGAAGAGCACTTTGATGCTCTTACAACCTCTTCTCCTGCTACTTCTACAGCTTTTTGCACACCCTTTGTAGGCTCACCTTGCTGCTTCTGCATGGTAGTGAAGTCTTCGAAGGTGAGAGTGCGCACGGGGGGCCTCCAGAAGGCGTAGGTCTCCATAATGGCCTCCAGCCCCGTCCTGTGCCATGAAAATAAAGCAAGGAGAAAAGAAGAATGTCAGTCAGCTGGCAAGCATATCAACTCTGGAGAAAGAGGGCTATGACCTCGCTTGACAGGCTGCTGGCAGACACTAAAAGGTCACCTTGGCATCTGTGAATTCCTCAAGTGAGCTTTCCTGCACAGGTGCTAGCCACTAGATTAAAATTAAATTTCCCCAGCCCAGGATTTCAAAAGCTCCTAACAGTATTTCTGTACCTTTTTCCTTTTTAAACAAGGATCTCAAACTTTCTTATTACTTTGCAAGAGACATGTGACCATCAGCTCCTCAGAGTATGCTTCATCATAGCGTGGGCTTCCACACTTTGTGGATGCAAGCTGTGATGCAAACAAGGGAGGCCAGGGATTCAGCCTTCATAATCAGGGAGATTTTGTGAATTGCCTTTCCCTGCCACCTCCTAGTTTGGGGTATTGCTTTGAAGAGCTGTGTGAAGTTGTCCAAAACGGAAGCTGCTTTGTTTTGCACTTCAACTAGAAATGTCTAAGAGGTTTTTAAAAAAGATCAGTGGCATCTCTGTTTTGGGTCCCTAATTCACCACAAAGACTGTACCAGAGACGAAAAGCCAACACTTGAGTGAAGGGATGGAGTCTCAGATTTATTCCTATTTTCACCATGGAATGTTAGTTCTCTAACACCACAGCCTAGTGCACTATCAGGTCACAGGTGCACTATCAGGGAAAGACTCCCATGTTCCTTACAAGGCAACTCCCTGGAGTTTCCCGGGAAAGCTTGTCCACTGTGGAAGCTACACATTGTCCCATTCCTCACCTTCCTCTGCCTCTTTTCCAGCAGTAGGTTATAGCCCTAACACTGACCGAACACAACTAGAGATGCTTCGTCAAATGTGAGAGCATATCCCCTTTCAATGCAGAAGGCTCTAACGTCCCCAGAGCCTCTCATCAGATGTTGAGCTGATACTGGAGCTGCCTTTTGCTTCTGAAAATGTCTTTCTGCACGTGTCTCCACTCACTCAGTTAACTTTCCAAAGTCTCCCCGGAAGCTCAGATGCTTTAAATACATGAGAGTTGGCAAACCAAACTCTGTATTTTAGGAGGAGGTTTAGAAGAGAGGTTGTTGCATGGTGTTTATTAGCTGCTAAGCTGTTAGAAGTAGAAACAGAAGACATCTCTGCATAGCAGTCTCACACTACTGCTGAGCACATTACAACAAAACTATTTGGTTAATACAGTGGCCTCTGCCAGCTCATGGCAGAGACAAAAAGGCAGTGCAGAATGTGAACCCATCTGCTAAGCTGGCCTCTGTGTGCAAAAGCAGCTCTTTGACCACCAGCACCACTCCTAGGGTTTCCTCAACTCCCTGTGTGAGAAAGCCACACATGTTCAGACTCCATCTGCTTCTTGACACACACAGCCTGTAAGAGAACGGTACCTTTTTGCACCCTCATGAAATGATCCCCACCTCAAACACCTTATATCATCGGGGCATAAAATGCCCTGAGCAGGTTGTGATGCAACAAGATCTGCTGTTGAAAGGACCTGCCGTGACAATTAAAACCAAGAAACACATCTCGCAATGCAGACTGAAAGTTCCAGTTGTGCTAAGCCAGCTGCTCTGTGTCTGCCATGAGGATTGTATGGGGAAATAGGGAGGCCAGCTCACTAAAATTTGTGTTCATATAGTCTGGTTCATTAGATCCTCATGCACACAACTCCACTCTGCACCCACATCTACCTCATCTCTCATGACTCCCTTGCAGTAAAATACAACCCTGAACAGGAGGCGGCTAGGGAAATGATAAAGGCAGGCTACAGCTGTTCACCTTGCCTCTGCCTGGAGCCTGCGTGATTCTCAGCTCAGTTTTACTCATAGTTCAATTTCTAGCTCTCAGTCTACCACTTTTTCCCCTGTATCAATACAGTTTTTGCAAGTACCATGTTATTATGTTATTTGTACTTCTAAGAGAAAATGGGGAAAATTAAAAAAAGAGACTAGTCCGGAGATAATAAAAAGAAGCAGTTAAAGAGTAAATCAGGAATAACTTACTGCTATCAGGGATTGTGCTCCACTGTGCCTATGAGCCCACAGAGGGTAAATGGCAGCATTGAGTGTACCAAAGTAGATTGTGAAGCTCCTCTATCCCTGCCTTGTATGCTGAGGAAAGGAGGGATGCCACCAGGGTCCCACCTACTACTGCTCCAGGGCAGCAGGTCTAGAATAGCCCCTTTGCTGAGGATATGGTTCCTGTCACCCTCCTCTTTCCACAGTACAACTGCAGGCAGTAACACTGTGGCTTCACTGGATTCACAGATTGCCACATAATGCTCTGGAGAGCACTGCAGTTGCAGGTACCTGAAGAATGGATGCCAAGCTCCGCAGCTGACTTAAAGCCCCTTCTTTCACCTCTTTCCTCTTCCTGCCTCAAATAAGAGGCCTTTACTCCTCCAGAGTTGTGCACATTGAACGTGCATTATGAAACACCCTCCCTAAGTATGTGGGTGACAGAGCACAAAGTTATGTCCAGTTCTCCTATTGAGTCCCTGTGTACTAGATCATTCTTTTTTTCCTGGCTTGGGTTTTGGGGGGTTTTGGTTTGGATTTTATCTTTGTGCAAAACAAATATTGTGGGTGTTTCTGAAACAGTATCTAAGCAGAACACATTTTTACTGAACTTTCAGATGCATTAAGATAAAATCCACAAGACAGCAACCTTTTGTGCTAACTTGATAGGCACCTACAACTCCATGGAAAAAGCATTGCAGAAAAACAACATGCAGCCATGTAGAAACAGCTTGGGTCAGAATGCACGCCACCTTTACATAATTGATTTTACAACTCTAACCTTTCAATATTTTTTTTCTTCTTCTTCCTGTGATGTACTCTCATTTTTGTTTAAAAAATGATGTGAGGAGAGGGGGTCAGAATCAAGAAACTCCATCTCTGTCAACTCTAACAACCCTCTCTCTCACAGCAGTTTATGACATTAGGATACTACCAAGATATCCAGAGCCACATCAAGACCTCCACCACAGGACACTATAGTGCTGTTCTCTTGTGTGTTCCAGTCCCTAATAGGGAAAGCGTAGCCCACCTGGCCATTGAAAAGACTTTTTAGGACAGCAGTGAATGCTGGAAGGGGGAGTGGGAGGTGTAGGATTTTCAGCATTTCTGAAATCTGAGCAAATTCTTTTGGGCTTTGATGAGGGCTGCTGGTACCAAGCATGCTGAATATTATTCATGTGGCATCCACTTTCTTTTCCAAAGAGATGCACTGTAAAATTGTCTTCAAACTGTCTATCAGGCCATAAACTCTCCTCTCTCACACCATCTTTATGAAGGAAGTAAAAAAAAGTCTCAGAAGAGGACTCACTGCCAGCTTTATTTTAATAAGGTCGGTCCTTTAAAAGGTATCCAAAATTTGCTCTCTCTTTTTCATTCATTTTCTTATTTTTAGTGCTATAAAGTTTTAATAATAGGCAATAAATGAAACAGTTCCATTGTCTGAAAAATGAAAAAAGATGTACGAGCTATCTGTGCATCTCTATAATCCATCCCATATGGCCGACCTTACCATTCCCACTGCACACAGGATTCAGGTCATCATTTCATTGTTCAGTAGGGAAGCCAAACTATTGGCTCCAAGCACCCTCCTGGCTTTTTTTACCCCAGATAAAAGCTCAAGGAGCATTTCCAACACAAACAAATTTTATCCACCTCAGCTGCCCACATCTGAAACAAAAGTGCTGTTTCTTGCCTTCAGCTTAAGTTTTTTCCTTCCCTCACCCTGCTGGTTTTCCTGATTGTTGTCCTTTCTGGCTTCCTCATGGACTAGGAGCTCCTCTAAACATCCTACTGTCAAATGAAAGATCATCTAGTCCAGACC